>CM061265.1:29672628-30087628 GCA_030848825.1 Tadarida brasiliensis | reverse complement strand
AATAAATCACCCTTTCCCTTTATGTTTACCCAGGTTAATATCCATTAGATATGAAGATTCTCAACTATATGATCCTGTCTTCCCCCCATCATACTAGTGTGGCAAAATCAACCCTGATGTAAACCAAATGTTCATCTTCTCTTTGTTCATTCGTTCGTTCGTTCATTCATTCATTCATTCATTCACTTATTCATTTTTTCATTCAACAGTTTTTTAGGGAAAACCCACTTGCTCAGAGCCAGAGACAGAACAGAGAACAAATGAAACAAAACTCTTTGCCTTCATGAACCCCACACTCAACACTGCTAGATTGCCCTAGAGACTCATTTTTCCACTCTCTTTTTTTTTTAATCCTCACCGGAGGACATTTTTCCATTTTTTGTTCACATAGAGTGGGAGGGGGAGAGAGGAAGAGAGAGAGAAACATCGACGTGAAAGGGACACATCGAGTGGCTGCCACCCGCACGACCCAACCAGGGCCGGGGACCGATCCTGGGTCTCTCTGGACCGCAGGCCGACACTGTAACCGCTGAGCCAAACTGGTCAGGGCCATTTTTCCACTCTCTTAAAACCATTTTCCTTCCTTTCTTCTCACCTAAAGTACCCTAGATGTTCTCCCTGCCCCCTTATTCTTGGCTGATGACCCTGCCTAACAGGCACTGAAAAAAAATGGAAGCAATCAGAGATACACTATTTGATGTTTCCACCACCTAACATACAAACCAACTGTATGTATACCCATCTGTCTTCCTTCTTTTTAACATAGAAGCAAAAAGTATACACACATATATATTATGTTATATATTATTATATATTATATGTTATACATTACACACTACATATCATATATTATGTTATATACTATATATTATGTTATGTTATATTATATATAATGCTATATATACACATATACATGTGTATATCTAAGCATGTACATGTATATACATAATCTTCTGCTGCCTTCTCAAGGACTTAATCTCTGCAGTTTTTCTCTCCCTGTATCACCAATTTCTTCTATCACGTTAAGAAAATGTTTTTTTAAAAAATTTTTTTTTCCTTTGTTGATTTTTTAGAGAGAGTATAAGTGAGACAGAGAGAGAGATAGAAACATTGATGAGCCCTGGCTGGTTTGGCTCAGCGGTTAGAGCGTCGGCCTGCGGTCCAGAGAGACCCAGGTTCGGTTCCCGCTAAGGGCATGTACCTCGGTTGCGGTTTGTCCCCAGCCCTGGTTGGTCGTGCGGGCGGCAGCCACTCGATGTGTCCCTTTCACGTCGATGTTTCTCTCTCTCTCTCTTCCTCTCTCTCCCTCCCACTCTATCTGAACAAAAAATGAAAAAATGTCCTCGGGTGAGGATAAAAAAAAAAAAGAAACATTGATGAGAGAAAACACTGATTGGCTACCTCCTGCATGCCCCCCATTGGAGATTGGGCCCACAACCTGGGCATGTGTCCTGACTGGGAATTGAACCAACGACCTCTTGGTGCATGGGTCAATGCTCAACCACTGAGCCACACCGGCCGGGCAAGAAAATCTTTAATGACAACAAAATACCTTCTAGTGCATCACGTTTCTTCCACCCTTCAAAGCAAAACTTCTCTGAAAATTATCTACTCTAAACTCTGTCAGTTCTTGTCTTCACCGCCTCTTCACTCTTTATGCTCTTCAATCTGGATCTCATCCTCTCCACTCCATTCAAAATATCTTTGTCATGACACAGTCCTTCTTTCGTTTCCTTCATACCAGATCCCCCTGGGATTCTCCTTACCTGTTGGTTACTCTTTCGCAATCTTTTTTTCCCAATGACTCCTCTCACTTGTTCCTTCTCTGAATGTTGGAGTCCTCCCAGGATCATTTCTGGACCATTTTTTATCTATTTCATTTACCTTCTCACCCTAAGTGTCATCACCTAGTCCCTTGGCGTTAAATATTGCCTACATGCTTAATCTCCGGTGTTGATTTTTCCCACGAGGCCCAAATGCTTACTGACTACATAAGATACCCCTTGGATATGTATTGACAGCTAGTCATCTCAAACTAAATGCATTCAAGACAGAAGTCTTGACTTTTCCAAGACTATACCTTTTTCTTTCCCATTCTTCCTTGTTTCAATAAATGGCACTGACGTTCAGCATCTTACACCTAGGGGTCCTCCTTGATTCCTCTCTCTCCTTCATCCTCTAGAGTCAGTCCATCAATGTGTCTTATTGATTGTATCTCCAAAAGATATTTCAAATCTCTTCCTTTTTTTTTCTTTCCCACTTCTACTGCCACCATCTTTGTCCTCACCACCATTATCTCTTGTTTGGTCTACTGAGATAGTGCCCTGATCGGTCTCCCTGCTTCCATTCTTACACTTTTATAATCCATTTTTTTACCCAGAAGTTAAGATGATCAGTTAAACCTCTAAATCAAACCATGCAGCTCCCCTGATTACAAGAATCCTAGCTTCTAGCATCCCTTAGACGAGGATCTGAAATCATAATTCCCCGCATGACCCCATCCTTCCTCTTTGGCATCCTCACCTAATACTCGCTCCCTGTTTCACTGTGTTCCCACTCTGTTGCTCCCTGTTCTGTGTCATAACCATGGTGAATGAGCTTGTCTATGCATTTTCTGTTGCCTGTGCCTGGAATGCCCATCCCTGTTCTCAGTACTCACTGCCTCCTTCTTGTTTGTTCCCAAATTCCCATTCAACTGTAAACACGCCCCAGAAAGCCTTCTTTGACCCCCCTATCTAAAGTAGACATCTCTCCCTTACCCCTCTTATCTTCATAATATGATTGTCTTCACTTTCCGAGAGAAGTTATCACACACTGAGATTGTCTTGTTTATTTATTTGATACATTGTGTGTTGTCCATCTCTTTCAGTAGACTATAGCTACTTGAGGCTGGGGATCTTGTCTGATTTAATCTCTTCTGCATCTCCATTGCCTAAAATAGTGCCTTTGCCATGCTCGGCTTGTGATAAATATAGACTGAATGAATGATAATTAGTAGTGCCCCCACGGAACTCACAGGTGAAAGGAGACAGGTCTAAAGAGTGCAGAGACCAGAAATAACTCTGGAATGGTAAAAGCATATCCTGAGGAGTCTGGTGAAAAATATTGGGTTTAATTTTCCTTGTCCAAGCATAATTCCCTTGGTTAAGAAATTAATTGCTATGTAGCATTTAATATGAGTGAACTAGATCTATGTGTACCAGCATGCCCAGATGTAAAAAAACAAAACGAAGGTGAAATATCCATGGATAAAAATGCTAACTTACATAATGTATATATTATTTATGTATTTGCAACTTATGTGGTAAAAGCAGAAAACATTGACTTCCTGGAAGGAACAATATCGGAGTCATTATAATGGTTACTTTCAAGACGGGAAGGGAATGAGATTCAAGCAGGGAACAAAGGAGACTTCGATTTTATCTGCAAGTTTCATTTTTTTAATTAAAAGAGTCTGAAGCAAATTTGACAAAGTGCTAACATTCTGCAGTTGGGTGGGTTGATGCATGTTTATTATATTTTTCTTTATAATTACTGTACTTTAAACATTAAAAAAACGTAGTTAAGGGCTTCATATACCTGTGGTCTGAGGGGAACTTAAGGAATTGATTCACAAAATATAATGTCCTTATATTTAAAGCAGGGTTAACTAATTCAATTTGGCATCTATCTTTATGATTCTTGGGTGGGCTCCCTTCTGGCTGGCGTCTGTGTTTTTGGGTCAGACTGAAGTGGTGTGGAATGTGGAAGTTGGAGGGAAAACATCTGTGCACTAACTCAAATGTCTTCCCTCTGTTCCTCCAGGGTTGCCTTTTTTATCTCCCCTGACATAAGAGGGGCAAAAACAACAATTGTCCTTTACTGAGGACCTATTACACGTTAGGGGCCCTCTGCACGCTAGCTCAGCAATGCTCACAGCCACTCTGTGAGGGGGATATGATCACTCCTGTGTTTCAGGTGAGAAGACCAGGACTTGGAGGGGGCTGGTGCCAGGCCACACAGCCAGCAGACGACAGAGGTGGAAGTCAGAGCTCAGTTGACTCGACCCAAAGCGGGTGGGTTTTCTGTTCCACAGCTTCGCCTGTTGCTCTGACCACAGCGCCTCTTTAACTGCAGATTTTTCATTTCAGACTTTGCTTTGGATTTAGAAGCTGACTTCCTTTTGCTCACATATTTGGTCAATGATCTGTGCCTTTCATGAAAGGCGTCTTTAAACGGAGCTGCAGTTCAAATCTCAAAGACTGATAGTCACATTATTTAGTACCCAGCATCCCTGTTACAAACTGGAATTTCATGGATGAAAAACGGGGTAAAAAACAGTCAAAATGTTATTTTCTTTGTGTGTGTGTGTATGTGTGTCTTAATGAGTTTGGCAAAAGATATCAAGTGCAAGTGGGAAAATATGAAGCAAAAGATGAATAATCTTAAGAACTGAACTCATAAAATTTGAATTTCCAGCTAACCAAGGCTGCACTTGGTGACGTAGTCAAGATTTATTTTTCTCACGATTCACTTCATTTTTTTGTCCCCCAAAGTAGCTAGAACAGTGTTTCTACCATAAATTTGTTGAGTGATAATATGTTTTGACAACCATCCTCGATGTGAGCCCCGACCCTCACCCCAGTCATCTACCCCAGCAATGAGCTTTCCATGTAGGTCAGGGGAGCCAGAGCCCAGCCTCCCGTACCCACACCGAATGGCTCTCACTGGACCACATTCCCTTAAAGGTGAATCGGCCTATTGTTTCCATATCAGAAAGGCTTATCTCGGCTGCTGACCGAATTAATGTAAAATGGCCAATATACTAACAAGTACTAATGCATTTTAAAAGGTCTTTCTCACTCTCCCCCACATGGTGACTTCATGATGAATTTCAGGCATAATGCCATAAAAACAGAAAAAAACATTTTAGGGGAAGTGACCTTTCTATGTGTCTCACAGCATATATGTTTCTGCCTCTTCTCGTTCTGTGTTATAACGCCGGTAGTCGGACCATCCGGTTGGATACCATCTGGACATTGAGGAACGTGGGGAATTGCTTCTTCTGGATGGATGTAGATAGTATTTCGTCTTTCAGGGCTGATGAGGAATAAATGAAGGCAGATAAAGAACATAATTTAGAGATAAATAACAATAGGCCAAGAAAGGATTTTTAAAGTTGTAACTAGGATATTGAAAATGTAAGAGAGAGAAAAATTTAAAAAGTTGAGATGTGGAAATTAAGAACTTGAATCAATGGAGAAATGAAATTTTGCACGAACCGCTGTAGACATGCATTGTCCCCCACTTGCTGCCGAGATGTCATTTTGTTCAAGTCATTGGATTGTTAACCTGCGGGCTTTACACACAGCTGCTGGCCAGAAAACCTGCTACAGCAACCGCCATGGTAACACCACAGGCTCTTTTGAAGCCTTTCTCTGGATTTTGAAGAATTTAAAAGCTAACAAAAAATCAATTTCATGGATATAGAGGGCAGTTTTATAAGTCACTTTGTGCTCACCTGGGAGAATGGATTTACTTGTAGAAGTTTGAAATAACTCATCTAAGGGGAAAGGATAGATTAGATTATATGAAGGAAAATTTCTGACATTAACTATATCTCATGACCTCTTTTATTTCTTCACAGATATACTCGAGGGTCACTTTGTGGTGGGGATAGTAGGAGTACTCTCAGGCCCCAGATTTAGTTAGTAAGGTAAATAAAATTCCTCTTCATTGTCAAGTAAGTTAGAATGCACCAGTGTTGGTCAGCTTCCGTTCCTTGGAATAATTTCTGGTGATCTGTATTGCTTCTTTAGGTACAAGTCCATTTTGACAGCAATGATCAGTCAAAGTACCTTCCTCTAGTCTTGCTCCTGAAAACCAATTTACCTTTTATACTTGTTAGGTGTTCTGAGAGTTAATTAGATGGTGAAGTGAGATAACTAATGAAAAGCCACTTATATCTGTTATGGTTTTATTTTAACTTCAGTGTACTTTCTGGATGCTATTACTGTGTAACTTTTCATGTATCTCTCTTTTTAAAAGAATTACAATTGTAATGAGATGATATCTGGAACTTGCTTTAAAATACTCAAGCACAGAAAAGCAGCAGAGAGATGAAATGATATCAGAAACATGTTGGTAATAGCTGTTAAAACTAGGTGAGGAATATTTTGACCTTGATTATACTATTCTATTGACTTCTGAATATGTGTACATTTTTCCTTCTTAGTAAATTTTTCTTATAAAAATGTTTTTCCACATCAGCTTTTTGATGATCTTGAGATACTATTCAAAGTACAAGAGTCAGATTAAATACTTGGTTTGTTTCTTTTATACATCAGTTTTCAGAGTATTGCTTTATTTTCTAAGAATACTTTTTTTGGTGAGTGGTGAATATTTTGTTTCTTTTGTTAGTATTATTACTTGGAATTTTAAAAATATATTTGATATATCTGAATCTACAGCAATTATTATATATATATTCATATATATATTCATATATATTCATATATATAATATATATTATATATAATATATATTATATATATATATTATATATATATATATTTATCACCCGAGGACACTTTTGCATTTATCTTCAGATAGAGTAGGAGGGAGAGAGGGAGAAAGAGAGAGAGAAACATCTATGTGAGAGAGACACATCGACTGGTTGCCACCCACACGACCCCAACCGGGGCTGGGGACAAACTGCAACCGAGGTACGTGCCCTTAGTGGGAACCAAACCCAGGTTTCTCTGGTCCGCGGGCCAACACTCTAACTGCTGAGCCAAACCAGCCAGGGCTATAGCAATTATTATAATTTGGTGCTTAAGTTGTCCCATTTTAGGCTGGCACAGTCTCTTTGAATTGGTTCTTGTGTCCTTTTGAAATTGTCACGTTAGACTTCAGTGGTATTTTTGTCTTTTTGCACAGTGAGCTGCTTAGTGTCATCTTGTGCATTTCCTGTCCAAGACCTAGAAAGTGTTATCTCTCAGGGCATTTTAACCTAAGCCATGAGCTATCTGCCTGTTCTAGCTACATGTAGGCGATACTATGAAGCAAGGATACGTTGTGATAATATTGGTTAGCAGAAATCCAATGGGAAGGTTTCTTTGTTCATTCTCATGGATGGGGGTATGACCCATTCCTCTCACAGATACCACTGATTATTACAGCAAGCCCCTTTTAGCCAGCTCTCTTTTTCACTTAGTGGTGACTTATTTTGGCATACAAACACCTTTCCTACTTGGTTCTATATACATGGTGTTCAGTGGGCTCAATCTTTGCCCTTCAAATCTTTCCTGTGCCCAAATGTGCCCACAATAATTGGCTTCCAAGTTACATTTGGCTCACATTCTTCCACTCAGTGAGTCAGTTGGGGAGTCAAGGTCAAACATAAACATCATCTTCACCAACAAACTTGTCTTGATCCTTTTTTGGGCATGATCATGATTTCTAGAACAATGGTTACGAATTAGTGCATGCTTCCACTGCAAGGGATTTGCACACACAATCTCGTCGTCTCACTTCATCCTCACTGCAGTCTTATGAAGTGAGTGTTACAGTCCCACTCTGCAGGTGAGCACACTGAGGCTCAGAGAGATCTCTTGTTCCTTTGAGGACTGGGAGTCCCACATAGGGCTCCGAATCCAAAGCGGGCACCTATACCAACTGTTTAGTGCTTCCTCAATTGCTCAGAAATGTCAGCGATACAAAGAAATATAAGATACAATTTTTCTTCTCAAGGGGTTTATAATCCTAATTGAGAAAGATAGGATATTCACAGAGAAAAAAATCAACAGAAAGACGCATATGAAAAGAGACAGGTAATTGTTTTCCTTCCAATCCACTTACCCAGCACTGTCAGATTAATTTCACTAAAATGTTTTTGCTCTCATTACCCCCTGCTTAAAACTTCAGAGTTTCCCACTGCCTACAGGAGAAAGTCCAACTTGCTTGTGTGGCATTTCAGGGCTTCCAATGTTTGGCCCTTACCTATCTTTTTATGTATGAAATTTCACTGGGAAGCTGGCTTGAGAACCGGTGTCTCAGCCAAGGACACGTCCGGCACTCTATGCTTCTGTGTCCTGGGAATGTTGTCACCTAAGGGCATCCCGGTTTTACTTAGTTCCACGTTTTAAAACATGATCCATAAAAGACATAAAGTCATTTATCTCTCTGACCCTTTCTCTGTCGAGATGCTCCATGGTAACGAATAAGTCTTATCATTCCCCAAATGCATCTTTCCAATTTCTGCCTCTGGGATTTTTATCCTCACCCGAGGACATTTTTGCATTTATCTTCAGATAGAGCGGGAGGGAGAGAGGGGGAAAGAGAGAGAGAAAAACATCGATGTGAGAGAGACACATCGAGTGGCAACCCCAACCGGGGCGGGAACAAACTGCAACCGAGGTACATGCCCCTAGCAGGAACCGAACCCAGGACTCTCTGGTCCGCAGACCGACATTCTAACCACTGAACCAAACCAGCCAGGGCTCAATTCCTTCCTTTTTGACCTGCCTTTCCTTCAACAGTCATTGCCATTGTGTATCCTCTCCTGATTTCTTCAGGCTCTTGTTTAACATGATGTGATTTGAAATTCCTCAGATCTTCCTGTCTGTATCAATGACCACATATAGTCTTAGATTGCTGCTTATATATGTTCAAAATTGCATTTGGGCTTTTTCTAAGTAAAAAAAAAATGTAACAAATGCTCAAAGCAGAAACTTGGGAGTATGCCAGACACAATGGGAGAAAACTAATTACTGATAATCTCACAACCCAAGGATAACCACTGCTAATATTCTGTTGTGTGTGTGCATACATGCTATGGTATTTATAACAACAATGGCATCAGGCTGTACCTATGATTTCATAACCTGTTTTTTCTCTTAGCAGAATTTCTCTTCTATTCATACACAGTAGATTTTAAATGTCTTCATAATATCTTACCATATAAATGTTACCTTGCTTAGTTAATATATATATATTTTTGTTATATGTTGCAGGAAATATATTTTGGACTTCTTATCTTTTTAATGGGAAGAAACTAAGAATATTTGTCTAAAGGTAGACATACCTGGTTCAAAACTACCTCTTAGCTCTATTCCCTTGAGCTGTGAGAGAACCTTTCTAAGCTTACATTTTCTCTTTGAAATATTCATTACATCACTGCTCTATCAGTCTTGTTGCAAGATAATTGGCACTTGGTAAGTCGACAATAAATGTGGGTAATTATGATTTTTATTTTTTGCCTCATGTCTTTTCACCTATGACTGGATCATAAATCCCTTGAGGGAAAAGTGAGTCTTCCATGGCTTGGGATTGTGGTCTTGTCCCAGTGCATTATACACAATTGCTGTTTAACAGCTGTTTGTTCATAATGATAAGGATATCTCAACATTCACTGAATAGTCAAGAAATTACTCTTAGCAATGGCCCCATGCAAATCAAAAACTTTTCTTGAGAATCAAAGGCTTTAAACTTCTCTCTCCTCATCCCAAAGCTCATTTTGGCACTAATCTTAGTTTTCTACATTCCAACTGTCCCCTTTATTCTTTACGTTCCAGGCATTATCATTTGTGTTGGTTGGCCCTGCTATTACAGATTGTGTTTAAATAGAAGGCTTTGGGAAGATCGATGCTACCCGCATGTGATGGCATTTCTAGGGCACTGACGCAGGGCCCCGTGAAACACATCTTTGGCTGAGTTAGCCAGTTCAAAAGCCAGCTTCACAGCAGAATTTCACACATGCAAATGAACCATTGTGATCCTGGTCATGAAAATTCATAGAATGGTGGCTAGTTCCGTGTGGATGACCTGTCAATTTGGCAGCCAATCATTTAGTTAAACATCCAAATTACTGGTCCGTTACTCAGTCTAAAGCTAGTCTTCCTGCCTGTTACTGGGTTCTATGTAATCCTATTAAAATCAATGACATTCTCTTTGATTTGTGGCAGCTAATGGTGGAGAAGTACCATACAGGCACAGGACATGTGTCTGGCACAGTTTAAATGTAGGCATTGTGAGCATGGATGATTTGTGTTACTATTGAATTCGTTCTTAAAATACTAAATATCCTCCATTAAATAACAGGCAGAGTATCTTAATTTCATGGATGCCCCTATTTACTATTTTCATTCATTTTAAATGAGAGTTCCTCTAAGGATTGAATCATCATTCTTTGATGTGCAGTAATTGATTTTGTTGGATCTACGTTTCACTCCTTGGACCAGCCTGTCCTGCCGGGCAGTCAGACAGAAAGCCATGGGGATGCTCAGGGCCTGGTTGACCTTGGGATCTGGTTTAGAGGGACCCATCTGAGGTTTAATTCAGACATAAGGTAGCAGAATTGATAAGCTGGGAAATAAATCTAGAACAGTAATTCCTAATGGTAGAATTCTTTGAGAATATGATAAAAACTCTAGACTTTAATTCCAGAAAAATGCACAAATTATCACATGAAAGTTCCGAGAGTTCATGTATCTGCCAAAGACAAGGGATCTAGGGAACCATAAATCCTAGGCTGAGCTTTCTGCTCTGGGTGTGAGGGTGGGAAGCAAGAATGAAGGGAGATGACGAGACTAAAGAGACAGAGGAACAGACAGAGGAGGAGCACAGAGATAGAAAAAGACAAAGACAGAGAGGCCTAGAGAGAGATAAACACAGAGACAGAGAGCGATTAAGAGACAGGAAGTAGATATAATTCCAGTTCTCTTAGCGTAACATGATTTCTCAATGCTATGCCCATTTGATTCTAATGAACACTTTCTGATGTCCATAATCCTGGGTTCTTCTGCTGAATAAAATCTCTCATATGAAAGACACAACACATCCCACATCTGAAGATTTAAAAAAAAAAAAAAGAATTTTATTGATTTTTGGAGAGAGAGGAAGGGAGAGGGAGTAAGAGGAAAACATTGATGTGTGAGAATGAAACATAGATCATCTGCTTCCTGCACGCCCCCTGCAGGGGATCAAGCCCGCATCGTGGGCATGTGCCCTGACCAGGAATCGAAGCAGCAACTTTTTGGTGCATGGGACGATGCTCAATCCACTGAGCCACACTGAAAAGGGCAACATCTGAAGATTTTTACAGGGACAAAGATTTCATTTTAAAGGAAAGTAGGTAGGCTGTTTGAAGACACAGTATTATAAATTGAAGGATCATTTGGCTTGAAAATGAAAAAAGCCTTTTGTGTATATTGAAGACCATTGATAGAATAGTTGTACTGAAAATACGACTAATTTGGAAGCTTTCTCTCTTACACTTATATGTTATGTTTTATTCTCATAATAGCCCTGCTTGTTAGGTAGAGGAGAAATTCTGTATGTATTTTACATTTAAAGAAAGTGAAACAGATGTGCATACAGACGTCCCTGGAATCACAACCACAATGAAAAGGGTGAACTCCTAAAACCAGATTTCCCAGCTTTGATTCTAGGTTGAATCCATATATCCCTGTTGATAGTAACCATCATCTAACCAGTACAAATCCTTTTGCTTCCTAAAATGAAATCTATGAATTGAAAATAGTGTTCTTGAAATGGGATAAAATAATAGAATCATAAACATCGAGAGAGTACATGATTCTACAGATGAATAATAACCTGACCTGTTCATAGTGAAGATGAAGACCTGACAGAGGGTGTGAGAGACTAAGGCGGGTCCTCTGGCCATGTGATGTGCAGAGGAGACACTCAGAGTGTAATAGGATGAGGACCCCCCCCCCAGCCACACCCTTGCTTTTGTTTAACAAAGGAGAAGTGCGATTGATTTAAAAGCATGTATTTTATGTCTTATATAATTTTGATAGAATGATTTGGTGACAATTTTGAAAAATTAGATGTGAGTCAAATCCAATTCTTTTCTTAGACTAAGCTTGGAGAGTTTTAAAATTCCAAGGAGTGTTTCTCAGATATAGTTTTTGTAGGCTAATGTATAGTTGTGTACATTCTGTTGGCCTGGGAAACTTTACATGGCTATAAGGAAATATTATATTGATGAATTGTGCTGCTTCTCAGACTATAATAGCGATTCCTAGGTTAGAACAGGTAATGTATGTATCAAAGATAGATATGTAATAGACACATAGTCATGTACATACACCCATATCCATATGATTATACACATGTAAGTATGTATAAAAATATTAGGTCTTTGGGTTATTTAAACACTCATTTATAACTTGCTTTTTTGGGATTATTTAGTTATGCAAGATGTCACCATATTCAGTATTTTCTTTTCTTTTTTCTTTTTTTAGTAATAAACATGTCTAGTCAAAGAAGGCATTAATGAAGCAATTCCCCAAATAAAACAGTCCATGATATCTGAGTTGCAGCAGAGAGAGAGTGTGGTCTTTGTAGTCTAATCAAGATCACAAGACTTGTTTTGAACGTCTGTCATCTTTAATTTTACGGCACTTCATTTCAGAGTAGGACTGCCAGGGTCACATGCAATTAAAACACAGGCAAGATTTGTCTTGTGAAATCTTAACATAAAAAGTAATGTGTTACTCCATTTTAACTTTTCTACTGAACTCTGTGAACTCACTAATTACTTTTCCCCCCTCTTGTCACCTTTTTGATATGACATGTATTTTATAGAGGAGATAGAAGTTTGGAATTTTTTTTTATAGCATGCATATGATTGAGGATAACAAAATTAAACCAGAGAAAAAAGGAATGCATTTTTCAGAAATACATTTATTTTATTTTATTTTATTTTTTAGAAATATCTGAGTCCTCCAGCTTCAATTACAAAGAACCTCATAGATCAAATTCTAGGAAATAACTGTTAATCTGCTTAGCTAGGGCAGGTAGAAGTGTAATAATGAACCGGAGATTTTATAGAGGCCAGGATAGTGAACCAGAGTTTATTCTCTGGGGTGTGGGGCAAAGGGGCTTTTATGTGATTGGCTGTGAAAAGCATTAAAAGCCAGCGCCAATGTGGAGATTTGGAATGCGAAGAGGGTTGTTCCATCTTACTGATCAGTAAATTGCATAGACCCTTATTAACCTTATTGATAAGGAGCTTAGGGAAGTCCCATTCAGGCCGCAATATATTCTTCTTTTTGTTCTCCTGTCCATCTCCCTTTGCAATCCCAGCCGCTTTGTATGGAGAGCCTTTATGCTGCACCTCAAAATTCAGCGTGAGTAGCTGCGCCTTTAAGTTAGAGCAGGAGAGGGGAGCAAGGAGCCAGCCCCTACACAGGCGCTCAGGGCCTATTTAACTGGTGCTGTGGACACCTGGAGAATGTTTGAAAATTTTGTGTTTAAAGAAGCTTTTATATTGCTCCTCTTTCAATGCAGCTGGGGTCTGTAGGGATCAGGGGATTATTTTTGATACCTGTCGAAAAGACTTATGTCTACACTGATTTTCCATCCCTCACTACTAATTAACCTTATTGTATACAGGAAACAGTCTATTTAATACCTGCATTCTTTCTGTAATGCCAAGTAAAATGAAATCCAGTGTGAAATCTAGTTAGCGTTTGCCTTTTTGAAGTCATTTTTAAGTTTCCAGTTTTAGTGACTGTGACCTCAGAACTGATAGCTAGAAAAATAGTGAGCTCCAACCAATTTTGGTTTCAATTGTGCTCTGCACCCCTCCAACTTAAAAGCTGCCTTTCACCTGGACTTGTGGGGAGACTGCGGGAAGGGGACATCCTGGGCTGGACCGCTTTCTCTGGAGCCTCCCACGTTCACCTGTCACTGGAGGTCTAAGGCTTCCCTCCCTTCACGCCCCCACGGCTGGCTGCTCAGCAGATGAGCACCTCTGTCCCCTTCCTTCCCATCAAGGAGGCTGGAGTGTGACAGATGGCCACGTCATGGCAACGTGGTGTAGCAGCAGTGCAAATAGATGCCGAATGGGAGAAAGGAATCTGAGCCCAGGGTTAAAACGCTAAAGGAACTCCCATTGGTGGATGTTTGCAAGGGAATAAAAGGTAGGGTCTAGCAATAAAGAGCAGAAATTAAACTGTGTAAAATGTCACCAAATGATGTGGAAAAATCCACACGTCTTCAAGTATGCTGCGCAATATGGACTTTCGAACACATTTCGCTGGTGATGTGAGAATGGTTAGCGCAAGTCCTGCTCTGGAAATGTGAGTGTGTGTGTGTGTGTCTCCAGTAAATTTGTCAGCTTAAATGGTGCCAGAGGAAAGGGAGGCTATTTCAGATCGATGCTTTGTAGTTGCCACATTTCTTGGCTGTTGAGATTTTCATGCATTGGTCAGAAAGCCTGTGCTCTGTAGCGTGTATCTAACACACACATCGTACGTTTGCCAGGGCAGGGAAGGTGAGCGAAGATGTCCTGGGTGTCACGAATCCCCAGATCCTTCCCGATCCAAAGCAGGACGTCAGAATTTGCTGTTAGACTTGCGGGATTTAGGTCAGCGACTCTCACCGTCTTTCTTCTGCTGAGCTTAGGAAAGAAGCATTGCTTGGGGACTTAGACTTCAGGAGAGGTCGTTGAAGGGGTATCTGTTTGATGATCTTTTTACAGGTGGGACTAGGGGTTTGTACAGATACCAGTGATGTGAGACTACGTTTAACTTGCTGCGACTAGTTGATGGGAAACCCAATGGTGAATTATGTTCATATTTAATGTTCTGGGTTTTCGTCTGGGTTCACCTGTCCAACGTGTGTACCGAGCACCAACTTTGGGCGTCGTGTTTGTTACTGCTGTCCCTCACTGCTTTCTTAGCACTCTCCTAAGGGAATGAAGAGTGTTTTATAGAATCCAGATCATTGCTGAAGGCTTTCATGGGCCCTGCACGGTTCACTTCAAGTATAAGACAGCAAAAATCAGCTAGATAAGACTGTGAGGGTACGTGGGCGTGGGCATCCTTCTGCCAGGTCTCTCACCGAGACAGCTAGACATGTTCATTTTGACAACACGACTACAGAACATTGCCATCTTTCTGTACAAGGCGTTCACTGTATTCTCATCATTTGGATGATTCAGGATCACTCTCCGGCAGCACGAGACGCAGCGTGTCTTGATGCCTGCCTCGTTCTCAATCGTTTTAAAGAAAAAGACTCCTGGGGACCCATTTTTTCATCTCACACAGAACCCTTAAAGAGCCAGATCTAATTTCAATACAATATTAGGCAGTATGACATGATGGATGATAACAGGACATTGACAAATCTGATCCAAAACAGGATAATGTGATGTGACACAGAGCAGAAGTCACCCAAACAGGTACTTTTAAAGATGTGGGCCAACAGGTTTCCATTCTGTCCTCTCTATAATGTGGTACAATGTAAGTAAAACATGTACAAACATGAAATGGTACATTAACATCATAATAGCAACAACATGACTGAGATTTAGCCATCTATTCCCTAACAACAAAGGTACGTGGTGTTTCTTGGGGGAAATACCTAACATCCCTCTGGTTCTTTCATGAAAATCAGCATGAAAGTAAAACTCTCCTCAGGTATTTTAACAGGAGAGTGAGCAGGTACCCACATATGGAGTATAAATATTTAAGGTGTTTATAAGCTTATATTTCTTCAGTTCTTTTTCCTAATCTAGTGAGCAGATGGTATGGTGGTTAAGGCAGGGGCCTTTGGAGTCATATTATTTAGATTCAAATACTAACCTGACAGTTACTAACTATATGAACTTGGGTAATTTCAGCATTTCCCCCACCCCCAATTTCCTCAAGTAGAAATCAAAGATAATAAGAATACCTCTCTTCCTAGAGTTGTGAAGATTAAATAAAATGATACATATAAAATAAAGATCTTGGCACGTAGCAAGCACTCACTAAATCTTAGCTAATCAAAATTAGTCTTTCCAGGACTAATTTATTTTGGTGGTCTTCTGGGTGGCCAGAGGAGCAGAATTGCCCACAGACGAAGAAGGGAGAACTCAGAGCCAGGTGGGATGGCAGTGACCCCACGATCACCTGGAAGCAGAAGGTGGTATAGCATGCATTCTCCTCTGACTTGGGCATGACTGGGTCAAGGTATCTTAAGGTGGTTACTGACAAATGCCAACTCATTGTCAGAGTACCAGAATCAACCCCTACCCCAACCCAGCAATTCAGCTGGACATGGGCCTGCTCTCGGAGTTCCATATGACAACAAATGGTACTTTGCATTTAGCAGTCTTTATTAAGAGGTGCTGGATGGAGCTCAGAAGTTCAGTAGGACGATGCTTCACGGAATTGATCTCCATATCCCTTGTCACTGTCTGAATTCAGATCTGCATTAATAGTACTGTGATAATAACCTTCTGTCTAGCAATGGTGTCTATAACTTCTCCCTGCTTCAACACTACTCCATAAAATGGCCCAGGGGATGTTTACAGCTCTGATAAAGTCACTTCCCTGCTAAATAACCTTTAGGGTCTCAAGGTTGACTATAGACTTAATATAACACTTCTTGGTATGGCATTCGAGGCTTTTTTTAGAGTCTGGTTTCAGTCTCCCTTTTCATCATCTTTGAAAGATAATCAAGTTAATTGTTAGTCAGTAAGCTGGAGGTCTATCATCTATATCCAACAGGAACAATCAACAGTTTCATATTTTAATTTACCTGTTCTAATTTTCTTCACATGATTCAAATAGGTAGTTCTAAGAGGCAAGATAAGGCAAGTGTTGTTCTATTTTATAGATGGGAACACTGAGACCCAGATAGAGTGGATAATTTGCCCAGGTTGTAAACAGCAAGTTCTGCCTGTTTTTTCCTGTCACCCTGCTTTGGCTCATTCACATACCTCCAGCATTTGCTCATGTGCTATCCTTTTCTGGGGAGCAGGCTTTGCCAGGGAAGGTGTAACACTGAGTTCACAGAAATGAAGGTGCTGGGGTTGAGACGGCTCAGATGTGTTTTATTAGGTGCCCTTAAAAATCAGGTTTCACATACGTTTCTGAATTTCTGGCTTTCCATGAAAGATCTGAAGGAATTGCGCCCACATTCCCACATAAGCAACGGCAGCTCGAGCCAAGCAGAAGCCGACCCTTCGGCCAGGGGCGAGCTCAAGTTTTCTCCAGCTGCTACCACTTCATAATGCCTTACGCCTGCTCCTCTCGACTCACGTATGTTACCTGCCTGGCCCTTGTAAGCATTTGAGTTTGCATTACCTTGGTTTAAAAAAAAAAAAAAGAATAAAATAGCCATCTACTTTCTAAAGATAAGATGAAACATCTTAATTGAGGAAATAATATGTGATTACTGTGTTTGAAGAAAGTCTTCGTTATTTTGTATCAGGGTTTGATTTTCCCAGGAGAGGTGATATTTTTTTCAATGTTATTTTTTATTTTTGACAACAGAACAATTTGACCCAGAACTCTTCGTGACAGTCCTTTCGGATGAAAATCTTTGCAGGACCTTTTAATGAGGAATTGACAGGGTGATTAACTTATAATTCACAAAAATAAATGTGAAAAGGAGAAGTACAGGTCAATTTCTGGCTGTGTTAAACTGTAAGGACAGCACCATTGGCAAGCGATTGTTCCCTTTTAACAGCCTTTCTAATTTTTCTTAATTGGATCCTTTGTTTTCTAATTGGATAGGGAGAACCATCATATGGCTTTCAATTACTAGCTGTGGAAGGTGATCCTGTCATCCGGCACCGCTGAGTAGTCAGGCTCCCAACGTACAGGACAAAATAAACAGCATCTCCAAGCTTTCTGTGTGAGTCAGAAAGGGGCAGCCCCCGTGTCCCGGGTGAGTCCCTGCAAGTCCATCTGAAACGGCTGTAACAACTAGCTTGATTTTCCGGAGAGACTGTACTTGTGCTCCCATTATTTAAAGGGTATAATTTCTCAAAATATCTGCTCATCATAACCTAGAAGTGCTTCTAAGACTACTAGATTATCATTTCATTTCCAGAAGATAAGCAAAGTGTACGCACATGCACATGCACACGTACATACGTACAAACACATACACAAGAAACTGCCAGGGTCCTCAAAGTAATCGGTCTCTTCCGTTCTCTGGTGAATTTAGAGATTCTCGTTACAGTAAAATTTCCCTACGGCTTTCTTATTTTACAACTTCCATTGGATCTCTTTTGCCGCCCTACAGGATTAAATCTAAATATTGTATCATGACCTGTGTCTGACCCCAACATGTTTTTCGGTTCCATTCTCCACAATAGCCAGGCCTGCACGACATCCTCTGTTCACTTAACTTCTCACTTTCCCTTGGAGATAGTGGGTTTTCCACAGTTCTGTTCATGTCATTCCTGCTTTCAGTATGTCTTCTGCGTTTTCCTTTTTCTGGTTCATCTTACTCATCGGTCAGGATTAGACTGAAAGCCTTTCCTTCCCAGTGATGCTTCACCCGACACCCCAGGCACAATTTGGTTCTTTGTCAACCACTGAGCTTTGTTAATGTCTCTGTACTAGCTTCTGCTCATTGACTGATTCATTCATTCAAAAATATTTTTTCATCAATAAAACTGGACAAAGAAATACTTTTTCAACATCTCTATGTGTAGTGCTGAACCCCAGGGCTACAAGGTTACTGAGACGGCTGTGGTCCCTGAGTGTATTAAAGTGTAACTAGTCCTTAGTCGCTGGTCTCCCTTACTGGACTGTGACACAGAGGGTAGGAATATTTGCCTTATTTTACATTTGATCAGTAGTGCTTAGACATGCACCTGGCTCAAAGAAGAAATACTCAGTGTCCTTTCATGTCTTCTGGATGGAGAATATTGATCAGTTTTATAAAATCTAATACCGGCTCAGTGAGTTAACCTATGGTACCTACAACCTTGGCCTTTAAGCTGGGAACAGTTAGTTGCTATAACCATCGTTGCTGTCTTTGAGATGTTATGGAATCGGATGACCTTTTGGTCTAACCTTCTTTGTGCCTTTGGTGTGTATAAGCCCGATCCTGTGATGGGCACTTTGGCTCAGCACCTTGGAATCGCCTTTTCCCAGAGAGGAAACACAGTCTCTGATTAAATGCCCTTAGCAGGCAGGGACCGGGCACAGCTGGGGTCTGCATCCGGCTAAATCCCACCAGATTGAAAAGCAAGACGCTGGTGCTTTTGAAGATTATAAATCTGGAAAGCTGCGGAGATGAGGGGCTGTGGGTCCCTGCTCGAAGCGGGCAGTGCCACTTCTCTTTGGCTGTTAGTGCTGCTTCCTCTGGCTGGTGCTCCCAGGACGACTTTAAAAATGGACACGCGACGGGATAAGATTTTCACGTTGGGAACCTAACCCCATTCCTCCCGCTTTCAAAAGGAGAGGCAATTAAAGTCCTGGAGACGACATAATTGAGAATATGGAATGTCATGGAAATGAGGAGGACTTGAAATAGAATGCCAGAAACTCTTGTCTCATGGCTCCATGTTTTTCTGAAAGGCACAAGTACAACTTCAGATATAAGGAGAGCTTCAAGTTGGCACGCCTGTTAGCTCACTGTCACCAGTGACTTTAGATCACGGGGCTCTGCCGCGTGTGATTGTCCTTGGCTTTGTGGTATGTAGATACGACCCACTCGATAAAACCACGCTTCAGCATTTATTGTGGTTGTTTCTCTGTTCTTGGCCATGAGCCGACTTACTGGTACCATTGCCAAAATGAAGACATTCAAGAGGGCAAGGGAAGTCTGTCCTTCCTCAGGCAGTTGTGTGGATGTTGGAGCGGTGTGCACCTCTGGCTAGCTCTTAAGCAGACTCTCTCTGCCGTATAACCCGTCTATGCAGACAGCGGATGCCTCTGAGCTCATTATTGTTCTAAGTGTTTGCTCTTGGATTCGTGCTTTGCGCGTTTTATTTACATGCTTTATTTTCCATTTTATGAACAAATCGATAACTAGACTTATTCTTTATCGCACTGGATTAGTTTTATTTATTCCGTTTGAATTTGATTAAAAAGCTGTCAAACAGAAGTCTACATTTGTATCAGCAGAATATATTCACAAAGCTGGGCATGAGATGTGTTCAGCTAGAGCATACTTTTCAAAATGAAACAATGCTTGCTACATTCGAGACAGTTACCCTTTTGTTTATCCAGGACAACGGAAACCAACCATCGGATGGATAAAGCAATCCAAATCTAGTCAAGTAATCCTTAGGGCATACGAAAAAAATGCCTTCTAAAAAAGTTTCTTTCGAGATTGATTTAATGTAATTTACCAGTAAAGCATCCTCAAAAGCATAATAAAGATTGTACATAAAATGACATAGCGAGGGAAAAGGAGGATATACAGTTTGATGAAGCTTCAAAATGGATGTTAACATTAAAAATGAGCAGTCATGCAATTCCTGTCTAATATAAAGACCAAAAGCACAGGACACTAATTTTGCCTCTAATTTATAAGACAGTATATTTATGGGACTGAACATAGTATATATAAAAAACATACCCCGTGGCAAATGTTTTGAACTGTCATTTTTCTTCAGGAAAATATCGCCATTCAACGAGAATTTGTACATCCCACCTTATAGCACCAAGGATAGCCGGACTATATTTACACATACAACATTGTTCTTGAAAGATGAAACCTGTCTATTTTCATTAAGAACCTGACCTCCTTTGTTCTATTTAAAAAATATTAATTTATGTCTTCCTTCCTCTTTCGGCTCTTCTTGAGTATAAGTAGGAGTGTGGGAACATGTATGAGGCAGCCAGGGTATGAGAAGGCTCACCTGTGTGCACACATACTCCCAACCACACACACACTCACTCACACATCTCCACACACACAGCCACACACCCAATGCTTGGGAGCAACATTAAAATGATTTCTTTGGCTACGTGCTATACTCTGTGCATTACTGAATAGTGTGGAGCATGCCCAGTGCACGCCGAGAAGTGCTGGAAGGAAGAGCGATGAAGGGGTTAATGTAGAACACATATAGGCAAATATTGTCAACTATTTTATTCAAATGTTTGGAACTTAAACACAAAATCATCATGACGTTTTCACAAAATGAGGCATCTGTCGCTTGAAAGGAAAAAAATATTTCAGAAATATGTTTACAGAAATGTAAAAATATTAGGCATCGAGACAGATGTGAACATATTCCGTAACTTGTCTTGTCTGTCAGTCTTCCTCCGAGCCGAAGATCTTATTGTATTCGCTCAGCATGAGCTCAGCTATCTGGTTTTGGTAGACCATGTGTATGGCCATGTTCCCTGTTTCGTTTTCAGCTCGCAGAAGGGTGGGTCCAAATACGATCCCTAAGCTCTGGGTGGACATGAGGTTCTTGGAGGACTTGGCTACTATCCTGTGGAGAGAGAGAGAGAGAGAGAAGGAAAGAGATTGAAAATGATTCCATTGGATGTCGAGGTAAAATTGTAGCTGCTTTTGAATGATAAAGTTCAGTGTTCTTCAATTCTTTATTTTTTTAAAATTAAACTTCAATTTAAAGAAGGAAAATGAGGGCACTGATTGGCTTTGGCAAAACACGGAATGCAACGTAAGTAAAAAATTTTCTAGTTGCAGAAAAACAACGTCTGCCACAACTATTTAATCTTCTACTCTTTATGCTTTACTGTGTAGGAATAGAACTGATGACTTTTGGGGGAAGAATTCATTGCCTTGTACAGCTTTGTATCCCCATGGTACCTGGCTGTTGTGGGTGCTCAATGAATGTTTGCGAAATGAATAAATGAATAAATTACAGAGTAAAAATTACTGTGGAGATTTAACAAGGTTCAGCTTTTGAGGTGTTTATAGTCAATGGAGTAAACACATGAGATATGCATAAAATATATAAGAATCCAAACATCAAAAAGTAACACAGACAATAGTCTGGTTAAGGTGGGTGGGGGAGCGGGATCAGTGGATCAATGGGGAAAAAAGGGGGTGACATCTATAATGCTTTCAACAATAAAGATACATTCTTAAAAAGTAGAAAAATATATGCATGATTAATGACTGAGAAAAAATTCATTTTTAGTGTTTAGTGTGAGTAGGGTGTTCCTGACAAATGCTGACAATATGTACAGTAGAGAAGGCAGGTTCTGAGACATTTAGGTGTATGGCAAAATTCTAAGTCTCTATATTCGTTTTGGACAGCCAATTTAGCTTACATTGAAATAAAATGCTAAGTCCTGTAGCATTTGTACACGAAAAGAGTTCCACTGGAATCAAAGACATGTTTGCTTGTGTGAAGACTGCACGGAGAGCTGGAATACCAATGAAACATTAGGATGTGGTTTTATTAATGGTAATGCCTTGCCTGCTTCAACACAGGATTCTTAAAAAGAAAATAAAGCCCTATCCTGTAAATTGAGACTTAAAAAATAATGCTTATTCTTAATATCGAAGCCTACTTGGTTTTATATTAAAATTGGGAAGAGGGAGGTTTTAGTGATGTTAAGGAAATAGGGATAGTATATCGAAGGACACAGTGCTGAGAAATACAAACTCTGCATTCCACCGAACATCTCAACCCAAGGGTTATATGAGTGTAGAGAATAAATAGAGGCAAAGGAGCACGTCCCTGCAAGGCACTGGGGTGTTGGGTCACAGAGCCCATGACAGAACACTGGCACACTGGCTGGATTTTTGGAGGACTGTTTGTTTGGCCTATGTAGACCTACATAGCCCTCAGTCAGAGGAGGCAGGAAGACTTGCTCTATTTCCACCCCTTCAGAAACCTAAATCTCTAAAGTATCACTTCTGTGACCAAGAGGCTATGCTTTCTCTCTTCTGAAAAAGATTGAGAAGGACCAAAGCAATCCATGTGTGACTCCTCACAGCACAAGTTCATGGTCAGCAAAATGTCCTTGAACTGGTCAATATCAATAATAACCAAGTATTATTCTAAGCAATTTTATTATCTCATTTTAATCCTCATAACAATCCCACAAGGTAGCTTCTCTTACTAAGCCCATCTTACAAATGAGGCCAAGAGTGGTGAAGGGTCTGATATCACACAGGTAGCCTGGTTTCAGTGCCTGTGTGAACACCGTGGCCGCGGTGTGTGTTAATGATGCCTACGCTTAATAACTGGGCTAGTTTTTCACTTTGTCATCCTCCACGTGATTATCAGGTCCTTCCATACGAGGGTCTCCGTTTTCAGTCTTCACTATAGTATTGTGATGGACAGCCTGGTTGCAATAGATTTACTGTGGGCAAAACGACTCTCAAATTTGGACTGAATAATCAAGATATCTTGTCTCCTGTTTTATTTTAATTAATTAATTAATTAATTTGTTAATCCTCACCCAATAATATTTTCCCATTGATTTTTAGATAGAATGGAAGGGAAGGAGGGAGAGAGAGAGAGAGAGAGAGAGAGAGACATTGATGTGAGAGAGACACATCAATTGGTTGCCTCCCACATGGCCCTGGAGGCCCAGGATCGAAGCTGTAACTCAGGTATGTGCCCTTGACCAGGAATCGAACCTGTGATCCTTCAGTCCATGGGCCGACACTCTAAATGCTGAGCCAAACTGGCCAGGGCTTTTCTCTTGTTTTCTTTATTTTTTTCTTTATTGATTTTAGAGAGAGAGGAAGGGAGAGGGAGAGATAGAAACATCGATGAAATAGAACATTGATTGGCTGCCTCCTGCATGCCCCCCACTGGGGATTGGGCCTACAACCTGGGCATGTGCCCTGACTGGGAATCGAACCGGCACCTCTTGGGCATGGGTCGACGCTCAACCACTGAGCCACACCAGCTGGGCGTTTCTCCTGTTTTAAATGGAGAGTATTTGTACCTGTGAGTACTGTTGGCATGGCTACATTTCTGGAAGAGATTCTCATATTTTCATTGTATCAGTGAGTTAGTTATAGGAGACTTCAAGTTTAAAGTTTCCTTTGGACTATAAGGAACTATGTCACATTGCTACTACATTTACCAAAAGTCAATAGAATGATTTAAACATCCTCCTGACCTGAAGCAGGGACAAAGGAGTGGGCCTTTGCTTCCCTTTAACCCACCTGTTCACCTTGGGTTAAGAACTCTTTTGAGCCTCTCCCAGATCTCTTTATCATACAAGTTCTTTGTAAGATTCACAGTGAAGGAAAACAGGTTTTTCTTTTGGTTTTGAAGTAATACCACTTTGTGGTACCAACTCCTTCAGTGACTCCACCACACACACACACACACACACACACACACACACACACACATTGTTAAAGGTAAATATGAAGAGAGATAACATAACTAATCAATTAATTGAGTGCCTACTAGGTCAAAGTTGCTTTCACAACATCACTCCTCAGTAGAAAGGTCAAAGTTGATAAGATTTAGTTAGCAGAGAACAGGGCTCAGAGGTCATAGGGCACGGAGAAGGTAGAATAAAAAGCAAGAGAGCATTTTGAAAGTTTGAAGGTGAATGACTGATATAGAGCATAATAGCCAACAGGGTAGAAGAAGAACATTAAGACCTGGAGTGCAGGGAGACTGAAAGGAGAAAGGAATGACACAAAGATGGACTGAGGATTAAAGACGTATTTTCCCACTAAATAATGGCTATAATTTCACTTGGTAGCAGAAACAGAGAGATTTGGGATAGCTGGGAGCCAGAATTGTTTTAAACTCCCCAAAATGACGCTAGAAATCAAGGGAGGTCCAAGAGCTGATTGTTGGAGGGGGCAGTTGTGGTTGTGAGGAGGTTATGGGGGTAGAAGCTGGAAGAGGTTCCTAGCATCGAGAGGCTCTTGGGTGACCGGAGGGGTGATTTAGCTCTCTGGGGCATACCAGAAAGATCCAGCATGTGGACTCGAGCCATTGGAGGAGAGAAAGAAAGCTGAAATAGGACTAGACATTTTTCAGTTTCTCCAGAGATATTTATATTTTTCCTTCTCGGCAAAGGGTCTGGCGTTAGAATCCAGAGCAGGGCCAAAGATAGAGGAGGAAACAAAGACTGAGTTTAAATAGGATGGAGGGTAGGAAGCTAGGGCCGCATGTCAGCATCTCCTTTGGGGAAAGGTTCCCTATCTCAGCTGCTGGGTCAAGCAAGGGAACTTCTGTCGTGGGTGTCTGTCAGTGCCCCGGTTTCCTAAATTTTCGGTGGACAAATGTTTTGCATGTGTAAACATGGGACAATCTTTCCATCTCAGACCTGTATCCTTTGTGTCCATTTCTCTGCACACTTATTTGATTTTAATAAAATCAGCTTTAGCCTATGAATGCTTTAAACTAATCTTGTTAGAAGTAGACTTTACTAAGTAACGTATAGTTTTGTATTTTTGTTCTACTTGCATTACTGCAAGTTAAATTTTCTTAGGTTGGAACTGTTTCCTAAGTTGGAAAAATCAAATTACTTTCAATAGCTCTTAGAAAAATGTATTTAAGAAAAAAGTAAGAAAATGTGAATGTGTATTGTGTAAAATACAGGCTATCTTGCTTATTCACTCTTAAGAAATGTGTGCTCATTTGTGGATGTTATATATGTATATATATAAATATATATATATATATATTTTATTGGCAATTTATGTTCTAAATATCAACCAACTAGTAGTTGATGTGTTGAGAAATTAGTCAGTCAATCTTTAAGTTAGAAAAGATACTGAGAGTGAAGACTAATTTAATGAGGATGTTACCAATTACTAAACTATATGATTCATGTACATAGGCTATATATATATATATATATATATATATATATATATATATATATATATCTGTGTATATATCTGTGTATATATCTGTGTATATATATATACATTCTCATATTAACATTTAAATTAGATTAGATCACTTCTTAATAGATAGTAGAAATAGACATTTCTAGCAACAAGTTCCCCAAATTGGGGGTGTCTGGGAAAATGTAGTAATGCTATTATGAACTTCATTATTCACATGTGAACGTACCGACTCTCTACCTCAATAGACTCTTAAATAGTTAAGTGATTTATTTAGGACCACATAGGAAGTCAACCATAGTTTCAAAAAATAGCTAGAATACTATTCTACAAAATTATTGAAATCTGAGTTTGTGTGGTTTTCTTTACCTCACATCAATGGATATCATAATTTCTATTCTCACTGTGCCAACCAGCAGAGCACTGCAAGTGTAATTATTTCTGAAGACTTCAACTAGTAAAACACATGGAGGAGAGAAACAGAGGCTATTGAAAGAAATAAAAGCACTGCATGGCAAAAAAAAAAAAAAAAATTCAATCTAGTATCTAAGATGGAAAACTCTCAAAAAAGAGTAAGTTGTATTTCCAGTAGCTTAAAATAAAGTTGGGTTGTTTATTGGATGGGGGATCTGATTCAGAAACCAAGTGCATTTTTACTAGGGGTTTGGCAATACCCCCAGGACAGCTTTCACGAAAGTGAGTTTTGCAAAACACCATTTCTGTGATATATTTTATAAAACTAGCACTCCAGAGTAAAATAAGTTTTGAAGCAAACTGTATGCCATTTTTTTCTTCTTGAAAATTCACAATACAGAACAGCATGCTAAAGGCTCTGACAAGTCCTGCAGAAAGTATCGTTGTTTATCTTTGTGTGACTCATGTTCCCCAACTTACTTGAATGTTATAGATTCTCATGAGTGACAACGAAGAGCACATATAAAAAGTTGTTGCTTCAGTTGCTTTGCTAAAGGCCTACTAAATAAGTCTGAAAACGTTACGGATTTTCAGAACTATGTAGCAGCTAACTCAAAGGGGTCAGACCCTTTGGTCCTTCCTGGAGAGTTCCAGCCCTCTGGTAGGGCTTACATTTCATGAGGCCTTAGACTCCATGACAATGCTGTAAATTTGGAGCTACAATTTAAGCTGTTTTCAGCAAAGAACTAAAAGATACTCTTCTGCTATGACCAAAAAAAAGCGAAAGCACACATCTGAAGGAGAAAGGTGAGAGCAAAGACATTGCTGAGAGATTAACATACAGTGAATTGATGGATGGGTAAGAAGGTGCGAAAACATTTAGAGCTTAGATCAATATTTGGAAATTCTTCTACATGTTTGTTTACTCGCCATTAATTTACTCTTAAGAAATCCTTAGAGCAAAGATACCTGATTCTAAACAACATGAAGAACTCAAAGTTTAGTGTCTGAACGCTTGACTAATAGGAAAAAGACCCCAAAGTGCAACTCTTGGAAAAGGCTATTTATTAATACTGCTTAGTTTAAAATAGACTGACAAAAATAATTATGATTTTATGAATTTGTTCATGAAATAGCACTTGATATATAATCATTGTAAAAGGAATTCTTATACCGCTAAGTAAAATTCAAGTTTATAAAATCTTGAAGTGGGTAAGAATTCATTTTTCTGGCAAGAGCTTAAAAGGAAGATATACAGTTTACAGCATAAAAAGGAGAGGAAATGCCAAAGTCCAAATGGAAGGAAGGAACAATGATCCATCAATTTAAGATTATTTTAGAAACAATCTATAATCCAGTGCTACAGATGTTGGACCCCAGACAAAAAAATCCTCGCAGCCTTATGCTGGGTAAGTTTTTCCAAGAGTGAGCTGAATTGCTAGCTCAAAGAAATTTCTTGGTTGCTTAAAATTACAGCCAAATGACTCAAACTGAAAGAGGGCTTTGCTATAAAACTCAAAATTAATGCTGAATTGAGAAGACCAAAGCATTTAATAATAGTCCAGCTCTAAACAGATATATGGATGCAAACTTCCTTTTAAGTTTGAGCTTTTCTGTTACCATAATGACTTGCAAAGGAAGCTGAAAGCCACATAATTGCCTGCAGGACAACTCTCAAGTTATTGGAAGTGTATTAAAAGTGTTCCCTTCCCTATCTCTGTAATGCTGTGATTTTCCAGCGCACATAACTTTAAGGTGGTTTAACTCGAATGAGGAAAGTGTGGTGGTAAATGTACTCCTGCCATCAGGTCACACCTGGCTTACAAAATACAGCTCAGCCACTGTATGTGAAATGTTAATTATGAGTTTGACCACTTAAGTGAAAGAGGCTGTTAAAAATAAAATAAATTTTCAATGTGCTCAACTTATTTTTCCTATGTGCTCCAGCTACTTTGGGGGGAATTCTGACCATATGCTTGCCTATCAATTTGCACAAGCTATACTGCTGTCTACACTGGATTTATATATATATAAAAAGATTGGAGACTTAGCAGGAATTCCACTTTCTCCCTTAAAGTCATAGCTCTATGTCAGAAAAAAATTCAAATATTGTAAAAGCAGAAGAGTGTATTCACTAATGACTTCGCATGTAACACTGATGTGTTTCAAGGTGGTCATTCACTGGTAATTCAGCCATTTGTACACGTAACTTTATAAAGCAATTGGCATAAATTAATCATATAGTCTTTCAATTTAGATCTAAATATATTATTATTACTTTCTAAACAAGTTAACAACTATCCTCCTAAATGGGAATGACTGCTGTATTCATACATTTTTGCTTTTAAATAATCTTTAAAGCCATGTGTACGTAGTTCTCTCAAAACACATTACGGGAAAGGAACTATATATGACAGTGGCATATTTATAGCTGATGTGGCCTTATTCTTTGCATCTATTAAGTGTCCTCTTTGCACTGATTTCAATGCAGAAGATGGAACATTTTTAATTATCCTCTTGTTTCGTATTTTTATTGATTGGACATTGTAGGGAGATTCTAAACTATCTTTTAAAGTAATATCCGGAATACCTAATAACACAGAAGGAATGATAAGTATAAAGACTGAATAGCCCATAGACTTCAAAATGACTTATTTCCAGTTGGAATATGTATTCTATAATGTGACAAAAACCATAGATAAAGTGGGTTATTACAGCCAATACATTAAATAGTAGATAATATCATAAAGAGACACTAAAGTTGTTATTTGTTGAAGATCTATTATGTGCTAATCACTATGCTTCAACTAGATCACAATTTTGAAAGGCAGATTTAAAAATCAGCATGAAACTAGACTACCAACTTACACCATACATAAGAATAAACTCAAAATGCATAAATACTTAAATGTAAGTCATGAAATCATAAAAATCCTAGAAGAAAACATAGGCAACAAAACCTCAGACATCTCATGTAGCAGATTTTTCACTGATACACTGCCTAGGGCAAGAGAAACAAAGGAAAAATAAACAAATGGGACTACATCAAACTAAAAAGCTTCTGCACAGCAAAAGAAACCAGCATGGTGGTGGTGGGGGCGGGGGGGGGGAGTGAGGGGGGAAGGATAGGGAAAAAAGGAGAAACATCTGTAACAAAAATAAATAAATTTTAAAAAGAACCCAGCATCAGAATGAAGAGGGAACCCACTGTTTGGGAGAATATATTTGCCAATGATACATCTGATAAGGAGTTAATTTCAAAAATATCTAAAGTACTCATACAACTCAACAAAAGGAAGATGAACAAGCCAATTAAAAAATAGGCAGAGGACACGAATAGGCACTTTTCCGAAGAGGACACACAAATGGCTAAGAGACATATGAAAAAAATGCTCAATGTCACTAATCATCAGAGAGATGCAAATTAACATACTATGAGGTATCACCTCAAACCTGTCAGAATGGCTGCCATCAACAAATCATCAAACAGCAAGTGCTGGTGAGGATGAGGAGAAAAAGGAACCCTAGTACACTGCTGGTGAGAATGCAGACTGGTACAGCTACTTTGGAAAACAGTGTGGAGTTTCCTCAAAATATTAAAAATGGAACTGCCATTTGATCTAGTGATGCCACTTCTAGGAATATATCCTAAGAACTCTGAAACACCAATCAGAAAGAATATATGCACCCCTATGTTCATAGCAGCATTATTTATAATAGGGTGGAAACAACCAAAGTGTCCATCAGTAGATGAGTGGATAAAAAAGCTGAGGTAAATTTACACAATGGAATACTATGCAGCTGTAAAAAAGAAGGACCTCTTACCCTTTGAGACAGCATGGAGGAACTTGGAGATTATTATGCTAAGTGAAATAAGCCAGTCAGAGAGAGACAAATATCAAATTATCCCACTTTTATGTGGAATCTAATGAACAAAATAAACGAATGAATAAAAGAACCAGAGGCATGGAAACATGGAACAGACTGATGAATCTCAGAGGGAAGGGAGGAGAGAGGGCAGGAAGAGATTAACCAAAAAATTTTTATGCATATATTGCCCATGGACACAGACAATAGGGTGGTGAAGGCCTGAGTGGGGTGGGAACTGGGTGGAGGAGGGCATTGGGGGAAAGGGGGATGGGCATCTGCAATACTCTCAACAATAAAGATAAATAAAAAAAAATAAAAATCAGCTTTAACTTTTTTTTTCTGGTTATAAAGTAATACATTCAATTCAAGATAATTTTTTTTAATTTATTGATTTTAGAGAGAGTAAAGGAGAGAGAGATAGAGTAACATCAATATGAGAGAGAAACATCGATCAGTTGTCTCCTATGGATTGAATCCACAACCTGGGCACGTGTCCTGACTGAGAATCGAACCTGCCACCTTTTTGGTGTACAGGATGATGCTCCAACCAACTGAGACACACCGGCCAGAGCTCAAGAGAATATTAAAAATTTAGAAAAGTATAATAAATAAAAAAAAATCCACCAGTAACCATAAACAGTAGCTCAATGTAACCGAAAAACTAAGAAAAAGAGAAATAGTCATTCTTCCGCTGACCTTAAGGACCTTTTAAAAAATCCTGAATTCCTCAAATCCATCCCAAAGATGCTTGTTTACTTAGTATGGGTGGGGCCTAGCTGGCTGCAGATAAAATAGCCCCAGATAATTCTGATGAGCAGAGAGCAGTGCTACACAGCAGTCAAGGCACCCAGCGCTCAACAAGCCCTTCTGAAGGAAAGGACTGGGGCAGAGACCTGCTTAGCTGCACACCATACAAAAGAGAACTCCAGGCAGTGAAGAGTAGATGGAGAGGCCCAGTGGCGAAGTTATTGTTGGTGGATCTAGGAATAGAGAGGATAGTGTGGCTGGAGGCTGGGGAGTGAGGCGAGGGAGGGATGAGAGGCTGTTGGGGAATTTATGCCATGGATTTGGGATTTAATTCTCAAGATGATGAAAATTCATTCTTGGGTCTTGAACAGGAGATTGACATTGCCAGGATTTAGGTGTTGTAAATGTATAAATAAATATTTTATTTACAAACATATTCAAAAGTCTATAGAATTCTGTATCTAGCATTTTTTTCACTTTTATTTATATACATAATATTCATTATTTACTTACATATGTAATATTTGTTATTTACTCATTATCTTATCTAGGACAGGATGGGTTGTATCATATAAGTTCTTATTATAAGTAAAATTGATATATTAAAAAATGTTTCACCCGGCCAGTGTGGCTCAGTGGTTGAGCGTCAACCCAGCCAAGAGGTTGCTGGTTCAATTTCCAGTCAGGGCACATGCCCAGGTTGTGGGCCTGATCCCCAGTGGGGGCCATGCAGGAGGTGGCCAATCGATGTTCTCTCTCATCAATGTTTCTATCTCTCTCCCTCTCCCTTCCTCTCTCTCTAAAATCAATAAAGACAAAAAATTAAAAAATTAAATGTTTCCATGTACTCTTTCTCCATATTTTGGAGTATTTCTTTAGACAGTGGTTCCCAACCAGGGGCAATTTTACCACCCCCTGGAGGCATTTGGCAATTGCTGTAGACATTTTTGATCGTCATGACTGGGTGGGGAGTTGCTACTGTCATCTAGTGGGTAGAAGCAAAGGGTGTTGCCAAACATTCTAGGATGCACGGACAGCCCACAACAGAGGATGAGCCAGCCCAAAATGTCATCAGGCCACTGCTGAAAAACCCTGCCCTAGGATAAACATAGTAGAAATGTAACAACTAGATCAGTGGTTCTCAAACTTGACTGCTCATGAGACTCATTCGGAAGCCATGTTCAAACAGATTGCTGGGCTCTATCCCCAGACTTCTGATCCAGCACGTCCGGGGAGGTATTTGAGAATATGCTTCATCAAAAGTCCGAGGTGATGAAGCTGCTGGTCCGGGACCACACTTTGGGAACTCGTACTAGGTCACTAAGTTATGGCTCCTCTTTTCTTCAGATACCATCACATGAGATATGTTAGCACATTCCACTGCACGGAACAGGTAGTCCTGTTATCGTTATTATCAGTTGGTATTATTCTTTTAAAAATAATTGTCAATTTGATAGGTGAAAAATGGTCTGTTATTCTTTGAATTTAGGATTTGGGCGTACATGTGGATTTTCTCTTCTGTGAAGAGCAGTTCATATCCTCTGCCTTATGTTTGTTTAATCCATTTACTTATATTGTATAATAAAACCAATACATAGTCTTTGAAAAAAATTTACTCATCAGGAGTATGTAGAGTAAAAAAGTAAAATCCTCTCATTTCCTATTAAAACTCCTTCATGTTAACTATAATTAACAGATGGATGTTCCTTCTGGATGTTTTTCTATCTATCCATCCATCTACCTATCTTCATATATATTTTCTTTTTCTAAAAATTGAGATAAAAAATACATAAAATACTACAACTTGCTTTCTTCCCCCTTAACTATATATTGTGGGCATTTTTCCAAGCCAGTATATATAAAAATACCTCATCCTTTTAGAAAAGTTATTACATTTTGTTGTATGGAAATATCTTGATTTATTTAACCATTGTCCTGCTGGTGGACTTTTTGGTTGCTTATAATTCTTTGCTATTACAGACAATGCTACAGTGAACATCTTATTTATCCAGACTTGTGAGTTCTTTATATATTAAGAAGCATGACCTTTCACTCTTTTTGTTGTACTTACGTTCTCCCAGGGTTTTTTTTTTTTTTTCTTTGATTATTTATTTACATCTTTATGTGCACTATCATATCTAGCACTATTTCTTTGGGAAATTCTACCTTTGTTTTTGTTATTATAAAATTCATCCATTTAAAGAGATCAAGTAAATACCCATGTTTTCTCCTAGTTTTTCTTTAATGTTTTCTTTTTCACATCCTCTAATTCATCTTAAATATATTTTATTGTGTGAAATGTGATGGTAATTTAAATTCACTTTTCTCCAAAAGCTAGCTAGTCTCCCCATAACATTTGTTGAGAAAATGGCCCATTCTTCATTGATTTGTGATGCCACATTCTTGTGCAGTTTCCTACACACACACACGTGCGCGCGCACGCACACACACACACGCACACTGGGTACATCCTACTCTGTTGATAATTCTGTATGTATCCTAAACTAGTACCTTGCTGTTTAAATCACTGTAACTTTAATATATATTAGGAATATTCCCCCCACTATTTGTTTTTCTTTTTCAGGTGTGAAATAAAACTTCTAGATGATTTTTTTTTCAGATGAACACAATGAACCTGAAGAAAGGTTGCATAATTTGATCAAAGCCACATAGTAAATGACAGCATCTAGATGAGATAGAGGTTATTTTTTAAATCAAATATCTAGGATTCAAGAATTTTGCATTTGAAATCAAGGGCTTCCTAATCATGAAGCCTGAGGAAGATTTGGAAGGGAAGCGTGTCAGAGAGTCAGCAGGTCTTGGGTGACATATTTTAATTTTTTAATCACCTAATTCATATCCAAGCATATACTTACAAAGATGAGAAGGGTATTCAGGTGGAAGAAAAACCAAATTAATGTGCATTATTTTTTGCTCCAGATTCACACAGTGTTTTAAACTTCAGAAGCATTCATTTCTCATTGAGAATGGAACTGTACTATTGGTGAGATAGACTGAGAATTTCAGCTATGGGTTCCCTTAGGTGTTTCTCTCAAGCTCTAAAATGGTTTTAGCCACCTGCATTTGACCACGTCAGCAGGAAAAAATGTCTTGGACTTGATTCCCTGAGCTCTGCTGATATACCAGTACCACTGATAATGTCACCATCCTGGGAGGACACTACTCTGGATCTAGGGGAGAAAGGTTAGGAAATATATTATATGTTGGGAGTACTTTTTAGAATGAGAAAAAAAAAATAAGATGGTCATTATTTTCTATCCAGAATTAGTTCAATAGGACAGTTAAAAAACTAGAATGTGCTAATACCATTTGATACAGAATATTGGGGGTTGTGCATGGATTAAAGCATTAATTGGGCCAAGTAGAATAAGGCACCTGATTATAGAATATTAGTGGAAAATATAGAACTTAAATATCTGCCTTATGATGTTAGATACAACTAATAGGAACAGTATCAATATGCAAAGTCAGAATTCATCAATCTCTCTTTTAGTTTTCTTTTTCACATAGGTGAAGAAAATAGCTATTTCACTTCCCACTAAAGGCATCTACATCAAATCTTCAGCAGTTACTTGAAAATTGTCTTTCTGTTTAAAAAGATCCCTGAAGAGCTAAAAGAGAATCAGTTGCAATTTGGGTATCGTCATTCAACTGTCCATGCTGAATTTTACTTCCTGAGGAAAATGAAGTTTCAGATACTTTCTACAGTGACTTGACTTTAAGGGAGACTGTGTAACTGGAGAGCCCCAAGGTGAATGAGCCCCACACAGCAGTGTGCTCCTGAATGTGAAGCAAAGGGACTGAAGGAGTCTAATTTGGAAAAAGAATAGTTAGAGAAGCCATGACGACTGAATGCAAAAAGCCATGACATGGAAGAAAACCTCAACTGTGCTCTCATAAATTCAGTTCCTAGTACTGACCCACAGAGCGATTTCACCTCCACATTGAAAACTAGAGTTGAAAATAGACTAGTCTGCTACAAAGGATTCATAGTTATTATAGAAAGTTTAGAAAATGCAGACAAGACAAAATAGAAAATAAAAACCCCTCATAATCCCATCACTTAGATATTACTACTATTAATATTTGGTTGCTATAGACTTTTCCATTTATATACTAAAAAAGTACAGGGAGTATCTATGAAGGTTATTAAATATTTTGTACATAAAAAGTCTATGAGTTTGGCATCAGGAGACAATCAGAAATGTCTGAGATTTCTGTATTGGATGGAAGCTAAATGACATTTAAAATGTTGTTTTGGAGAGATTCCAAAATGGCGACGGAGTGAATGGAAGCTACACAGACCATCTCCTAGGACCAAACTGGAATTACAACTAAAATGAAGACAAATCGTCGGGAAAAAGCAACAGAAAAGCAGCTTGCGAGGACCATACAACCAGGGACACTGAATCGATCCTGGTAGGATTGCAGAGGCGCGAGAGAGGGGCTGGGAGCCCACGGATAGCAGCGGCCTTAGCCGTGAGCAGCGCCCGCTCTCGGGGTTAAAGCCCGAGCTGGCTCCACCACGCAGGGCCGAGGCAGAGCGCTAAATAGCCGCAGCCACTCACCTGGGCTCTGGCAGAGGGAGGGCGGACTGGACTGGAACTGTGTGGGGACACCCGGGATTTGGAGGGCGCTCAGAGCTTTTGCTGAGTTGCGGCCACACAGGACTGTGGCCTGGCCGTCTTACTCCATCCCAGGGCTCTGGGGAGAGGTGGCAGCCCCTCCCTCGGAGATCCAGCCACACCCTAGTGGGCCATTGAAATGCAAATTGAGGCTTATTAACTACTAGCATCTGCCCTACCCTCTGGAAATCCTCTCATGCTGAACACCTGAGGGAGGTTTTCATTCAACTGAAAACCCAAGGCTCTTCAAGCAACCACAACTAATAGCCTCTAGGCAAAAAGCTAGAGGATAACTTAACTTTTGCTGGGCTTGCAAATATACCCTGAAAAGTAAGACTCCATGGTGGTGTTTAACGTGGGTCCTCCCACGCTCATCCAAACCCAGTAGAGGGAGCCACAAACAACAGAACACCAACATCCACAGGAAAATTTGGCAGGCTCCAAAAACCACTGAGATAGCCAAAATGGTGAAATAAAGAAACAGATCCCAAATGAAAGAACAAGAGACCTCTACCGAAGATGAGATAAATGGAACGGAGTTAAGCAAGTTAACAGAGCTAGAATTCAGAGCCATGATCTTGAGGAAGCTCAACAGCATGAGTAAGGACATCAACACCTTGAGTAAAGACATCAACACCATGAGCAAAGACATAGAAATACTGAAAACCAACCAAGTGGAAATTAAGAAGCAGCAAGAAGAAATGAAGAATGACATAGCAGAAATGAAGAACACATTGGAAGGACTAAACAGCAGAGTAGAGGAAGCTGAGGACCAGATCAGTGAATTAGAAGACAGGGTAGAAAAAATCAACCAATCAGAAAACCAAAAGGAAAAAACAATGAAAAAACAGGAAGACAGCTTAAGAGAACTGTGGGACAACTGGAAACATAATAATATTCGCATCATTGGAGTTCCTGAAGAAGAAGAAAATGAGCAAGGGTTAGAGAATATATTTGAAGAAATAGTGACAGAGAACTTCCCTAATTTGGTGAAGAAAGAAGGCATTCAAGTTCAAGAAGCACAGAGAGTCCCAAGTAAGAAGAAACCAAACAGGCCCACACCAAGACACATAGTAATTAAAATGCCAAAAATTAAAGACAAAGAGAGAATCCTAAAGGCAGCAAGAGATAAGCAACAGGTTACCTACAAAGGAACCCCCATAAGGCTATCATCTGACTTCTCAACAGAAACACTACAGGCCAGAAGGGAATGGCATGAAGTAATCAAGGTCATGAAAAACAAGGATCTGAATCCAAGACTACTCTACCAAGCAAGGCTGTCATTCAAAATAGAAGGTCAAATAAAGAGCTTCTCAGACAAAAAAAGACTAAGGGAATACATTAGCACCAAACCAGCACTGCAAGAAATGTTAATAGGACTGCTGTAATTAGTAGAAGAAATAGGAAGGAAAGTAGAACCACACTAAACAAAAATGGCAATAAATAAGTACATATCAATAATCACCTTACATGTAAATGGATTGAATGCTCCGATAAAAAGACACAGAGTAGCAGATTGGATAAGAAAGCATGACCCATATATATGTTGTTTACAAGAGACCCACCTCACAACAAAAGACTCACACAGGCTGAAAGTGAAGGGATGGAAAAAAATCTTCCAAGCAAATGGAAAGGAAAAAAAAGCTGGGGTAGCAATACTCATATCTGATAAAATAGATTTCAAAATGAAAGCCATAACTAGAGACAAAGAAGGTCACTACATAATATTGAAAGGATCTATCCAACAGGAAGATATAACTTTGGTAAACATATATGCACCCAATATAGGAGCACCAAAATATATTAAAAATCTTCTGGAGGACTTCAAAGGAGAAATTGACAGCAATACAATCATAGCAGGGGACTTCAACACCCCACTGACATCACTGGATAGATCCTCTAGACAAAAAATTAACAAGGAAACAGAGACTCTAAATGAAGCCCTAGACCAAATGGATTTAATAGATATTTACAGAGAATTACACCCCAAAACTACAGAATTCACATTCTTCTCAAGTGCACATGGGACATTCTCAAAGATAGACCACATGTTAGGACACAAATGAAGTCTCTACAAGTTCAAGAAGATTGAAATTATATCAAGCATCTTCTCAGATCACAATGGCATGAAACTAGAAATCAATTGCAACAAGAACATGCAAAGACATATGAACACACGGAGGCTAAATAGCATGTTATTAAACAATGAATGGGTTACTGAGGAGATCAAGGAAGAAATTAAAAACTTCCTGGAAACCAATGAAAATGAACACATAACAACACAAAATCTATGGGATGCAGCGAAAGCAGTTCTGAGAGGGAAGTTCAAAGCACTACAGGCCTACCTCAAGAGACAAGAAAAATTTCTAATAGACTAACCTCACAACTTAAAGAACTAGAAAGCAAACAAACAAACAAAAAAACCCCAGAGCAAGTAGAAGGAAGGAAATAGTAAAGATCAGAGCAGAAATAAATGACATAGAGACCAGAAAAACAATTCAAAGGATCAATGAAACAAAGAGCTGGTTTTTTGAAAAGATAAACAAGATTGATGGACCCTTAGCTAGACTCATCAAGAAACAAAGAGAGAGAACCCAAATACACAAAATCAGAAATGAAAGAGGAGAAATAACAACTGACACCATGGAAATACAAAGGATTGTTAGCAAATACTATGAACATTTATATGGCAACAAATTCGACAATCTAAGTGAAATGGACAAATTTCTAGAAACACATAGTCTCCCAAAACTGGACCGGGAAGAGATAGAAAACTTGAACAGACCAATAACAGCTAAGGAAATTGAAGATGTAATCAAGACTCTCCCAGCAAACAAAAGCCCAGGCCCGGATGGCTTCACAGGGGAATTTTACCGAACATTCAAAGAACGAAACACCCATTCTCCTCAAACTATTTCTAAAAATTCAAGAAGAAGGAAGACTTCCAAACTCGTTTTATGAGGCCAGCATAATCCTAATTCTAAAACCAGAAAAAGACACTACAAAGAAAGAAAACTACAGGCCAATATCCCTGATGAACATAGATGCCAAAATCCTGAACAAAATACTAGCAAATTGGATCCAGCAATACATCAAAAAAATTATTCACCATGACCAAGTGGGATTCATCCCAGGGATGCAAGGCTGGTTCAATATTTGCAAATCAATAAATGTGATACACCACATAAACAAAGTGAAAGATAAAAACTACATGATCATATCAATAGACGCTGAAAAAGCATTCTACAAAGTCCAGCACCCATTTCTGATAATAACGCTCAGCAATTTGGGAATAGAGGGATCATATCTTGATATAATAAAGGCCATATATGAAAGACCTACAGCCAACATCATACTCAATGGGCAAAAACTAAAAACATTTCCCTTAAGAACAGGAACAAGACAGGGATGCCCACTTTCGCCACTCTTATTTAACATAGTACTGAAAGTCTTAGCCACAGCAATCAGACATGAAGAATAAATAAAAGGAATCCAAATTGGAAAGGAGGAAGTGAAACTGTCATTATTCGCAGACGACATGATATTATATATAGACAACCCTAAAGACTCCATCAAAAATCTACTAGACCTAATAAATGAATTTGGCAAAGTAGCAGGATACAAAATTAACATCAAGAAATCGATGGCATTCTTATACACCAAAGATGAACTCACAGAAAGAGAAACTAAAAAAACAATTCCATTTACCATCGCGGCAAAAAAATTAAGATACCTAGGAATAAACTTAACCAAAGAAGTAAAGGACCTATTTGCAGAAAACTACAGGACATTGAAAAAAGAAATAGAGGAAGTTATAAAAAAGTGGAAGCACATACCTTGTTCATGGATTGGAAGAATTAACATCATTAAAATGTCCATATTACCCAAAGCAATCTATAGATTCAATGCAATCCCCATCAAAATACCAGTGACATATTTCACAGAACTAGAACAAATATTTCAACAGTTCATATGGAACCAAAAAAGACCCCGAATCTTGAAAAAGAAGAACAAAGTAGGTGGGATCACAATACCGGATATCAGGTTATACTACAAAGCCACTGTAATCAAAACAGCCTGGTACTGGAACAAGAACAGGCATATAGACCAGTGGAACAGAACAGAGAATCCGGAAATTGACCCAAGACATTATGCTCAATTAATATTTGACAAAGGCGGCAAGAGCATACAATGGAGTAAAGACAGCCTCTTTAATATAATAAATGGTGTTGGGAAAATTGGACAGCTACATGCAAAAAAATGAAACTAGACTATCAACTTACACCATACACAAGAATAAACTCAAAATGGATAAAAGACTTAAATGTGACTCGTGAATCCATAAAAATCCTAGAAGAAAATGTAGGCAACAAAATTTCGGACATCATACGCAGCAGAATCTTCACTGATACATCACCTAAGGCAACAGAAACAAAGGGAAAAATGAACACATGGGACTACATCAAACTCAAAAGCTTCTGCACAGCAAAAGAAACAACCATCAAAACAGATAGGGAACCCACTCTATGGGAGAGCATAATTGCCAATGATACATCAAATAAGGGGTTAATCTCCAAAATATATAGAGTACTCATACAACTCAACAAAAGGAAGACAAAGAACCCAATTAAAAAATGGGCAGAAGAACGAAATAGACACTTCTCCAAACAGGACATACAAAGGGCTAAGAGACATATGAAGAAATGTTCAACATCACTAATCATCAGAGAGATGCAAATTAAAACAACAATGAGGTATCACCTCATACCTGTCAGAATGGCCGCCATCAACAAATCATCAAACAACAAGTGTTGGTGAGGGTGTGGAGAAGAGGGGACTCTAGTACACTGCTGGTGGGAATGCAGACTGGTGCAGCCACTGTGGAAAACACTATAGTGTTACCTCAAAAAATTAAAAATTGAATTGCCATTTGACCCAGTGATCCCACTCCTAGGAATATACCCTAAGAAGCCTGAAACACCAACCAGAAAGAATACATGTACCCCCATGTTCATAGCAGCACTATTTATAATAGCTAAGATCTGGAAACAGCCCAAGTGTCCATCAGTGGATGAATGGATAAAATAGCTGTGGTACATATACACAATGGAGTACTACGTAGCTGTAAGAAAGAAAGATCTCTTATCCTTTGAGACGACATGGAGGGACCTCGAGATCGAGAGTATTATCCTAAGCGAAACAAGCCAAGCAGAGAAAGACAAATATCACATGATCTCACTCATTTGTGGAATATAATGAACATAACAGTCTGAGGAACAGGGTAGACCCAGAGATGTGGAAGTAGGGTATAGACTGACACCCCTCAGAAGAGGGGGTTGGGGGGGGAGGGAAGAGATAAACCACAGAACTTATGTGCATGTATGCATAACTGATGGACATGGACAACAAAGCTGGGGACGGGGTGGGGGGATGGGGAGGAGGGTGTCAATGGGGAAAAAAAATGAGAAACATCTGTAACAAAAATAAATTAATAAAATAAATAAAATAAAATAAAATAAAATAAAAATAAAATGTTGTTTGGGCTCTCAGATTAACGATGAAAGAGTGCACATTCTGGGGAAGTCGCACTATCATTTGAGATGAGATAGAATAATGTATAATAACTGAGGTTTCTTCCCTACCCTCCCTTGTATCTCTTGCCTTTCCTCCAAATTCAGTCAGCAGCATTTTTGACCTCAGTGGAGGGATAGTGGAGAAGAAAAGCAGAGAAAGCGCTTTAAACTTCTTTAAGCGAGGGCATTTGAATCGCAAAGAACTGTACCTTTGAGTTTTAAAAGCTTCAGTGCCCAAGAACTCAGAATTGCAGCTATGACCTAACCGATAGATTGGAAGGTACATGAAGAGCCAGGCTCTCCTGCTCCAAACAAAAGAAAGCTTTTCTGGAGTGGGAGAAGGAGAGTTAGGGAGAAGAGAACTGAGACTCTGGTGAGGTCCCACAGAAGTGGTGAGTCCCAAGCCCTTCTTATCTCTCTTCCCTGGGGATACAGGCTGCTAGAAGGTTTGAGGATTCTGAGATCAGACAGATCCATATTCTCTCCTTACGGAAAACCTAGGGATATAACAAGATTACAGAATTCCTCATGTTCAATATATCAGGAATAGTTAAATAAAAATTACTGCATGGTTTATCAGGGCAAAGGTGGCATCAAGATAGCGTAACAGAGTTCTGCCTGAACAGTGACTGAAACTCAGACCTGGGATTGGAAGTTGGGAATGATGACAGAAAACCAGAAGGAGTGAAGACCAGCCTGGACAGGTGACATGACCCAAACACTTTCCACCCTGCTTATCTGCTTCATTATCTTTCTTCAGTGTAATGTAAACCCCTTAAGCACCAGGACTTCATTTGTCTTGGTTTAGTGCAGTATCCCTAGATCAAGATTAGTGTTTGGCTCACAGGTTTAGGTGCTCAATACATATTTATTGGAATATTGTACAAATAGATGCTCTTCCTCCCCCACCAAATACTTAGGCTGTATGTAGCCCCCCCAGAACTAGAAATGGATCAGGAAATGTCTACAAGACACTCTGAATTGACTAGATTGAAGTCATTTAGAAGAATGGGCCTTGACAGAGTTATTAGTTTTGATTATGGCACAATAATTACATTTCTTGCACACCTGAGTTTCTTACCTACTCTGGGATAATAAGATCATGAAGGCAGAGATGACGAGAGCTAACGCTTCTTGAGAGCTTGTTAGGGGCCTACAACTGTGTAGGTCCCTTTCTTTCCCATGTACTATCTGACAGTGAGTTTCCAACATGTACGCAATTGGAACAGAACTGGTGAGAGGAGTTTGGAATAGAATGTAATTTTTATCTGGTTTATCCTATAGATGGTTGAAGTTTAAGAAAATGACACCATTTTTCTTGGTCATCTGAAATATGACCACCAAATTCTACTTTAGGTAAAATTCTCAATGTATGTGCAGAAATCCAGACTCGTTCCAAAATGTATACAATGCTCAGCTCAAAGATAGAAACTATTTATTTTGTTATTATACATATAAGTTTATAACCTGTATTGAGGTGGAGAAATAAAGTGTGCCCTGGCCAGTTTAGCTCAGCAGTTAGCGCGTTGGCTCTTGGACCAAAGAGTCATGGCTTCGATTCCAGTCAAGGGCATGTACCTCGGTTTCGGTTCGATCCCCGGCCCTGGTCGGGGGTCTGTGGGAGGCAACCAGTTGATGTGTCTCTCTCGAGTTGATGTTTCTCTCTCTCTCTCTCCCCTCTTCCACTTTGTCTGAAGATACACGGAAAACTATCCTTGGTTGAGGATTAAAAAAAAAATAAAAATAATAAATAAAAATAAAGTGTGCCCATTTCTGCATGTATTCTTGCACATATGGGTGTTGGATTAACTCATGATTTTATTGTCCAGCACACACATCTGTATTCATTTGTTGCAATCAATTCTACGGGCAGGATTAAATGTCTCATTTTTAGGGACCATTATCAAGCATTATATTGGGCTTTATAACAGGGTCTCTCCCAGTCTCCAGGCTGCTAAGGGACTGTCTTATATTAATAATTTGATAATGATGGCAACTGCTTTGGACAAAGAGATGGGCCACTTAGACTTTCTTTCAAGGAAGGATTTCCTGCCTATCTGTGCAGAGTGCGGTTAGTGGATGGACTCCAGTTGTCTTCTTCAGGGTTTGCCTCAGTTGCAGTGATCCACCTTGCCCCAGGGCACTGATTGATGTCTGTGACCCCTGCACCCACACATTGTATGGGACAATGGACTGCATGTACCTGTGCAGTTGGCTGAGGCTAAGTTGGGTCTACATCAAGGTTCAAATTCTTCCTCTACCAATCCTGCTCCCACCCCCTTCCTTCCATAAGGGTTGATCCTTAATAAATACCCTGCATGTCAAACTCTGTTTCAGAACTTAACCAGTGATTATTGGTTTCAGGATTCTCCCAGGAAAACCAGCCCAAATGGCTGGCTGGCTGGAAATAAGGGGTCTGTCAGCGGTGACAGACAAGTACAGTTGGGTCTTGGTACAAGGTGGCAGTCCAAGTGTTAAAATTCTCACTGGTGGTAAATTGGGATGTTATATCCATGGAGGAGAGACTAGTAGTGTGTAATATAGTAGGCATTAAAAAATAATAGTAAGATGTTGTAGATAGTAACTACAAGGTCAATAAGATTGAAAGACTATTGCTAAGCACCATTGATACACCATAAAAAAGTTGTTTGATATTATAGGGCCTTTACCTATAAATCAGGGTTGGCTATAGGAAAGCCCATTACAGAACCAAGCTTACTGATGGCACTGGGGATGATAAGACAGTGAAACAATAAAGATCAGGGGTGGACTTACTTGCTAGTAGCCAGGTAAATACTCACAGAGAACTATGAAGATGGTTAATAGAACATAGCATACCTGAGGAGCAAAATAAATAGGCAGCCAAGAAGGATGCTATTGAGCTTGTATCACTGTATTAGAATAATACATCTAGTCATTGTTTTATAAACTACTGATGCTTCCTGGGCACTTGGAGCTCCTTGGGTCCAGGGACCAGCAAGGAAGGAGAAAAGTGACCACCTAGTCAGGGGTCATCAACCCTGATCAAATGGAGGAGATAAGGTACTGTTACACAGTGGGGATAGGGAAAAATACGTGGGGCCTCCAAGTTCTCTGTCACCCAATTTCTATATTTAATGAATAGGGCAGAAATCCTTATCTGAGAAGACACAGTGACTAGGAGCATGGATTCCCCCAGGGATGAGATGGGCAGTCACTGTGTTGAGTCAGCCACCATGACCAGCAGAGGCGATAACTGAGATGCCCTAGAATGAACAGTGGAAGAGGGAGGGAGACAATGAGTGTCAGCTGTGGGCTCAGACCTAGCTTCAGCTGCAGGGCTTGATTTGTCCTACTAAAGCTTCCTCTTCAAAGGCTTCCTAGGGCAGTGAGTCCTCCTGGAGTCCTGAGGGAGCGGTTCCTCAAATATTAATAAAAAATGGATTCGAGTGGCACAAACAGGGGACTGTGGTGGACACGACATGTTCTGCCCAGATGTCTCTTCAAGGAAGAACACCCAGTTGCAGGTGTTCGTCAGCAGTCAGCCCCTGAGAGGTTTGCCTCAGCTGAAAAGAGCCTCACTCCAACACTCTCAGAGACAGCCCACGGCCAGTGGCTGATCACAATGGGGGTAGACAGGCCGAGTCCTTTTGGTCCAGTTATAGATAGCTCTGATGGGACATTGACACTCCAGAGCTCTTGTGGGCTGGCCACGCTCTGTTGGCCCCACATCATAGTCTGACTTCCCTTTCTTCCTCATCTTGCTCTTCTCCTCCTTCTGTTGAAGGTTATAGATAACTGGTGCCATGCTACATCCAACCTGCAATGGTAGCCATGAGCTCTGGGGAACCAGAAAGCTCTAGTAGAAAGAGAACTGACTTCTGAAAGAGGAGACCTGAAATCTAGTCCTGAGCCTAGGCTCGATCAGCTATGTTCATGAATCATTTCCTTCCATTCCAAATTCATGTTTTATCAGTAAAACTGGGATAAAACCATCGTGCTTTATATTTTCTAAACTTGCTCTGGCCATTCTAGAGCAGAGCGTCTTAGTCCTCACTGCATGTTAATATCATCTGTGGTGCATTCAAAGCCATATCAATGCCAGGGACTCAACCACAGACGACCTTACAATTGGCCTGCAGTAAGGTGTGGGTTCGATAAAAACTGGGTGTCATTCTCGGGTGCCCAGGAGAGAACCACTTGCTCTAGGGGAAACCTGCAACCTGGAATTTCAGAATCATAGGTTCTTGTTTTCTGAGGTTCTCTGGGCCTCAGATTCCTTGCCCAGGAAGTGAAATTAATGACGAACTGACCTCATGGGTTGTTTTGAAGGTTAAGTAAAAAATGTGTGTAAAACCCTTGGTAAATTATAGAAACACTGATTTTTATTATACATGATTACATTTGCTTCTGTCAGTTGTTACTTTATAAACAAGGAAAGGAAGATGGGGACTCACTGGTTTTCCATTCTGGTTAGAGCTTTTAAAAAAGCAAAGGGATCACACAGAGATTCTGATTTTGTAGTCCGGGGGTGAGGCCCAGATCTCTGCACTTCTAAAAACTGCACAGGCAAAGCTGGTGTGCAGCTGGGTTTGAAGGCTTCTTGGTAAAATGACCTGTCTGAAAGTCACACAGCCAATTAAGTAAAAAAGCCTAAACTGAAATCTAGACTTTTCCATGCCTCGTGAGTTATATCCTTGCTAAGTTTTCATTCTTGCACAGGAGTCTTATCATAATATTATATGTTAGTCATAAAATGCAGTAATAGAGATAAGAGGGATTTTGAATTTAAAACATTGTATAAATAGAATGTGCTATGATTATTAAATATTAAAATAATATTAACATAACTATTCCTGTCCCATTAGAACTAAACCGTGTGATTTGTATGCTTTTAGTGAGTAAGGGGTGAAACTCTGTAGGTAACATGAGGTATTTTTAAGATTATATGAACCCAGCATAAATTAAACAGAGTGACACCAAGGCTGACATAATGTAAGCACACAATGAACCCTTTTGGTGAATAAAGCAATGTACTTCTAGTGTCCCGCTCCCCTCTCTCGAACACTTAGTTTGGCATCATGAAGGAAGAGAACAGGATAAAGACAGAGAGAAGGATAAATGGAGAAATGAAGATCCTTTTAGTGTGATCACGACCAGGGCATTCATATTTCTTATATAGCCTGGAAACAATCTCATACTTATTGGAAGATGTGACCTTTAAATGTTCCTTCCTTGCAAAAAGACAAATATTCTAGAAGCCGGGTGTTAGCTTGTGGAGTCATCCGTCCTGCCCGCTCTGGATTGGAGGCTACTACAGGCAGAGTGCAAATTGCAGATGAGTGAATGTGTTACGTATTCTTTACATTTGCAGACTTCAGGGTAAGCTTTTTTGACAGCTCTCTGATTTCTTTAACATAGTAAATCTTTAATCAGTCTAGATATGTTAAGATGTGATCTTTTACAGTGAATTGACTTGAGTTCAGTACTTGAGTTGAAATGTGTATATTTCCCCCTCAAAAGCGGACTTGTAGGGGGAAAAAAATCAGATATTCTATGATATACTTTGCCTTAGTGACAAGATGTTTTGGGGGAAATCATCCAAGCTTGAAATAAAATCTTTATTGAAAGTAATTCTACATTCATGCTAGTCAGATACATTGTAGGATTAGACCAGATATCCCAGGGGAAAACTACAGTCTATGCACCAGGCAGAGTTGATTATCCGGAGCTCCTGTCAGTTCTTAACTTCCTGACAATGGCTGAAGTATTCACAGCCGCTACAACTCTGTTTTCATCTTTATTTTGAGAGAAAGTTAATACACTTTACCTTAACTACGCCAAATGTACTGGAAAATAACCCAGTAATAAGATACACCCCGTCTACCAAGTGATAGCTGTATGTAGAGAGCATTTAGCTGTGCATTTTAAGGAAACAAATATAAGCAGCAAATGACTGAAAGATATTGTGATTATTTTTTCTGCTTGAACTTTAAAATTTTTTTGGCAAAGACTCCCGTGTGCTGTCTTAAAATGAACGTGTATAAATAATCATGGAGTTAAGTAAAGGGCTTTCCTTGTAAATTCTCTTCAAATGACAGGGCAACCTTTACTATTATTATCATAGCAATTTGCTTAGTAGTGTTATTTGATGTCAGAAAGAAAGACACAGGTGATATTTGGTTCCACTTAGAGAATCAGCAATAGCTTAGGATGCCACTTTCGGAAGAATTGTGTTTTGGGTCTAGTTAATACCACAACTAAATAAGAGAGAAGAAGGCATAATTTTGTACAGGGTCAGGACAGGTGACCTTACAATGGTCCTCTGTGGTGTGCGAATTGTTTTTGAGCTGAAGGCAACTTGAGCGATGGGCTCAAGAGGAACTTCTGCCCCTCTGTTAACTGCGTAGAAGAACTTGAACTACGGACCTTGCCCATAAGAAATGATCAGAGATAACCGCCCTGACCTACTTATAGAGCAAACAACTAATTGCTGGACACGTGCTGTTCCTGCAATGACCTGTGAAGCCCCAAAGTGCCTTACCTCATCCTTAACTCAGTGTGTCTTATATCCCCATGTTCTCTTTCTATCTCTGCATCTCTCATGCACGTGAGGTCTCCGACCCTCCCGTGCATGTGGGGTTCCCATACATATCTATGTATTAAGTTTGGTTATTTTCTCTTGTTGATCCAGCACAAGTCTATTTGACTATTAGACCAGCTGAAAGAACCCTGGGGGTAAAGTTTCCTCCTCCCTCCCACGACTTCACATTAAGATTTATGTTCCGACTCACTGTGAAGACAACGCATAGTTGTAGTTCTAGAAGAAAGGGAAAGACATGATTCCCAGTAGGTGCTTGCTAATAACCACCTTCGTTTAAAAATTCAGAATTCAGTTTCATAACGATCATCTTTTGGCTGTATATTCTAAAACACACTGTTCTCATGTCACCAAAGAGCGGCAGCAAGAAGGTGAAGTGGCGGAGATGATAGCCTAGTGTCGTATGGCTGAAAATGACAACAGCTCCTCTAGACAAAGAAGCCTCAAGGTGAAAAGAATATGTACTCTGGGAACCACGTTTCCTGTCTGAGCAACGCATTGATTAAAGGACAAGTTAAAACTTACGTTTGAAGAGCTTTGTTTTCAAATTTAAAAAAGATTATGAACGTCCTTTAAGGGGTGAGTGGATAAACAAATGGTGGGGCATTCATACAATGAAATGTTCTTCAGCGATTAAAGAAATGTGCTACCAAACCGTGAAAAGACAGGAGGACCCTTATGTGCATATTGCTAAGTGCAAGAGCTCAGTCGGAAAAGTCTACACAGTGATTCCAAGTATCTGACATTCTGGAAAAGGCAAAACTCTGTAGATAGTGAAAGATCAGTGGTTGCCAGGAGTTAGGGGAGATGGAGGGATGACCAGGCAGAGCACAGAGGATTTTTAGAGCAGTGAAACTATTCTGTATGATATTATAATGTTGAATACGTGTCATTATACATTTGTCAAAACCTGTATGATTACAACACTAAGAAGGAACTTTAATGTAAACTATGGGCTTTAGTTAGTAATTATATATTGATATTGATATTGGTTCATCAGTTGCAACAAATGTACCACACTAATGCATGATGTTAATAATAGGGAAATGATGTGTGTGTGTGTGTGTGTGTGTGTGTGTGTGTGTGTGTTGGAAGAGAGAGTTTATGGGAATTCTATAATTTCTGCCCAGTTTTCTGTAAACCTAAATCTGTTCTGAAAAACAAAATCTATTAATTAAAAAAGATAATGAAAGCAGATTGCATACATTCAGGGTCCAGAGGTCAATTTTCCTGCTCATCTGTCCTTATGGCCCCACACATTTGAATTGCTTTGCGGTCTATGTCAGTCACCATATCCAAAACCATCTTTCAGCCTGTCTTGACTAGAAAGCCTTTTAAAAATTGTATTCTGATCATTTTGTTATTTGCTTTCTTGGCATTTAAACATTCAGATTGTATTACATTGTTGTTGACATGTTTTATTTTTATCTCTAAGTTATTTCATGCACATATGCTTTATCTCTCAATTAGATTGCAAAATCTTTGCATTTAGGTGGTGTGTTACCTTCAGCTTTACTCTTGTTTTCACTTCCAGTAGAAAGTTTGGGCATTCTATATCATTTTGATGTTACAAATGGTTTTTGCTTTATTAGGTGGCTGAGAGGTTAATTTTTCTTTGTCGGGATGCCTTTTTGCTCCAGCAGAAAGGGAGATGAACTGAACAGAAATAAGGTACTCTCCAATGTTTTTTATTTACAGTCAGAACAAAGCTCTCCACAAATACTCTTCTTAGCTGTTTGCTCTTAAGTCCAGGGGGGAGAGCCAAGTTCATCAGCAAAGACCTTGAGTCTCGTTCCATGTCATCCCACTTCCCCTTTCTCCTTTCTCCTGCCTTCCCTTTTTACATTCTTTGAAAAAAATTACAGAGAAAAACTAGAGAAAATAACTTGGAAATACAACAATCTAATGTAACATTTAGATGTATTTTTTTGGAAAAGGGAATTCAGTAAGTGCAAAATAGCATCCCTGGATGCTTCACTCTGGGGATTCATGTAACCTTCCTCAGGCTCAGCTTCCTCATTTGGAAAAATCAGACAGTTGGGCTGGAGGAATTCTAATTCCTAAATCCTATTGTTGAACAATTTAACTCTTTAAAAAAAAAAGTTTAAACCCTTTTTTTTTCCTTCCTAAAAGTTAAAATAATATGTAAGGGAAGCTGACAAGCTTGGAAACACATGGCAAGCATAGTAATCAATTGTATAATAAGGGAGCCCTGAAATATAAGGGGTTTGTAGTAATAGCTTACATATATATGTGCATACTTTAAATAAATGTTTATGCATACTTTATATATTATATAAAGGGTGTGCATGTATATCTTTATGATAATATATACATTTATTTATTAAAATAAAGAATGAAACAAAAAACGCAGACACTAGGGATTTTTAGGGAAACAGACACGAGCCTCCTGTTCTCTTGGAAGCATAAGGGTGTGTCTGTAGTCTGCATTTCTGTTTTCATAACACTCATACAAGAATGGTGGCGATGGATCAAGAGACCCACTCTGGCAGAGGGATGACACACAGGTTTGCTTTACCTGGCTGGTGGAGGCTGCCTGCTCTGTGGGGAAGGACCCGAAAGCCGAAGTCTCAGTGTGAAAGGGTCCTGGGATCAGCCAGTAAGCTCTACATGGGATCTGGTTGGAGAATGGTGGCATGTGTGCCAGGAAAGTGTCATTCAGTGGAAAAGCAATTTGAAAAGGAAATCAGATCCATCTACAGAAGTAATACAAGGTATTCCTGGATGAGAAGGAATCTGGGAAATCGAGAGGCAAGCTGCTGGGGGGATTGGAAACACGTTGCCCTTAAGTGAGTATAGGAACAGAAGGGAGAATTACAGGGCAAAGAGGTGTCACAGCAGATGAATAGTGAATTTAGAATATAACTGATTTCCAAAGATAACTATTTGAAGCAGATTTAAAGAAATATGGTGATCCTTTCAGATGAGCATATATACAACTGCTTCATTTAAAAAAAGCAATTGTACAATATTCATAATACGTATTTTAAAAACCCATGGGTGCGCATTACTCCCTCCCCCAAATTTTGTTGTCCTTATAATCATCAAAAGATCAGGCCTTTCTCTGATTGTATATGTGTGTCGAAGAGATAGTCATAGAAAGAAAAACTACGGTCTCTCAATGGTTAAAAAGACCTACTAATGTTGGTTGTTAAATGGTAATTTTATTAATAATAATAATAGAGGGAAGGAAGAGGTACAAGGCTGCTGAATAGAAGAGGCTCAACGGACTCTATTTATTTTGTGTTTATACATTTGTACTCTTGCATGGCGCCTCATTGCATTGCCTTATCTAGGAGGATTACTAATATGACAACACTCCTGATTTATAGAAGCCCAATTTGGTTAAACAGTTTGATTCATTTCAATTGGATGAAAAAACTCTTGAATCTGAATTCTTGCTTTGCAACGAACACAAACTCGCACTCATTATTACTTATGGTGCTTTTCTTTATGGATGAAGTGCTTTGCAGCCAAGTAGCGGTAGTCACCAGCTGATGACCATAAGGAAAGGCAAACACTGTCAGTTGAATAACATCCTCAGCCAAGTGTTTATGTTGGATACATATACAATATATAACTGTTCTTAACTAATGATACAAAGTCGGCCTCCCCAAGTTTCTCCTTTTGTATTATTTCTTGCCACCCATGTGTTGAGCAAGATTTTCTCAGGACCTAAGCCCCACCCCAGTGGTGCTTCTTTGCAAGCTGGATTCATTCTTTCTAGCTTCCAAGTGAATACCATACATCAACTAACTGAGTTCGTTGTAAATACAATTGTGGTGATTTGACTGTTAATGCAGTTTCCAGAGGTGGTTAATTTATACGCAGAAGGTGTCTTAAACAATGAAATCATCTGGATAATTTGGTGTTTTTTAAAGTTGTCCTTTATAATCTTCTGTTTATATTTTCTTTCTAAACCTATTAGTTCATTATATTCTCAATGGTTTTTTCTTCTTCTTCTTCTTTTTCTTTTTTTCTAGGAGGCTGGGAAAACATCTAAATCTTCCTACTAAGAACTTTACTTTTTTCCTTCTCTTTGCTCCAACTTTCCTTGTTTTAGATTTTTCTCTAACCTACAATCTAGAATGTTCTCTTCAGTTGTCTGAAATAATGTTTTATTGGCATTCTTCTGACCATATATTCCCTTGATATGTTCAGCACCAAGCTGAGGAACTGGCAGATGGTGGGGACGGGACGTGGATGTGGTACGTTAGGAGAGAGGGGGCGTCACGAGATCAGACAGACGCTGGCGCCCCCGAGATCAGGGCTCGGGGGCAGGAAGGGGCACAGGCAGAGTCGGTACTGAGATTACACGCTGCTAAGCAACACAGGTGGGTAAAGTAGCCTTTAAGAGGCCACAGCCAGGCATGAGCGATATTTGCAAGAACAGCATGGCCACTGTCTAAGGTTGACCATTTTCAACCTTTTTCATCTCACGGCACACATGAAGTAATCACTGAAATTCTGCGGCACACCAAAAGATATATCATATTTTTTGCCGATCTGAGAAAAAAAAAATGTATAGCTTTGATTCATTCACACCGGATGGCTATTGTGTTGTCATTTTTTAAATTTGAAAATATAAGGCAAAAGAGGTCAGTGCCCCTGACTAAATAGTCAGGTAGCGCATGCTTTAAAAATTCCTGCAACACACCGGTTAAAAATCACTGGTGTAAGGCAATATGACACCATCAGCAGGGATGTCCCTACTCATGACCAAGGTATCAGGCCCTCCGGTAGAGGTCTCCGCCTCCACTTTTCTCAATTTCAAGTGCTATCTTCTAGCGGATGAAAGTATGAGATAGGTCCTATTTTTATCCTCATTTTAGAAAGATAGGAATCTTGAGGCACAAGGAGGTTGCCCAGTGTCACACAGAAATGGTTGTGCCCAGATTTAAACCCAGGTCATCTGGGTGTAGAATCCGAGCCCTTCTTATACTGTTACCCCCTTTCCTCCTTATACCTCATTGGTTTGTTTGCTCTCTTTGCCCTCAGTCTTGGGTCTCTTTAGTTCGCAATCAGATAGTCCTTGTCTCGATACCCAGAGCTCCGAGCGAGCCTGTCTCTCTGCTTTCCCCAGCTCACTTAACCCCAGCCCTGGTGAGAGCCCCAGGCCCCTTGCTTTCCTGGCAGGAGAATAAAGACAGCTGGCAGTGAGAAAAGTCTGTGAAGGAGAATATGAGCACAGTCGTGGTTATGGCTCTGCTGTCTGAGAACTCCCTCCGTCAGGGAGCTGCGTTAGCTTCCCACACTTGCTACATGGACAGATGTTTTCAATTATTATCACTGACAAGCCTCCAGGCCAGGTTCCTTTCTGATTGGCTGTTACTGGACTCAGAGGGGAATAAAGGAAACTGAGGCTGGGACACACAACACCTCAGTCATCACTTTAATCATGTTTCTCCAAAGCAACTGGTTGAGTTGGACAATTCACTCGGAATTGGAATCCTTTTGTAAACACAGACTCAATTTCCTTTTAAACCTTCCTTTCATTCTGGTTTCAATTTTTCTGCCCATGGTTCTTCTGACATTGTAAGAGAGTGAGACATTTGTCATTTCTTTACCAATTCTTTCCTTTTGTTGTTCTTCCAGGGTTTCGGGTACATACCAGAATATAGTGGGAGTTGTGATTTAGTGAAATTGAACTTGATACTACTAGACGTGGCTTTGCATAGCCATCTGCAAAAAATGACCTCGGTCTGATCTAAACGCACCGATATCATCCAACGTTTCCATCCACAGTAACCTGGGGAATGTCCCGCCCTCGTGCAGAAGCCATTTCTCATATGAGTTTTATACTAACCACAGGATTTGCTGGGAGACTCTTGACACATCTCTCCTGCATGGCTAGGGTTTGCTGTCTACCTTGCCAGCTAATGATTGTATTAGCCACAATGACCCCGGTTTCCTTTGCTTACCAGCCCCGGTGTGTCCTAAGGAGATCCAATGACCAACTGATCCCAAGGAAAATCTGAGGGAAGCCTTGGCGCGGGGATAAGAGAGAGGAACGGAAGCTTGGCTCTCAAAGCCAGCCTGACAGCCCTCTCCTCTAGGCGCACTCGCTTTCAACCGCATCAGTTACCCTTGGTACCCCTCAGCCTCTGACCTCGCACTGTTTATTCCTCCCTTCCTGTTTCTATAAATTAAAAGGGAAAATGAGACTGTCAGGTGGAATAAAGCTTTCCAAATTCATTTTTATTTCCTAGTCTTCCTGTCATAGATCTGGTTAGGAAAAATGTACTCAAGATCCTCCAGTGTTTTTGCATATTATTCCATTGTCCTTTGACATCCTGAAATGAGGCTTGTGTGTGGTCCCTCTTGCTCAAGTCTCCAAACTGCCCTGTCTCTGCTGCTGTTTTAAAAACAATAGCTGCAGACATGCAAATCAGCAGATGCATTTGGTGACTCGGACACAATCCACGGACGCAGTCCCGAAGGCCAGAGTCTCCGTCCTAATTTCTGAAAATGTCTCCTTGACTTTTAAAGTAAACTCTTTATTTTAAGCCCAGAGGTAAAATATTATAGGATGTTAATTCATCCTTTTCAAAAAAGGCACATGAGCGTTTAAAACATATGCTTCCTTCTTCACTCAGAAAAAAAAATCATTCCAACCTTTGGGGGGGGCGGGATCACATATATCTCTAAAACAGCTGAAGCTAAAAACATCAAAGTTGGCATAACTTCAGTTATCACTGAAGCAGGAAGATCAAGCCAAGTTTTTGAAGAAAATGGTTGAGCATTTTAAAAATAAAAGGAGTTCAAATGTTCTCTCTGAGCATGCTCAGTGGGAGATTCTTAAATATTTTCTTTAGGTTGGCTGTATTTTGCTCATCACTTTGGAAACAGTTCAACAAAAGCTATCCAATTAGTCTTTATTAATTCTGTTCACTAAGGCCCTAGCTGAGGCCCGAGTGTGTCACCTGCAAAGGTGATGTTTTCACTATGTTTGCCAGTGCTGGTGAGTTGCCTTGGTTTTTTACATTTCAGTTGTTTGGTTCAGTGATTTGGGGTGGGACAGATATGGGGCAGGGGGATGAGTGACAGAGAGTTGGAGTAGTTTAACAACAATGCAGTACATTGAGTATAGCTGATAGATCCTTGCCTATTTTTTTTCTCTCTCTCAATTATCCACAACATCAATATTTCTCCAAAAAGGAGGGGGGTGGATTTTAGTATTTGAAAGACAAGAGGCTGTTTAAATCAACTCCCAAGCACATAAATATGGTCCTCAAACTGGAAACTAAACAGACCCTATGCTCATTAATTCTCCAGAGGATTTCATTCTTCCTTAGACACTAAGTAGCTCACACTGCGCTCCTGCCAGTTAGGGGGCCCATGTTAATTCTGCAATGAGACAGTGACTGGCCCTGCTTTACCTGGACCGAGCTCAGCTGACAGACCTGGAGGACCGCTGATGCTGGGCTCGTTATCACCGCCATCAGACACTGTCTCAAGATGTAAATTTCTCAGCCGGTATCAACAGCCTGGTGAGAATATTGCTTCTTACAGCAGAGCCCTTTTACTAGTTTCAACACTGCAATTTCAGGAATTTCTTTATTGGAGTTCTCAGTGAAATCCTCCCATACGATTTTCCATTTGGGAAGTATCTTGCATGTAAATGGCCCAAGGGAATTGCCTCGCTGGTGAGATTACCCTTCTACCTGTCTAAATAACATTGAGTCTATAAATTGTCAAGCAGAAAGGCAGGAGGTAGATTCTGACATGACTGTGTTCCCTAATACGCACCAGACAGCGGTAGTCAGAACAGTCAGTACTACACAGGGGGAGCCCAGCAGAGTATCTGCAGATCAGTTTAGATATACTAATCCATACCTAAGTTACAAGAAGATATAACTGTGCTCAACATATAGATTCAAGTACATAATAGAGAAAAAAAAATCCTATTTTAATAGCTGGAAGCAGAATTCTTAAGGGAGAAAAATGATCTTTTTTTTTCTTTCCTAGCAGAACATTTGTTGGGCCATTTTGGTTGTGAAAAGATAATCCTTAGGACACAGAAAAAGAGATGACCACATTCTTGGTGCAAAACATGAAATGGAGGCATGGCGGTTGTGTATAAAAAGAAAGAATGTGAAAGGAGAGTGTTGGGGCAGAATGACATGGTCAGAGGTTGGAGGCTAAATGGAAAAGGCATAAAAATTTCTTAGTGGAGGGAGAAGAACCAAAGGACATTTTAGTAATAGGGATGCCTATTGTTCAAGTTTAAAATTTAAATCATCTATTAGGCTGGGTAGTCTTTCTTCGGTCCACGTCTACCGAGTGCTATGTCCCGGGGTGAGCTTGCGGAGAGCGGGGCAAAGGGATTGTCAGGAGAAGGGAACACGGGCAAGTGGTGAGGCATGTGAGTTGCAGGTTCAGCCAAAGCAGGAAATCAGACCAGAAACAACCAGGTGAAACAGAAATCCTTTCCAATAACCTGGAGATGCTGGGTTTCTAATTTTATAAGAATTAGAGGTTTGAACATTTCACTTTAATTGTAATAGGAATGATGATGCAAATTGACAAAGGATATTTCCTAAGGATTCTCGGTGTCATTTCTTGCCTGTCTCAGCTGTACCCATTTCCTCTAAAGAGCCTATGGATTCTGACAACTCATTGATTCCAGGATGCAGCAGGACCGAGCTGTATGGGACCGGTTTTCCCAAATGACCCTTCTGCTTGAGGTTTTGATTCTTGGTTCTGTCTTTCATTTCCCCTTGAGGACAGGAACCCAGCTCTGAACCCGAGATGGGGAGCCTGATCTGCTCTCCTGTTTTTGCCAGCTCCTTGGGCTAGGGCTGCTGTCTTTTCCTGTTCTCCTGAGCATACTTGGACTGCTATCATTGCCTATCCCCAAAACAGGCCACAGAGCCTTCCAAGATTGAGTCTACATGTGGTTGGGCTCTTTTAGTCTTGTTACATGGGTTAATCTTCTTGGCCTGAAAACCATCAGTGGCTTTCTGTTGTCTGGTAGGTAAAGTCCCAGATCCTCACTAGGACACTCTAGTCCTTTCATCACCTGGTTCTAGCCTCTCTTTTCAGTGTCCCTCATCCAATGTTTTCCATGAGTACTCCCCAGAATATTCCATTTTCTCCCAATGAATATACCTGGCAATATTGTGTTATGGCTGTTTGGACCATGAGTAAAGACTTGAACCAAGGAATGGGACCAACCAGTGTGCTTTTCTTGGCCTTAAATTTGTGTCAAGAAGGACACTCCTCCAATCTGTGCAATGGCTATTGATGTAAGTTCATTGTAGAGCAGAACATGCAATTTGGATGGTGTAGATATTTTAATTCATGGATTAATAAAAACAAATTAAAGCTCTGGCTGGTGTGGCTCAGTTGGTTGGAGCATTATCCAGTGCCCCGAAGGGTCATGGGTTTAATTCCTGGTCAAGGCATATACTCAAGTTGCTAGTTCCATCCCTGGTTGGGGGTGCATACAATCAATTGATGTCTCTCTCTCTCTTCTTCCTCTCTCTCTTTCTATCTCCCCCTCTCTCCTTTCCTCTCACTCTCCCTTTCTCTTTTCCAAAAAATCAATAAAAATATATTCTTCGGTGAGGATTAAAAACAAAAGAACTTTAAAACAAAGAATAAAGAAAAACAAACTAAAAAGGATGTCTTGGTTCATAGATTTTTCTTTCACCAAAAGTAGTTATTAAACTTTAAATTTCTATTTACATCAAACTATTTGAAATTATAATGACCACAGAAAACATATTTCACATAAATAGGAAAATCAGTCAATCTTCGTGATGTTCAAACAGAGACCTAGATGTTGTACAAATCAAAGGAATTGATCTGGTTTGAATCTTGCTTCACTAGTGAGCCATTCTATAGAATGTTGGTGTCAGCTGGGTGGCCAGTGATTACTTGAGAAAAATCCAAATCTTCTTGATACTCTTGAGGATTGGAGTATGCCTTTATAGTTTAGAACTTTAAAAATTATCTCACAGGCCACCAGTGAAAAATATGTCTCTTGGATTTGCCTAATTCTACATGATAGTTTATTTTCTACTCTGATCATAGAAATGTAACTTCCTTAAACATCGATTGAGCTATTTTTAATATTCTCATCTGAAGTACCTGACTACAAATAGAACTTCATTAGATTTCAGCCTTTAAGGACTATTACATAAAACTTAACACAAAGTCATTAATCTCCCAATTTTAAAATGTACATGCTGCCAATGCTTCCTATTTTTTGTGGCACTCTGATTTTGTGGTTTGCAAGACAGTAAACAAATAGGATTCACAAAACTTCATGAGATCAGTATGAAGAATGGTCCTTTAATTTTATGCATTTGGACAGGTGTATGTGGAAAGCATATTCTAATCTTCTTTTAGGTTCTACCCAATTTGGTAGTGTCATTTCAATGTATTAGACAAGTTCCTATCTTTTTCTTCTTAGAAATGAATATATAATCTATTATTTAAGACTCGAGTTAGAAATGGATTTAGGGCAGCATCAAGTAGTCATCCTTCATGTGCTACCATTTTTCTGTTCACATTGCCTTTTTTTTTTTTTTTGCCCAATACATAGTTGTCACTATACAACAACAAAACTGATTTTAGAAGGCATGTTTAAAATCCTTGTTGTAAAACTTTGAGCATATCAGCTATAGAAAGATGCTTTAAAAGTACAAGTAAATATGTCAAATATAAGACACATTTTCAAGAATTAGGTGTCATTCAAGAAGAAGAAGAGAATGCAGAAGACTGCAGTAATGCCCTAGAAGCTCTCTTGGCTGACTTCTGCTTAACCAGCTCTCTATTTCCTCTGTGAAATATACTGACCAATGGCCACAACATACTGAATGTTCGCGGCTAGTTAATGACTCTCAACTGTGCACATCTGTTCCCACTAGAGGGAAGTCCCAGGAGAGAGTCTCAAACAAGTTTATGCCAGTTGTACTTATTATTGTAATTATGTAATTTAATTAAATATTATGTAAACTGATGAAATATGAGAGCAAAAAGGAAGAGAATTTCTTTTGGGAACACTTTCTTTGAAGAGAAGTTAAATTCGACTATATCTGAAATGACTAAAGGGTTTTCTCTGAAGACAGGGATAGGTCTGTGTGAACTCTTGAGGTCTTTTCCAAATCTATCATAACAGATATTTCTTGGGTTCTTAAATTTTGTGTTCCTTGAGATTCAGTTCTTCATTCTATTTCATATGATAATAGCTGCTAACTACCATTTCCTGAGTACTTACTATGTGCCAGGCACTGTGTAAAGGGATTTGTTTGTATTATCTCATCTGATATACACAGTAGTAACTATAATTATTGAACAATTACTTTATGTGCTTTGCCTTATGCTGAGCAGATTATATATATTACCCATTTAGTTCTTACAATACACTTATTTTAGATATGGAATTGAAGCACAGAATGAGAACTTTCTCTACACTAAACACAAATGATAAGCAAAAGAGCTGGGATTGGAACCTGGCTTTCTTTAACTTTGAAGCTGTATCTCATTACTACACTGTACTACTTCCACATACAGGCTCTTTAAGGAGCTGCCTTGTTTATACTGATAGTCTCAGTGCCTGGTTCAGTGCCTGTCTCACCGTAGGGGCCCATTAGTGTTACATAGATGAAGGAGTACATGCATGGGTGCGTATTACCTCAGTTTTGCTTGATAGACCTTGATGTCCTGTTCCCAAAAATGGGAATGAGAGATAGGCAAGCTTTTCTATTTATAGACACCAGTGCTCTATTGATTGAAATATTATTATGATCAGAGATGGGATAGTTATGTTGGGAAATAAGAGATTGTGGTTATAGTTCACTGTTGCAGACAGGTAGACTTAAAAAATTTTTTTTTACCTTCTACTCATCATTTTTTCTTCTTTTCGGTAAAGTCATCTTTGAAGAAACCACCTCACCCCCACTCCCAGTCTCTGTGGTTTGAGTGGGGTTGACCCAGTCCCTGACTCCAGGGGTGGGCTTGTGTCCCAAGTCCAACTAATGAGAGTCATGAATTCCTCTGCCACAGTGAATGGATCAGGAACAAACATGAAATAAACAAGGGATCCAAGCCAGGCCAAGGAGAATTATTCCTGAGAAGTTTCTATTCCCACAGCAAAAGAGAGCTTACTGGCCCCCGAGGATGCTGAGCTGATACATATGATCCCGCTGCTGCCATCTTGGTGCCAGGAGGAAAGATTTTAAGTGAAAATGAAGCTAATCCAGAGACAAGCAGAGTTTAGAGATGGAAAGAGTCAAATTCCTGGCAGTACTCTTTGGCACGTAGATCTGCTCATGCCCAAAGTCACATCTAATTATGGGACTTTCAGTTAAGTAATCCAATGAATTCTCCTTTTGGCCTAACCAGTTTGAGCTGGACTTTTGTCACTTATACCAAACTTAGCATTTCTTAAGTACTTATAAAAGTTGAAGCAATGTTTCCACAGAGGCATAATTGGGATCAAATTGGTTAATCTGGAAACCATGGCTAGTAAATATTTAAGGGAGAAAAAGAATTATATCTAAAACAAGGCAAAGGAAAACAAAATTATACCACATGAAGCGGAATCTAATATTTGGCTCTAGTATCTTAGTTAGCCCTAGTTAACTTTGGTGCTTCGTAATGCTATATTTCCCCCTTTGATTTAAAGGGAGACTCACTAATCTGCTATGTAAAATGGCTTGATCAAGAGAAAGGATACATAACATTTCAGGATAAAGTCGGAAGCGTTCAGATAAGTCAGAATATTCAGGAGGAATACCCCCTACTATGTTTTAAAATGAATTCTTTAATTCAAGACTTCTTCAAGCAGCATTTTCTTCCAACTCCCTTGCAAAACGCACACTCATGTATAAATATCCATGCAGACACAGAAATCCATTCAGGTACAATCTAACTTGCAATCAAGAACTGCTAAAATAGGACCTTTATCATCAGCACAGCACATCCCAAAATGTCTTTGTAAAATAAATCAAATTATATGAGTTAATTGATTCCAGGCAACATCAGCAAGTGCAGGTGGAGACTGAATAACAGGATGTTTATTAATGAAGTACTATTAATCAAAATTGACAATACCAATTCCTGTTTGTTGTACTTGAAAGCTACCTGCAGTGGTTATAGATAAATTGGTTGCATTTTAAAACACAGTTTTGAAGAGAAAGAAAAGAAAAGAATATAGTAACACATGGGATTTTTAGCTGTGGGTTTTGGACTACTGATATTTAAACACTGAAAAGATACTCCTAAATGCAATGTGACAAGCAATGCCAAGGATGCCAGCGATAATTACTTAGCACTTAATTGAGACCACAGAACAACAGGACGCAGGGATTGGTACTCAATGCCATTTCCCCTTTGGCTCCGTCTCCGGAGGGTCTGGAGTGTGGCCGCGTGCTGCAGGTCAGTATGTAAAGTAGGAGGACACGGTGACAGCGGACATTTCAGGATGGATTCCCTTCACCCTTTGCTGCCGCTCCCGGCTATCTCAGGAGCAGAGGACCGTGATCGTTCAAGGGGAAGTTAGGGTTCCTGCACGTCTAAAGCAAGGTAAACGCTGCCCTCACATCCGAGACTACTCAGGCTGGACACTTCACGGAAAGATAAAGCTCATGAATCAAATGTTCACATGAATGAGGATAGGCCAATTTAAAAGCAAATTAAATTTAGAATGAAGATTTATTTGAATTGGCTGGCTGGCTTAGGTTATATTTAATTTTTTTTTTTTTTTTTGTAAAAATAAATTTAGACCAGGGAATATTTTAAAGAAAACGATCTCATATTATAATTATGTTATAATTATAGTTTGGACTTGTATGATGTCTGTTAAAGACTTTAAAGACTTCTGGAAATTCAATCTTAGAAATCCTACATACTCCCCCAAGCCCTTCTCAAGACATGGACCCTTTTTCTCTTAGTAGAGAGAAGTCAACACTCTTTAACACAGGGGTAAGAAAATTCTTGCTTCGTAATTGCACAGACTGAGCAAATAAAAAAAAAAAAAAAAAAAAGGAAATGGATTCTTCTAACCTCTGAATAAATCTACAGACTGCTTCTGACTGAAAATTTATGGTAGCTTGTCTTATAACACATGGGTTGGGGAATAGGTGGGTTAAACTGGCCACAATATTTTCTGAAAAATGAATTTGGGGCAGTTTTTCGTTTTCTAGCTTAGCATTGAAATCAGTAACTGAAGGTATCGTTAGTTCATGGATGTAACTGGGGATTAAACTCTGGGTTCTTGAATGTCAAACCCTCAGTCCACACAGATTACATTACTTTCGAAGGTCCTTCAGTCCCCAAAATGGGTTTGGATCAAGTACAAATGTCACATACACGTTAGGAAAAAGACTTCAGGGATCTGCTTTGCTTGGTCGCACACAGGCCTGCAGTTAAATCAGATACCCATCCTTTCTAAACTCCTGGAAAGGGCTCGACTCTGATTCTTCAGAGGTCTTTGAGAATTTGTTGTGGACAAGGACACCCACTGACGGAGCAGAGGGCAATGACAATTTGGTAAGAACTACTCGCCTCCCTTTCCCCGACTTCCTTTTCATGTTTCATTCATCAGACTAAGTTAGTTCCCACGAACTGAGTCGCCTCAACATCGCTGCCCTTGACCACAGCCGTACAGATCCGGACAAGGGCTTTCTTTATTATAACTGAGATATCCGTGTGCTATGGCTGGAGAATGTCCGCAGTTCCCAGCCTCCTGTTTCACTACCATACACGACTGAGGGCTGGTGACAGCACTAGAGAGAAATGCCGTCTGGTGGCCTCTGGAATCTGCAATAAAATGAGCTTCTCTTTTTTTTGTCTTGAGATTAGTTTACCAAGAAAATTCAACAAAACTCTATATTTCAGTCTTAGTCAAAACTCACCTCTGTGTTTTAAAATATTGGTTTGTACATCGTATGGTATTTGAGGACAAAATCATTTGCAAACTCAGAGATATCTGTAGTGCTTAGCGGAAAAACTTTTTTTTTTTTTTTCCATTCTATGAAAATCCCACTTCTCTTTCGTTGGCCTTTACACCCTTCTATTTTAATACCGACAAGCTGTATCTTTAAATACCTCCTGGTGTTTCCCTAAAACACAACTTCACAATTACAGTCCTTTGCTTTGATGAAATGATATGCGAGGCCACGAACCACCTATTTCTATCCTTTCAGTAATATTTCTGAACTTGTTCTGCAAATTTGAGTACCAATAGCATTTTGTTGATTAATATTATTATGTATTTAACTGATTTACACTTCTACCTTATTCAATAAAAGCAATTTATTGCATGTCAAAATGCATTCAATATGAAAAGGTTAAAATACACTTAAAATGAGTAAGAAAATAAGGGCAAGGGGAAAGTAAGGGATGAGGTTAGTGGAATATTTAAGATGCGTGCTCTGAAGTTCCAAATGCTTGCCAAGACTGAGTGGAGGCTTGCTGTACTCCCTGGGAGTCATATCACTTCCAGGTAGGCTGCCAGTGATCGACTTGCCTGCTAACTCTGAGAACCTTTCTGCTTTCCTCATGCTCTCTCTGTGATCGCATCTGTTCAGAGGCACCAAGTTTGAGAATTCCTTATAATTTTCCCTTTTGCAAGTCAGACTAGTGCAGGGAACAGGTTTCATACTAACTTATTCATTCATCCATTCATCAAATTCACAAATATTTAGTGGCTTTTATGTGCGGGTTACTCTGAAAAGAAAGGCAGTTTTTTGTTTTTTAATCCTCACCGAGGACATTTTTCCATTTATCTTCAGATAGAGCAGGAGGGAGGAAGGGAGGAAGAGAGAGAGAAACATTTATGTGAGAGAGACATATTGACTGGTTGCCTCCCGCACAACCCCAACCAGGGCTGGGGACGAACCACAACCGAGGTACGTGTCCGTGGCCAGAATCGAACCCGGGACTCTTTGGTCCGCAGGCTGACCCTCTAACCACTGAGCCAAACCACCCAGGGCAAGAAAGGCAGTTTTGCATAGAAGTTAGGCATAAAGCCTTTGGATTCAGATAGACCTGTATTCAGATACTGGCCTCACCACTTTTTATTTGGGTGATCTAGGAAAATAATGTGGTCTCTCTGAATGCTAGATTGTGACTACATGAATTGAGGATAATTCTTAATTTACAAGTTGCTGAATTGAGATCACATATTTTAAATATTCAGCAAAGTATAGAGCACGTGATTAGTGTTTGAATCTATTCATGGTAGGTGTTATGCAAGAATAAAAAAATAAAAAAAGAATAAGAATGGCCTTTACCCTACATTCACTCTGCTGTATATAGGTGTCAAGTTCACCTATAAGGCTATTCAAAAGAAGGGCGCTGAGTTGAGAATAAGGAAAGATCTCTTCAAACAGGGTCAGATCTCTGGTCAAGCATATCTTAAAGGAGCTGGACACTGAACCAGATTCTTCGAAGGAGTGGTAGAATCTGGGGTGAGCAGAGAACAGAGAGAGGACCACGGATCTGCGCAGAAGGGTGTGCACCAAGCCTTCCAGATGGAGATGCGGGAGGCAAGAGCGGAGCTGATGGGAAAATTCATTCATCTGGTAGAGCGACACATCCCTGCCTGAAAGTAAAGGTTCAAGTACACGGCTGAGCTAAGACAGCGAGGAAGCACTGAGAATTTGCCAGGAAAGAGACCTCTGTGATGAAATTACCTCCGCTGGAAACTGAAAGTCTAAGAACCTGCGTGTATTTAACCACCTAGAATAATTAGTAAGCTGGAGCTCGAGGGCCTTCACGGTAGCTTATTTTCGTTTTCTTTCCACCCCGAAAGAAAACCTGGGTGACAGGACCCGCAAGCTCGCTAGATGGCCGGGGGAAGTCCCAGGTTTGCTCATCTTTGAAATGAGAGGATGGGACAGCTTCCCTTCTGGTGCTGAGACCTCACAAACCTGTCAACCATGTCCCTCTTAAAACAGAATAAAGGTCAGACGCTCCCGGTTGCTGCTGCACCTCTGCTTGCCTTCTGAGTGTCTCTGGTTAAACTCCCAGAGGCCTGCAAGAAATTCTCTGCACACTGAATCATTAAAAAGAAAAAGAAAGAAGTCGTTTTCTTCTTCTTCTTCTTCTTTTTTTTTTTTTTTTTTTAAAAAAGGAGTGGCCTAGGTGTTGATTGGACTGAAATTCCACAGAACTAAAAACAAAACCAACTCCTTCCCTCCCCGAAAACAAAAACCTTCCATATGTGTCTCTCTGTGAAGCCACTTTACAACTTCCTGATCTAAAACCCAGCAGTTACATTTTTAAAGAGACATCTCACTTTGGAATATGAATGTGTGAAATCTCAATTCAAAATACAATAAAGCAGCTCGAACCAAGCCATGCATTTCGAGTGTTTTTGTAGTTGTTTTAATTTAGGGTAGACGGGCACTTTTGACTTCTGAACTCTGTTTCTCTAGCTCGGCTGCTGCTATTGGGTGGGTTTCCAGATGAGGCCAGCAACTCCCCAGCGGCTCAGTGCACTCATTTCCAGAAGACGCCCCCTATTCTCCTCTGCTTGGCAGCGTCCTTCCTCGGAGGCGCTCAGGCTATTGAAGCCTCAAAATCGTTCCGCGCAGAAGGGCATACGGTCTGCCCGCATTACCAATTTGAGATGGTGAAAGACAAAGAAATGTTGCATACTTTTCTCTGAGCACGGAAACGCCCTTTTTGTGATTCACTCTCCACGTAGACTGAGAACATATGATTATGGTGTGTGTCTAGGCCCCTTCTGAGCTCTCAGCTCTGGGGACAGTGCACAGCTGCCAAGGGTGGTGGCTGGACCCAGCACCAGGGACCGAGGAAACGTCCTCCTCAACTGGGCTGACATGTGGCAGCTCTGATTTGCAGAATTTCTCATTTAGTGTATCCACAATCATGTTACTAGTGATGTGCCTATGTCACCAGCAATGCCCTTAAAATAGCTCTCAGTACCTGGTGATCTTTATCTTCTTGAAAGCCTTTCATTAGAACATTCCAAGTAATCTTCTGCCTCCCCGACCCCTTTGCCTCCTCTGATCTTTTAAGTCCAATTATTGGTCTCTCTTTCTCCCTTCAGTGTTCCTTTGTGGCCCCACTCCATGTTCTAGAACACTTCCCAGTTTGTGATTTCTCCCTCCCATCGTAACAAAAATTCCTGAACTTAGAACTCCTTCCTGAAAACCTTCCCTGGCTAAATTCAAGGCCAGTCAAGATAATTTCAACATATGCTTTCTACAAATGCCTTCGGTCACTTTGATTTAAAGCAATCTAAATGATTATTTCATTATATTTTTAATGTGCGCCTGGACTGTCTCTGCTCTGTTGCGATCTGTCTTAGCGTATAACTTTGTTGAGGTAGCAGGTTGTTATCAAGTGCGCTTTTAGACTGCCTTGTAGAGCACTATGAAAATGTGCTCTTTACTCATCTCTCAAACATTTATTGAGCACCTACTATCCTCCTATGTGCCAGGCACTGACTGGACCAAGTTCTGGCATTACAGGAATGAACAACATGTGTTCACTGGTTGAAGCAGTAGTTTGTTTTTTTTTTCCAGTAGAAGAAGGCAGAATATGCAATGATGGTAAGAAGTCAGAAAACAAAATGAGGTAGACTAGGCCACAGCCCTGTCAGAAAGTGTGGGTGGCCAGTGAAAGTTTCTCCAGGGCCTTTCAACTTGATGAAAGGCTGTATTAAATTGAATGTCAAGCCGATTTGACCCAGGAAATAATGGCCATTGAACAATACGCAGGGCATGATTGATCTGTACTTCCTGCATTGCTTAATAACCCTTTTAAAAGTGTTATTGTAGTTGCCCTTGATTAGGGCAATTCATTTCCATTTTCTGAATTTTATGTCCAAAGTTATGTCTTTGCTTTCTTGTTTCTTTCTTGGTTTGGTTCTAACTTTGTCAGAACACACCCCAGTGGCTCTTTTCCAAATCCCTTCAGCTGTAGAAGTAGCAGGGTAACTCAGATAAGTTTCTTTCCCCCTTTCTTCCCTACACATGTGGGCACACACGATCGGCCACCTTCAGATTTTTACTGGCACATCAAGAGGGAAACTGGAGTATTGGTTTAAGTTTGCGAAACTGAGACCATCGCTTTGTGGCTTTGACTGCACTTTCCAGTGCTGAGTAGACTGCTGGGATTCCACAAATAAATAATAAAAATAATAATGATTTTTAAAGCATTTGGAAATGCTGAGTTGAAAGGTGTGGTGTAAGTGCAATGTTTTATTGTGAAAGTGATATCTCTCGCATTATCTGCGCCTAATGGACGGCGGCCCTAATGGAGAGGGAGGCACTTAGGCCTGTGGACCAGGGGTCCCTGAAGGCAGGGCGGAGCGCAGGCTGTGGTAAGGCTTACTGTACTCCCTCACTGCTTCCTTCCAGTCGAGCGAGCAGGTATGAGAGGAGTCACACTGCTGCGGGTTCCCTTAAACCTCGGGAAGTCATCCTTGTTTCTTAGTGATGGAGAAAGTGACTGAAAATCATACTGGAAAATTACTACAGATTTTAAAATGTTACCTTTAGTTTGGGTTTTGATCTCAAATCAGTATACATGTGGCATGGGGGCACGTCGGCCCTATGGCTATGACTGTGGCTTGGTCTGTGTTATGGGCTGAATTATGTCTTCCTCACCAATTCGTACGTCAGTGCCGTAACCCCCAGCACCTCAGAATGTGACTTTATTGGGAGATAGGGCCTTTGGTAATTAAGTTACAATAAGACAGTTAGGATGAACCCTTATCCAATGTGATTGATATCTTTATAAGGAGCAGAAATTGGGACAGAGAGACACCAGGGATGCATGTGTACAGAGGAAAGACCACGTGAGGACAGGGTGAGAAGGTGGCCATCTGGAGCCCAAGCAGAGAGGCCTCAGAAGAAGCCAAACTTGCTGACACCTTGATCTTGAACTTTTAGCCTCCAGAAGTGTGAAAAATAAATTTCTGTGGTACTTTGATATGGCAGCCCTAGCAAATTCACATAGTCTGGAATGATCAGACGTAGGATTCATACTGGACCGTACAGTACAATACAGAGAAAAAAAGTTTTTTTCCATACAGTATAGTCTGGGGGCTTTCCCAACGAAGTCCATAACTTTAATTATAAAATGAACATAACCTGTATTAAATTATGAATATGTTAACATATTGAATAAGGACGAGAAAAATAAGCACCAGATTTAGGCTACATGGGCTCGCTCTTGAAGGTAGAGTAAAAAAATCTGGTTTTCTTGAGCACATTGTCATAATATGCATACATAACAGTTTATTGAATCCAGGCTACGTAGACAACCAGAAGAACTCTGGCTCCAAACTGTCACAGTGCACGCCCACAACAAAGACTCAGGGAGAACAGCCCTTTTCATTCCATCTCTCTAAGTATTACCAACATGAGAGCTGAAAACCCTACCTCTGTCTGAAGTCTATCTATGTCTCCATGCATAAGCTATTAACTGGGCTCCCTGGGCTCCACTGCTGAAAATATTAATATATTCAAATCTCATTCTAGCTACTGCAAAAAACAGTACATCAGATCAATGCATTAATGCCTTTCTTAGACAAAATAATCTGGAATGATTTTTTTTTAAGTTTCATCCTTGTTCCTTGGACTCCCACGGAAACACAGGTGATAGATGGCCCTAATAAGGTAAAATGGCCGTCAGGTGCCAAAGTGCGGGGTTAACTGTGTCTATAAAACACTGTTTATTGTACTTGAAATACAACACTCTTTCATGAGAATTATGTGCTGACGACTGTTCACAGCATCCAACGCCAGACATTTAAAAAAAATTTTTTTTTCCTTGTTAGACATTTTACCTGATGGAAATGAGATGGATGTATCTGAATGCCCTCCAATGGCAGATAATGAGAAATTTAATCATTCGATATCCTCACCTTTGTAAGCTGTATCTTCTGGACACAAATATAGCCTCGAAGCAGTAGGGAGGCAAAGCTTTGCTGAGAACCAGCAAATCAAATGGAAAACTGGAGAAGTTCAGGCAGTGATGAGAGGGAGACATCCTTACGATGTATGCCTTGAGGTCGCCGCTCTGCATTTCTCAATCCCCAGTAAAGATGTATATATATGACCAGCCTCTGCACTATGCAGCTTTGCCTTTTTGCTATTGGCTGCACCTAAGGGCTTTTATCAATGACAGCAAACAAAGTAGGTGGTCTCCTACCTCTTTCTAACTGTAGGGAAAAAAAGTGACATAATTTTTCACAGCCTGAAATAATTGTGGAAGTACAGATACTGGTTAGGATCACTATGAATTATTAGTGGAAAAGTGGGTCTCAGAAGTACGTTACATGTGAAATATTTTTCGTCACTTGAACATGTGCCGTCCAGAGCTGGCCCTGTTCTAGCCGTCACAGGGAACAAACATTTCACATTCACAGATGCTCCCAATTTGGTGCGGTTTGGAGTGTAATTTAGATCAAACGTCTCCATGTAAATGAGTCAGGGTTTCTTAATTAGGTGCCTCTAAAGCAAAACCTTGGACCACATCAGTAGGTGTGGGTGTGGTGCCCACAATACTGGAATCTTTCCTATAGGCTCTTAGCATCATTCAAATAGAGCTTTTCTTTTCTTTCTTTCTTTCTTTTTTTTTTTTTTTGGTTGTTTTTTTCAGGCAGTAATAAATCTGCAGATGGCATAGACAGAAAGACGCTACTTCAGAAGAGCTGTCTAAAAACACTGCCTCTTTGGCAAATGCCTTAAAGTAGGTCATTCTGCTGTGATTTAGCTTTTTCTTTAGATTTGATTGCCAGCTTTTTGTTCCCATTACAAGTAGGGTGCATTCCAGTCCACAGACTTGTTCTTAATTTTTCCAACTGGTATTTGTTTACCAGGATTTGCAGATCTTCATACGAAAATGGCCAATATCCTGTCGCAGAGCTAATCATGCCCTTGACCACAGAGAGAAATGGATCCCGGTGATAATCTGGCGATGCTGAAACAGTAAATGCCTTAAACACCCAGTCTTCCCACAGCAGAACTGCGCTGATTTATACGGGTGGGTTTGTTGAAATAATTGTCCCATCTTTTATACGTGTGAGAAGAAGAGGTGACAGGATGTAAATGGAAAACTTTTACAAGCCATACAGCCTTTCATATAGATATTCAGGTTATCTGCTTTTATACTTGTCATTGTTTGTATTTTTTATAGGGGGAAAAAATCATTGGGTCCCATTTCCCTATCGAGGCTTTGGGATTTACATGCAGAACCCCCTTCGGCATTAATGAGTCACCTGCATAAATCCCCCGGCAATCGATGGGCACATAGACCTTGTTTTGTTATATTAATTATTCCTCACAGAACCTTGACACTGACACAAAATGAGGCCTTAAAAAATCTTGATGAAGGTCTAAGGTACCTTTTACTGTTCAAATATTAGCATTGCAAAAACTATGTGTACGGCATTATTCATATTGTGGTACCACAGGGAAGAAGGGATTGAAACAAGGGCAGGGGAAGTACACTTTCTGGTCTTAACTCTTTTTTGCCCAGGGGCCAGCTTTCCCAGGACTAAGGGAGAATCCTTCAATTGTGACATGATGGAAATAAATGTTAAAATCGCAATGCGTAAAAGAACTGGGTACATTGTTTTCTCCAGATTGGAGTTGAATATGGTGTCTTCCCCACAGGCCAAGTTTTGTCTTGGCAAATTGTTGGTGTTTTCAGGTGAATTCCAAAATGTCAGTTAAAAAGACACAAAAAACGGCTCTGGGAAGGAGATGGAGATTATTGGCTAGGTGTGTTGCAAGATGGCCTGGTGAGTATATACTTAAGAAACAGACTGGGAAAACAATTTTATGTGCAATTTTCCTTCATTCGCAGTAAACTTGTTCTACTCAGAAGGCCTGGGGAATATAAGGTTTCGATTAAGCAAATGCGCTGCTGAAAAACACGTAAAGATTACATGATCATATGTGGATTAGCAGTCATCAAACAACACAATTAATATTAAAATTACAACGAACACGACGTTATCATCCTTTGATAATGCACAAGGAACTTTTGAATCTTGAAGCTTTCATTAGGAACTTGTGTTATCTCTGTGCTAGAGCATGGTTGTTAGATAAATGGGTGGTTATTAGAGACTTCTGATTGGTGAAATGACAGCTAATTGCAATCTGTTTGGATCCCTTTGGGGTGGAAGTTATTTACTGAGTTATAGTATTTGATGATACTCTTCAGGTTTTTATAATGCTGATGATTCTGAAGTATCTGTTGACTTTCTACTTTTCTTCCCTTGGCCGTTAATGATTCTCACTGTGCCTGCCCCCAAAATGGTGTTTAACTCCATCCTCTCTCTTCAGGCTCTGAACACTCTCGGTGAATGCATCCACTTCCGTGATTTGAAATATTCCCTCTAAGAGCCTGATTCTCAAATCTTCGTTTCCTCCTTTAACATCATACTTTCACTTACTCACTTGCTAAATGATGTGTTAAACACTTCCCATTGCACTAGCCTGAGCTGGTTACACGGGGCACCACAGAGTGCAGGAAGAAATGATTCCTGCCTTCAAGGAATCACAGTTAACCTATGTATGAGGAAAGGATTAATTACAATTTTACAACAGGCTGAGTCGGGCTGTCTATGGTTTCACTGGGAGCTTGCGGGAGGGACCTTCATCTCTTTGGTGCTTTCCAGTTTACAGTGAGTTTTTATTTACAAGTGTCCTTTGAGGCATAGGTATTGTAATCTCTTTTAACACAGAAGAGGAAACTGATGCTGTGAGAAGCTGTGTTATTCAAGGTGACACAACGAAGGAGTCATCAACTCAGGACACAAACAGGTTTTCTGGTCCTGAATCCAGTGCTTTCTTTACTTTCTCTCTTGGATTCAGTCAAAGATTAAGTGTCTGGGCTGGACTTTCTGCTTGAATTTCCAACTGTGTCAGATTCTAATAACTGTATATATTCTTGCCTTTTACTCTCTTTATCTGATTAGATTTCACACACACACACACACACACACACACACACACACTGCCAGGTGGGTAAAGTTAAGCATTATTCCCATGCTAAAGGTGATACAGCCAAGGCTGGAAAGTGAAGCCACAGGCCTGCAGTTACTTGGGAAGCTTATATTCCAGCTGGGGCTGAAATCCAGTTCTTTAGATCCTCTCAGTCTATCAGAGCCAAATGTGGGAGACACTTTCCACCCACAAATAGCTCTTTCTAATTAGATTGATGGGATAATTTAAATAGTTCTCCAGTTGGTTTTCCTATTCTTCTCGAATGTTTTCTCAACACAGTGATTCTTTTAAAACTGAAGTTAGTTCATGTTATTCTTGCTCCAAACTCTAAAACTGGCTCCCCCTTTCTTTTAATTCAGAGCAAAAGGCTAATTCCTCACAATGACCCCCAAGGCCTCATGGGACCTGGCCTTGTCAACGATGTGACTCTCCTCCTCCTCTCCCCACCCTCCCTTGGCTTCAGCCACACTGGCCTCCTGTCTTTGCTCTAGGCCAAGACCCCAAGACTCTAGATGTTCTCTCTGCCTGGAGTGCTCTGACTCCACGTGTCCCCTTCACAAACTCCCTCCCTCCTTCAGCTCTTCTCAAATCTCACCCGCTTCCCCCAAACCTGATTTATTATTGCAAAGCACCAAATAGCACTCTTGATCCCTTTAATCTGCCCGACTTATACCAGTTCCTTAGCAGACATCACCTTCTATTGTGCTGTAGCATTTCTTTGTTTAGTATGTTTATTAGGTTTGTTTATAGTATGTGTATTACATTTATTATGTAAACTCCATGAGCACAAATGTGATTTCTGTTTAGTTTACCGATGTAGTGTAAGTTTCTAGAACAATGCCCAGCACAAAGTTGGTGCTCAAAGTCCATAAATGACTCAGTTTCTATCAGTGAAAACTCCGCTCTCTTTCATCCACAAACTGAACACCTTGGCATTGTCCTGAACTCTTTCCAGTTATGTATTCATCACAGCAAAACTATCAGCAAATTCTCTTGACTGGGTCCCATAAAGTTCTTCCAGGAATTAATCCCTTCCCACAGAACTTCACAGCCAACACAGGAAAAACGGCTCAGTTTCCAGCTTTGCTTCTGCCTCCTTCTTTGGGTCTTCCATTCCCAAATCAATTTTACATATGATCTTTCTATAAATTGAGAAACTTAAAATGGAAACAAAAGCAAAACTTATATTCTTTAGCTACTCAATAATCTGTCTTGGTCCCCTATGGTCTGAGACATAGATTCCAGCTTTTCTGCCAGGCCCCGCCCATACTCTGGCTGTTCCCTGCACTTGGGTCTCTCCTCCTTTGCTCAAGGCCTCATCCTGGCATCCCTTGGCTTTTTACAAGCAGACTCACAGAACATCCCTGTGTTTCCCAAATCTCACCCATGCTTCAAAACCGAACCTCAGCTCTACCTTTCATTGGAGACTTCTCAACTATTTTAATCCATTTCTCCTCGCATATGCTGTTTGACAGTTAATTATTCTCCATGCTTTTTTTTTTTTTCTTTCTTAAGTGCTTTGTCCTCTGTTCAGTAGCTCTGCAAAGGCAGAGCTTTATGCTTTAAAAAAAAAAAATCTTCCTAACTCTCTCCAGTGCAGTATGGAGCACACAGTAGGCACTCTATAGATAGATACTGTTGATTCATTGATTGATGCTTATATTCTTCTCCTTCTTGTATATGCAATTCACCATGCTCACTTTAGATAGCTGAACATTTCAAATGATATATTTTGAATTATATCCTACATTTATATATCTTTGGCAAGTAATAGCATTTTTGCAGCTATACTGATGAGCTATATATTAGGATAAATGTATATTTAAACTCCAGCCTTATCTAGTTTATAGCATGTCTGAACAGAGGAACTGATACTGCTTTCACCAGAGATTAATTGACTCATCCTTATTAAGCATGTGTGTGTGTGTGTGTGTGTGTGTGTGTGTGTGCTTCTTTCCATACATCTAAAGTGAATCCTATCATTAAGAATCACAAAATATGTAGATATGAGTATAAAAAGCACTTAGGAAATAACCAGATAAAGAATATAATCATTAATCCAACCAACAATTAAGCCTTTAATGGCACATGCAGGCTTTAGCACGAAAGCCGCCATAGCACACAGCAATAAACTAAGTTTGCATAATATAAGCTGCAAAATGGCCCATTATTTGATGCTTTTCAGCAACTCTGATTTTATTTTACAAAGCTCTGAAGGAAGATCATCACTCCCTTGCTGTTCACTGGTCAAACCTGAACGGTCTGCATTTTGCCATCTTGTCTTCTCGTGACTCATCCTGAAAACATAGGCTTAGGGTTCCTGGCGGGTATCTCTTTGCTACAGCACTAACCAAGGAGTGAGAACTACAACCCTGTTCAGAGCAGACATCTCATTCATGAAACATGTCCAGGGACCAAAGTCTGTGCCTCTCTCCACAGAAAAAGCCATTTGAGGAGTGGTTGGTATTATTTAATATTTTGGCCTCCCCATGTTTCTGCTTCCTTTCGTTCCTGGGATAAATGAAAGTGAACCTAATTATTCTGGGTGTTCAATCTCATTCTGAAGTCCTCTTTCTCTTCCCCTAGCCTCTGCTCTCTTGGTTCCCAGAAAACTTTGCCCCTTTTCCTTGTCAAAGCTGCCTTCTTAAAGTATGGTGCCCTGAACACCAGCACCAGGAGCTTATTCTCTGTTTTGTTTTGTTTTTAATTGATTTTAGAGACGAAAGAAGGGAGGGAAGGAGAGAGAGGGAGAGAGAGGGAGACAGAGAGAGAGAATCATCAATTGGTTCCCATTCTTACATGCCCTGACTGGGATCGAACCCACAACTCAGGTATGTGCCCTGACCAGGAATCAAACCCACGGCCATCTGGTGCATGGGAGGACGCTCCAACCAACTGAGCCACACCAGGCAGGGAATCTCAGGCCTCACCCCAGACCTCCTGAATCAGAATCTACATTTTTAACAAGACACCTAGGACCTTTGATGAACCTGAGCTGGAACTTTCTGAACTGCTCGGGCGGCAGGAGTGTTCACCGCAGGGCGAGCGGGAGGAAGAGCCCTCGCAGTGCTCGTTGTCCACCACGTGAACCCCCTCTGCTCGAGTCACGTGGCGCAGATGGAGGGCATTCTCTTTTCCCGCCAATTAGTTGACACTGTGAACAGCTAGAACCTGGGTTGTGAGAGGTGAGGCCTTTTGGAGGAGCTGGGGATGGTGGTCCCGATCACTTGTGGTCATCCAGGTTCCCGTGGTGCTTTTACTGAGAGAAGGGGTTGGGGACCTCAGTGTCCTGGCTGCCTTCCAACCTGTGTGATTGCATGCAGTCTACTTCCGTCTGCTCGGTAGTTTCAAACAGGTAAAGAGTTGTTCCCTTCGTGTAGCAAACTGCTGTGTTGTGTGGCTACAGACTGCTCATTGGCTGCTGTTTTTCAGGGGGCTGTGTTCATGGTGCAGAAAGCGTCTCTGGCCATCTCCTTTCTGCCCCCACGATCTCCACCTCCCTCAATCCCACACGACCGCATACCCCTTCTGTGACCACTCTTGGATAAAAGTGCTTTGGGATCTGAAATTCCCAGAGTGGGACAATGCCCATTTCCTTAGTTTCCTTATGTAGACACCTGCCCCTCGGCATACCTAGCCCTATGCACACCATTGCAGGGGAACTCGGGGCAAAGTGGCAGAAATGTGGTAAAACAGGCCTTCCTTTGCCAAGACGAAGGGTCACTTCCTGGGACTGTCAGGGAAGCACAAATTACTTGAAGAGTCTGGAAGTCTAGGAATTGGTTATTTTCAGTGTGATGTGAATGGGGAGTGAAGTCCGAGAGAACAGGGCGTGCATTTTATTTCCCCTTTCCCCCTAGTTAGGAACATAGAGCAGGACATGGAAACCAGCTGTAAAATGCCTCACTGTCTCTGTGGGGGATGTCTGGTCCTGAACAGAAAATGTGGCCCCGGGAGCCTGAATGGAATCCCTTTGCGATGACACGGAGTCAGTGCCGGGGACGCACGCACCGTGGAAGCGAAAGAACAATGGGCAGAGCCGGCGCGCGGGAGCCCGCGGGGACGAGTTCTGCTCTAATCAGAGCAGACGTCTGTTTGTGAGCAGGGTTTTCCTGGGACATAAAATCGTTGCTAAAATAGTGCTCCAAAGGTGGGGAATCAGATTTCAGTGAAGTATCTCTTTGCATGAGTAAATTTATTCTGTTTTGATGTCCAAGCACAGAGACACGAATTAATTAGATAAAAATTCCTTTATAGCAGGGGTAATTTCTTTTATCTCTTCATATCCCAAACACTATGAAAGATAAATGAATTAGCTAATGAATAAAATGAATGAATAAATAAAACAACAAAATGAATAAAGGGAAGGATATTATGAAGAGGTGTATGTTGACTTTCAGTTTACGGAAACCAGGAAAGAGTGGCTTTCGTGCCCAGTGCCAGCGCCTCTGTCTTGCCTACTCCTGTCCCAGCATGTTCTACTTGTCTCGTAGAACTGGAAAGAAAAGAAGAGCAGGGGTTCCTAGAGGAAGGACTAGAGGCAGAAAGTGGGAAAGCAAGAGCGCTATTGAGTCAAGTGAACATTCCCAGAGAGGACGGGGAGCTAGATAATGTGGCTGAAGAAGGTTCCCAGAGCCTAGAGGTTGATCGTTATCCTGATAAAACCCTCTTCATTTCCAGCTCAGTGTCTCTCATGATAGGTACTCGATACGTTTGTATCACGAATACATGGGTGATGGATGACGTAGGCAAGAATGCTTTGGAGGCGAAGAGAGTTCTCAGGGGGGAGCATGGGTGGAAGAATTTGAGGACAGTGGTGATATTGGGAGGAATGGCAGAAAAAAAAAGGGGGACCCACGTAAGAGAAAATAGCCTGGTTCAAAAGAACATATGACACAGAAAAAAAGGAAATTAGAAGTGAGAAACAGTAATCTCTAGACAAAGGGCAGCATTTAGTATAAAGCTTCTAAATTCTGCATATCTTTTTAACTTCCTTTGTACATATTGACAAATTAACCTGAGAAAAAAAAACTACAGACCAAAAACATGTCATTGAGGCAAGATTAAAATACTTAAATATTCTCATCTTAAATATGAGCTCTATTGTTATGTAGATGGTCTCAAGGGAGATTTTCCCAATGTCCAGATTAAACATCCCCTTAACTCATGTCTTTGTCCCCGAGAGGATCTCATTCCAAAGCCCTTTTTGTTTTTGGTTCCTCTTCGAAGTCAAGTGTGGGTTCAGTCTGCCACGGGCACAGACCGATTATTACTTATGCCTGAGATTTCCTCCTGTCCACCGCGAAAGCCCAGTCTTTTCTCAGCCCAGACAATACTGTCCTGAGATCTGAAATCTTGGGTATAATCTGCACTTTTTCTTTCATGAGGAAAAAAAAAAATCCCAACCGCGTGGAAATGTGCGGCTCCCCGGTGCTAACCGTTCCTGGATGTCACCCTGCAGCTCTAATTTCTGCTTTCTCCTCTGCGCTCCGGGTACGGCTGCCGGACCTGTCAGCACCCTGTCACGGCTCCGCGGTGCGTGGGCTACCGTCGGACTCTGTTCTTCACAATTATCCACAACAAACTTACAGAATCCTTCACAAGTTAAAAAAAAAAAAATATATATATATATATATATATATATATATATATATTAACAGGTTAAAAAATAAATAAAAGAAGCGACTTTAAAAAATGTAGTGCCCTGAAGTGGGTGCTCTCTGCAAAGGCGGCCGTGTGGCCTCGTCGTCTCCAGCCCTGCAATGTTCTTTTGTTCATGGTGTGACAAGGATGCGGGGAGCCAGCGTGATTTAACTACATAATACACAAATGTCAGGAATACTTTCATGTCTTGTGTACGGACCAGAATAAATTACTCCGATGGAATGTTTTGTTTTTCTTCGCAGGGAACAGCCCCACAGTTCACAAGGAGCTATGCTGACAAGAAGTGGTGAAGGAACAGTATTAAAAATAACTTATTTTAATGGAGGACTCAATGGCTCGGGATTTCGCTCGAGTTCCAGAGACAGAGGCCTGGAGAGGAAGGTGTCAGGCAGACAGCAACGTGACATGAGCCTTGTCCTGGAATTCTCATGGGCAGTGGGGAGAAGAATAAGTCCAGGAAGACGTGAGCAGGAGGGAAGTCATTCTCAGAATTAAAGGTGAACCGAAAGGAACTGGCAGCTGCCTGGACATGCCAGCCAGAGAGGCCACGGTATCTGAGACACGTGACAGGCTGGGAGACAACTGCGGAGCTCCCCAAACAGCTCTCCTGAAGGGCTTGCCAGGAAGCCAGATGCTGCTTCTGGAAGAATATCTTCCGTGGTTGGGCATCTGGGTTCAGTGCTTTCCATTTAAAGTGGAGAGAAAAGGAGGTAAAGACAGAACCGTTGCAGCCTTTAAAAAAAAAAAAGCAATCTAAGTGTACATATATGCTCACACACACACACGCACACACAGCATTAATGAATGTGGACATGGAACATGTTTCATAAAGAACTCCTAAAAATAAAACTTTCCCCGGTGCTTTTTAGGTGGAAAGAAATGTGTTAGAGGGGAGGAGGGAGGGAGTAAGAAGGAGAGTTGGAGAGAGAGAGAGAGAGGGAACACAGACACCAAGAAAAACCCTCATACCAATATGTCCGTTTACTCGTTAGTTAGGTGATTTTACTTAAAGAGCTGAGATGATAGCTGGCGTTCAACTGAAAAGGGAAAGGCAGTTTGAGTGGTGGGCTTGTGTTCCTATCACCGCTGGCTCGTCTCCCTCACTCTTTGTTTTACCGTTCCTTCTTCCCTGGAACACAATCGAGTATTGGTATTGGCAGGAGAGCAGAGTGTGGTCGAGTGGACTGGAAATCAGGTGACTTGAGGTCTGGTTGATTTTTCCCCCTTTTCACTTTGAAGTTCACTGTGTCTCTGCTCCATGAAACAGGGAGCTGAATTTCTTCATACACTTAAGAGCAGAGGGCAAGCTTTTGTAATCAAGGTGATTTTTTTTTTTTTCTTCACCTAATGCTAAATAATTCAAGGTAGTACTACGGAGGCCAGTATTGGATCTGGAACAAATGATGGACAGTGAGGTTGTCTGATATAATAGGAGACAAGAGTGACAGTGTTTCATTTAGTAGGGGGGTAGTGCCAGCAGATATAAAACTAAGTTTTTATATTCCAACATCCATTATAAGTCCCAGATAATGAAGAAATCAGGAAACTGGCACCCCCAACACCCCCGCTGGACTGCAGTGACTGGTCTAACAGGCTCCAGCACCGACAGGTGGCCACAGACCCCTGACCACGGTCCCTCAGTGGCAGCAGCCTCTTTTAGCACTCATTGGTCGTGGCACCCAGGGCCTCTGAACAGACGGTTTCAATATTGATGCATGATACTTCTGCAATCAGGGCTGCTCTTCTCTTCATCATGAAGAAAAGATAAATATCAGGTGAGGAGAGAGGAATTTGAGAGGAACAGCTTACTAACTAACACCCTCAGAATGTAATAGTTCCTAGTCTTAGTCTGAAATATAACAAGTTTCCGAGTTTCCAGTTGATTTTAAGTGGAACCATCACTGGCTATTAGATTACCATCTTCTCATTCAATGAAGTCATGGGAATCCATGTGTTCAACAATAATTACTGAATGTCTGTAGTGCGAGGGGCTCTGTACCAGGCTCTGGGGACACAGCAGGAACCAAAGTGATGCAAATCCCTGCCCTCCTGAGCCCATGCTCTACTGGAAAAGGGGCCAGGTCAGTTCTTTATGATTTCCACCTTCACCAATATTTTAAAGACCTAACTCCTATCAATAACCTTTTTTTTTTTTTTCTTTCCAGCTTATTCTACTTATTCCTGTGATTTTTAAGAGCCCAAAGCTGAAGGTTAAGACAGTAGCTAGTCACCACTGGAAATTCTGCCCAATGTCCTGTTATCACAAGAATGTTTTAGGCCTCCTTTTGGAGGTAATAGTTTAACCACAAAAAATAATAACTCTGTTCTCACCAAGTTTTCTTTTCTGTCACCATGCATGCCATTCTCAGATTCCTTTCCCAGTCTCTTCCTCTGATGATGCCTTCAGTGTTAGACATCCCCAAGAATCTGTCTTCAACTCTCTTCTCTCTTCACACCATCCCTTGGGGTTGTTCATGACCTTACCCCATTGCCATCTTTAAACCGATGACTCCAACATTCATACCCAGATCACAGTCACCTTTCCTGCGTTCCCAACATATATTTCTTATCTTCTAATTGAGTTCACTAGTGGAATATAAACAATGACCAAATCACATCATGTCGCCAAAATTTCAACTTCTTTCATGCCTCCAATTTTATCCTTCTCCTCTATGTAAGTCAAGGATATCATCACTCACCTAGTTCAAAACCTGGGTCTGTCCTGAAATCTTCCTTCTTCCTAACCTCTTGCATGCACTTGGTGAGCAAGTCTTGTTGAATCAACCTCCTCCTTGACTCCTGTATCCATCCCTTTACCCATCCCCTCCGCCCCCACCTCCCTTAGCTTGGGATCTCTAGCTTGGACTATCATAGCAGCCTCTGAACTGGGTTCACTTCCTCTAGTGTTGCCTCCTACAGGCTGTCCTTCACACTTATAGAGCTTGTGACCTTTAGAAATACAAATCACATCACCTTATCTTCCTGCTGCAGACCCGTCAGTGATTTACTAACGTCTACAGAATGAATTTCAAATTCTTCAGCAAAGCATGTAGTGTTCTTCACAACTGAGCTCAATTTGACTGCATTCTCAGCTTACGTTCTGCCACTTCTAGAATTCACCATCCTCCTCTGTGCCTCCTTGTACATAGTATTTTTTCTGCTTATAGCGAGCCTGTTGTCTGCCACACCGCCATCCTTCAAGATAGCCTCTGGCATCTGGGAGGCGCTCTGGTTTCTCTAGGCTAAATTTCAGTGCTTGCTTGGTGCTCTCATAGTGTCTGGTGATATGACACCATACGTATTATAATTGTTTACTAATTTATTCCAGGAAACTGTAGGCTACGTGAGGGTAGGAGTCCTCCTTCTGCCTCTAGTACGAAGTTGAGGGGTCAGGGAACGTTTTCTGTAAAGGGTCAGGGAGTCAATATGTTGGGTCTTGTGTAACTGGTTACAATTACACAACTCTTGCCATTGCAGCGTGCAAACAGCCATTGGCAATACGTACATATATAAGGGTGTGTGTGTGAGTGTGTGTGTTCCAGCGAAACTTTAACACAAACAGGTAGCAGCCTGGATGTGTTCCCTGGGCTATAATTTCCAACCTCTGATGTAATTCAGTGCCTGGAATACAGTAGTCACTCATTAAGACTTCCTGAAGAAACGGGTGGATAAGATTTTATAGCTAACATTTTCACAAGTGCAAATTATTCGACCTATTGCACACATGAGCAAAAGGGAGGGTTAGAGACATTAAAAGGTTTTCTTAATATTGTACAGTTTCTAAGGGCTGAGGTTGGGATGTGAGCTCATGTTTTCTGGTTCCAAATCCTTGGTTCTTTCCATTAGGTAAAAGGCCAAGATTCATAGCGGGAAAGAGTGTGGCAACTGAAAAGGCTTACCTCCTGCGAGAGAAACACCCACACGGGGGGGACCACCACTAACAATAGAGAAGACAGTGATCGATGAGCAGTAGCCATTTTAAGTGTTTTTCCCCCCTCCATTATTCGGTGGTTAATTTTTACCATTCACATGGTAAATCAAAACATCAAAAGTCATAATTTCACTTTGGTCTTAAAAAACTTTATCTCCCAAAGCCTTCCTCCAAAACAAGGATCCACCACTGGAAGGATCATTGAACCTTAGTCCCCAGCTCACAAACCTTATAAATCCTGTGCCAGAATGTCTCCTAAGTAGATGACATTTTAATGATTACTACAGGGAGTTGGGAACTATTGCTTCATCCTCACGATCAGAGTAATTAATTTTCTTAACTACCAGGCCAAATTCTGCCACGGGAGTCCAGTTGAGAAATTTCAGACCCATAGGAAGTACATTAGCTCTTCAAAGTGATTAGGGTGCCATTTCAAATACACAAGCAAAGGAGCGATTAGGCTTCTGGCTTATTTCAAACAACTTGCAGCCCGTGTCCCTCAGGGAGGAAAAAAAAAAAAGGAAAAAAAAAAAAGAAGAGAGAGAGAGAAAAAAAGAAAATAACAATTTGCACAGGTTCCTCGTTTTCCAGTAAAAATACCCATGGCCTGCAAGTCGTTGGATATCAGGTATTGTGGTTGGGTGAGAGACCAAAGTGTACAGAAAAAGGGCCGAGTGCCAAGAAGTCAGCACAGAAAACACAGCCCGCTCCAAAGCACACCCGGCCGAGCATCCGGAGGCCTGACGGGAGGCAGACAGCTCGCCAGGCACCGCTCAGTGATCCCACAGCGGGGCCAGGACTTCTGGGCTTTCCAGTCCCTTCTTTAACCAAGCCTCATTCCCCCCCAAATATCAGCAATGCCCACTCTGCCATGGTAAAGACAGGGTGCACGGATTCTTTCCTCACCATTGTTTCCTCATCCAACCCTTCTATTTCTTGGTCATCATCATTTGAGTTGCCTTGGACGTGCTTTTGTAGAACATTTTACTTAACATCCATGAAGACCACAGAGAAGCTTTAAATATCAGTTTACTCTCACAGAGCAGCCAGGGCTCAGTTTCTCCTTTCAGCGAGGCCTGCGCCTGGCAGGCTTCCATGAGCTCTGCCTGTTCGGCCAGATCAGTTGTTCACCTTGGAATTCTAGGAACAGCTGGAAGATTTTCTTAGAGTCAATACAAAAGGGAAGACTTTGAGCTCCCCTTTCAACTGATGTTACAAAGTGCGAGTCTCCTAGAAGGTGATTATTTGCATCTGAAATCTGCAGCAAATGTATTCTTCCGAGGCTATCGTTGAAAGTTAACGAATGAGTTTATTTCGTAAGTCATCTCTGCAAGCCACCCATTTCTAAGAAAGCCGACTTTCTTTGAACACTGGGTACCTATTTGGGAGCTGAATGTACTTTTATGTCACCCCCCCTTCAAAAATATGAGATTGTTTTGTTTTCCAAAACGCATGGCACAAGGTAAATCTGGCTAACGGGTTCCGGTTAGCTGTGTATTTTTGTATTTATTTCTACAGCTTGTGTAATTATCCTAGAATATTTTTATCCTGGAAATGAAAATGTGGGACAAGACAGTAGCAACAGCGAGGACACCTTGCTGATAGTAGTGGCGACAGGAATCCCAGGACTTGCAAAGGTCAGCATCAGGTCCAGGTGGGTGTGCAGATGAGGGGGTTCCAGGAGGGTTTACGCGGTGGGTTCGAGGCATAGAAGACCCTACAGGCTTCACAATATCTCCCTAACCAGGCTTCCTCAAAGCCAGCGTGCTGCCGTGCCTGGCAGGAAACTCACTGTGCCACACGCTCTGATAGCTTAGACAAGCCAGAGGACTGTCCCTAGGAAACTGCTGGGACGGGGGGCTGGGCCCCCGCCTCCATCCTCCTCACGCCTGTGGAAAGGTAAGACTAGGTTATCTTCTTGGCAATCTCCCCCTTCGAAGGTAAAAATAGTCGGATCTGCTGGGGCAAGATGTGAATCGGGTGGGTGTGGAGTCAGAGACAGAACAGAGTTAGGATGGGGGTCCACATGGGGCTCGGGCACAGCATGGGGGTGTCATGTGGTTTGTGGGACTGGGGAAATGGGCCGAGCCGGGCCAGCATAGAAAGTATGGTTTTGGGAAAAAGATTCTGTGGTGAGATATAAGAATTTTCTAGAAGCCAGGAAATTTGGCAACCCAGCCTTTGCAATTCTTCCTTTATTTATTTCATTGAAAGTTATTTTATATTTTTCTCACTGTAAAAATAGTACATGTCAACATATAATGTTTAGCTAGAACCTAATATGGGCTGTTAAAGGGATTCTTTGTTTACTCCTCATCACAGAAATAGGTTCAGTTATGATTCCTACGTTATAGATGAGAAAACGAAAGCTCAGAGTAAAGCGACTTGTTCCAAGTTGTACCTCCAGTGAATGGCAGAGCCAGGACTCTCGTTCAGTCTGCCCACGTCCAAGCCTGTCTCTCTACCTGTTCTCTCAAGCTCGGTGTCTCCTCTACACCGTTGGTAGAAAAAGGAAAAGAAACACACGAGGGAAAAATCCTCTCCTAATTCAACAACTCTAAGAAAAGAAATATTAACATCTCAGCAAATACCTTTGCAGTCTTTTCCAGATGCACAGCCTTTCCACATATTTATAGTTATGCTCTCTTTGCGTATATAAAATACTGTATCCTCGACTTTATGTCACTTAGCACAAGCATTTCCCCAAATTAAAAAAATTAGCTATGAACTACATTTCACTAAAAAATTAGGAGCTGATCCGGTGTACCATGTCCCGTCTCCTATCCCTGCGTACTTGGCTGGCTCCAGGTTCTGTTGTAAACAATTTTATCTGCATAACCAGCTCCCCTGTTACTGAGGATAGGGCTCCAGCAGGTGAGATGACCACTGGAAAGGCATAAAGATTTGAAAAGTTTTCATTCTTGAGATATATCACATGTATGCCGTTGGTGCATCTGAATGAGCAGCCCGTAGAGGGCTTGATTCAACACACACCTGACAAAATGGGGTTTACCCTGTGTTATTGGTTTCCTATAACCTCATCTTTTTCTTTCCTGTCTCTGTGAAATAGAGAGAAGGGTGCACCCTTTTCACCAGTGCCCCCTTTTGCTTTTTAAAATTAATGTCGGAGGGACTATTTTCACAGTGATTCAGCTTGGAAACCTCAGACTTATCTCCATGGCTGACTAGATATGGGGGACAAAGAAATGAGCGAAATAAAAACTGTGTGGAGTTTTTCTTTGAAAAGTCTCAAGATTTGGACCGTTTCTTTCCATTTGATGTTCTCCTCTCAAATCCTTCTACAACTCCCATGTGGCCTCCTGGGTTCCTGTCTCATTCTGTCTTGTTTGCCCGACACTGATGTCAGGCGACTCTTTCCTGAACACTAAGCATATTATGCAATTGTCTGATAGATAAAGTTTCGACAGTTCTGCATTTCTTATATAAATCCTTTGCCTGGCTCTCACCCTCCAACAGCTGCATATCAGCAAGTAAGCCTTATCTTTCCTGGCCCTCCTCTCCATTAACTTCATCTTCACACTGCCCCCCTGTCTCTCCAAAGAAGCTGGCTGAAGGGACATGCACTTGGCACTTATATTTTATAGAGACAGAACTTGCCATGTGTGTCATGATTCAGAAGGTACTCCAAGACCTTCCAGTGCTTCTCACTGTAATGTCAATTTGTGAAAATGGCTACTAATAAAGGTTTCCAATGGATGGTATTTTGAAAATGATAGCTCATTGTGAATTCCTGATCTCAAGCTATCACCACAGGAGCATAGAACTTGACCTTGAGTTTGATCAAGAATGAGGACTCTGGATTCTGAGACGATTGAGCCTTTATAGTCATTGTGTAATCTTATGGTTAATAGAATCACAGCCCTTTAAAATTCTGGCTTTGTGGCCAGAACTTGCATTCACTTTCTAGCCCAACTGTGCTGTATTGAGCTTTCTCAGCTGGTAGTTGCTCTGCTTTCAAGGGAACGTTTAACTCAGACCTCTGCAAAAATGGAGTTCTATTCTGTTGGCTGAGGAGCACGCAGGTCAAGTGGAATTTCTGGCACTTCATTACATTCCCTGACCTTCACTAAACAAACTTCAAAATATATATATATTTGCAACAATTTGGAATAAACACGACATACAAGTGTTGATGGTAGATTTTTTGAAGAACTACCAAATGCATCAGGACTAAGGAAAACATTCTAATGATTCTTTCAAACATGAATATATTTAAATTCTCGTTAAACAATCTTCTTATTTAGTCGTCTCAGGCTTTGATGACATGCCACGGTTGGCTGTTTATCAAAAACTTAGCAAGAAATGCTTAACAAGATATAATCTTGTGCACACACTTGTGCATAATTAAACCCAGTTTATAAATCAGTGCACAGTGGAATATGGTCACACCACTCAAGAAAGGTGGGTGGCTAGCAAATAGCACTTTTCTCTCTATCTATAATGAAAAATCTTCTAATGTGAATGCTGTGAAGGTGATACAATAATCTGATCTTAAATCTTAGTTAAAAACATCTATTTCCATCTCTACTGAACTGAATGAAAGTTCTAACAAAATCAGGAAACTAATTTAGATATAAAAACACAACCAGGCATTAATTGTTCACACTGGAATTGTGTGGCATGAAGGTGAAGGATTCTCCTCCTTCGAAGGTTTTTAATTGGATGGATTCTCATCTGTGTGTTTTCTTTTTTTCAAAGAAGGATTCAGCTGATTCTCGATTTCTTTATTTTATAGCTGTTATTTCAGTTGGGAAAAGAGGATTAATTGAGACTGAGTAATTGATATTTCTCAGGATCTATAAGACTAGGTATTGCACAGCATTAAAGAGTATACTTTTCCATATATTTTATGACTTTGTCTAGTTAAAGTTACTGAGATAAGCACTCCAGTATTTAGTTGTAACTTGAAACCCCTTCCTGGTGTGACGGGATCCTTTGGGAAAAGAATTAACATTTGAAGAATGCTTACCTTGTGCCAGGCATTTTATATGCATTATCTCATTTAATTCTCATAACCACAAGATATGGCTGATATTATTTAATACGATTTTATGTGCCTGAGATTATAAAGGGAGTAAAGTATAGAACAAGGATTTGACTCTAGATCTATCTATTTCTTTAAAGCCCAAGATCCTTTCATTAAGTCACACTGGGTTTCCCACTGTAGCCAGCAGGTGGAGGTGACAAGAAAGGACATTCCAACAACAAGGGGTCTTCTGGACTTTGACACAGGTTCCCCTCCGGGAGTAAAATAAGAAAGAAACTAATATGATGAATCAGATAAACACGTGTTCCCTAATTCAGGGACTGGTTAAGCGAATTACAAGCTATCCATACCATGGAATACTTTGTCATTATTAGAAAAAATCAGATAAGTCTGTTTAATGAAATGTAAGGCTTTCCATGAGTTGCAAAGTAGTTGCAGAACAATATGCGCTACTTGATATATTTTGACACAATGCAACCACCATACACACATGTTTGCATGTGCTCAGACACAGGTCTGCAAGGACATTTATAAAAATGTTAGTTACTTCTGCTCAGCAGGCTAAGAATGACTAGTAGGCAAATTTCACTTTTTAATCAAATATTCACCACTGTTGTTTAATTTTGTGTGTGTGTGTGTGCAATTGCACGTATTACATTTACAGTTAAAATTGACGTAGTGAACTCACTGAATAATCTTCAGGAATGACCAGACCCAAGGAATGGGTGATAAAGGTGATGAAGGAGCATTACTATGTTCATATGGTGGAAGCTAAAACCTCATCACCTGTATTGAGTTCTGCGGTATCTGAGGAAGGCGTTACAGAGGGCAAATGAGTAACAGTCATTTCAAGCTTGACATGTCCAAAATGGACCTCTCCAGTCTGCAATTCCTATTCATCCTGCTCCTTCTCCAGCCTCATGCATCTGTGTAGCACTATCATTTCTGCATTCCCTCAAACCCAAACCCTAAGAGGCGCACTCAATTTCTCCTCTCCCTTCCCCACTGCATCTGAACCAGGCGTAGCTGGACCCTCCTGCACAACACCTCTCCAAGGACTCCACTCAAGCCACCATAATCTTTTGCCTGGACTACTAGGGTTGACTCCTAGTAGGTGTCCCTGCTTTCACTTTTGCAATCCATTCTCCACATGGCAGCCAGTGTGATCTTTTATACTCCCTCAATTTAGCATTCTTTGTGGTTCTTCATTGTATTTACAACGGAATACAAATGTCTTACTGTGGATCATGAGACCCTACGTGATCTGACACTCATTTAACATTTGTAACCCCAACTCCCACCACCATCTCCCTAGTTCATTAGGCTCTAGCATCCTGGCCTGCTTTTCAAATACAACTAGCTCTTTGGGTCCTCTGGGTTTTCACACTTGTTTCTCTCTGCTTGGAATACTCTTCTCTTAGTTGTTTACAGAGACAGCAACTTAATAACCTGAGTCAATGATTTACAGGCGAGGAAACAAAATTTCAGAGAGTTTAAGTGACTTATTTGTGGTTCTAGTACTTGGTACATGGCAGGGCTAGGTTTCAAACTCATATCTGAAACATCTCACACTCTTACATTATACTACCTAACAAAGTAAGGATGCCTCATCCCAGGGCTCTGGCTACAGTTCTGACCACCAATCAGCAAGTATCTATTTTTTGAAAAGGCTAGGAAAAACAAATTCATTCGGAATTTCCTTTTGTAGTTTCTCCTTTCTACCGTTAGTACGTTCTCAAACTTCTGCAGAAAGACTCATATCAGCGAGAGGAGACAATGTGAGACAGATGCATTTGGAAACGCTTGTTTGAGAGACCTGAAATTAAATATCGTTCAAGTAGGAAATGAGTACATGATGACACAACCAGAAACCTTTCCAACTTACTTAGTCAGATGTCCAAAGAGGACTTTCATGGTGTCACGATTTGGTGGAGGGAGTTTTTGTACAAGAGATCTCATGGTTTCAATCCTTGCGTTGTTGTCTTGCTTTTCTGAAAAAAATAAAATAAAAACAAAGGTTAGAAAAAAATAAGATTTCATAAGTACATGAGGGAATTCTCTTAGGAGAGTTTTGTCCTGACCAGGAATCGAACCGGAGACTTCTTGGTGCATGAGTCGACACTCAGCCACTGAGCCACACCGGCCAGACTCTTAGGACAGTTTTGGACTAAGAATTAGTAGCTTAAAGTCCTACTCAGCAGCCAAAGGGAATAGGTGTACTCAACACTGTCGTGGAGTTTCTTCATTTTGACTCTGAATTAGGTCGTGGCCACGTGACAAAGATTGGCCACTGAGACTTAAGTGGAAGTGTTCTGTGGGACTCCTGGGGAGGTCATGTACATAGCATGCTGATTTAGCTACTGAATCAGATCTCACAGGTGTTTTACTATTATACAAGGCGTGGTCAGATGAATAATGAACTTCCAAAGATGTCCATGTCCTAATCTCTGGAACCCGTAAATATGTTACTTTTCATAGCAAGAAGGGCGCTGCCTGCCCATGTGATTAAATTCGGCATTATTTGATGGAGAGATTCTGCTGGATGATCGAGGTGGGCTCAGTGTAATCACAAAGGTTAACGGTTAAGAAGGAAACGAGAGGATCGGAGTCAGAGACAGAAGTGATGTGACACAGTGAGCAGAGAGAAACGGCTATGTGATGAAGGGCCAGGCCAAGGAATGGACAGACTCTGAGCACTGGGAGAGAAAGGAAACGGAGCCTCCAGAAGGAAGGCGGTGAACTGATCTCCATCTTCCAACATGCAGGAACGTAAGAGAATACATTTGTCATTTGTGTTGTGTGAAGCCACTGAGTTTGTGGCCATTTGTTACAGCAAGAAGAGGAAACTAACACACAAGTACACACATTGCCATTCAATTACCAATATTCTGTTGTTTGCTTGATTTTTGTGGAAGAGTAAAAACATTTTTAATACTTCTATGCTATCCTGTCTCTGTAATACATTTTGTTTTTGCTATAAATTTGGAAAGTGCAAAAACAAAAATTGAAAGTATGAAACAGTCATATAACTTTTTAAAAAATAAGTTCTTCAAAACTGCATGCCACATGAACTGCTTTCCTTTGTTTTGTTTCTTTTTTACCTTTATGGGCTTGGATGGCATAATAAAAACTAAGTTACTACGTGCACTAGAGAATTCATCTTACCATAGTTTTAACCAGTGCACAGAATTATAATTATTTATTGAACTTAAATACTTTCTGTACTTTTTTCTTTTTGTTAATCCTCATTCAAGGATATTTTTTTCCCCATTAATTTTTAGAGAGAGTAGAAGGGAGGGAGAGAGAGAGAAAAACATCCATGTGAGAGAGAGACACCAATTGGCTGCCTCCTGCACGACACCAACAGGGACAGGGGATGGAACCTGCAACCCAGATACATGCCCTAAACGGGAATTGAACCCAAGACCTTCCGGTCTTGAGCCGATGCTCCAATCGCTGAGCCAAACCGCTAGGGCAGCATTTTCTATACTTTTTTTTTTCTTTATTGATTTTAGAGAGAAAGGAAGGGAGAGGGAGAGAGAGATAGGAACATCGATGAGAGAGAATAGTGATTGGCCGCCTCCTGCATGCCCCCCACTGGGGATTTGGCCCACAACCTGGGCATATGCCCTGACTGGGAATCAAACCGGCGACCTTTTGGTGCATGGATTGATGCTCAACCACTAAGCCACACCAGCCGGGTGCATTTTCTATACTTTTATCTCTAACTTCTAGCACAGAGCTCTCGATGACCCTGAAGATGATGTATAAGAGAATAACATGTAAGACAACACCCACCCAATATCCACTCCCTTCTTCCTTAGCAAGACAATCCCAGTGTTGAGGGAATGGCCATAGACCCAGTTGAAAGAGTTCATTTGCCAGCTTCCTTGGCAGCTGGAGTGGCCATACGACTAAGATCGGCCATTGAGACTTAAGTCAACGTGGGGCTTCTGGGAGGGCATGCACAGGGTGCTGACTGAACTTTTTAGACTTTGACCTCTGCTCCTCAGCGTGTAGATGGAAAGGTTATAGCAGGAGACGACGTTGAGAAGAGGCGGAGCAGAGTGGGACGCACAGCTCGAAGGCGCTCCCTGAATCTGCAGCAGCCAGACCGCCCTACACTGTCTGCCTCTGAGTTTCTTGAACATAAGAAACTAAGCCTCAGTGTACTGAAGCCTTTATGAATGTTTCTCTGACACTAAAACCAAACATAGTTAATCATAGGATGTGCTGCCTAAAGCCCAGTTTGTAATCACCTGCTATTAGGTAGGTAACTTCATAAAGTGAAGCAAGAGTTAGTTCAGAAACTGAAGGGTTTTTTCAAATCACTGTTACAAAAAACAACAAAAACCAACTTTTTATAAGAAATTATAGGAAAAATATCCTGCAGAAGATGGTATTTGGCTAAAGTGGGATGGGGCAGTCTTCCTAGTAGAACTGTGCTTGGAAGCTTTTCTTCTTCCTCCTAAAACCACAAAGGCCTATAAATAATACCTCCCACAGTCACAGCTTTCAAAATTGCAGTTATTCTTAGAAGAGTTCCAACATAATATGGATTGGACAACTGCCATGAAAGAGACAAAGGGGAGAGAGAGAGAGAAAGAAAAAAAGAAAAACCAGTTGCAACATCATAGAAGACAACAGATCTAATCTTTTTGCCAAAAGGGTAGAAAGCCCCCTTGTAGCTCAATGAGGTTAAGACAATGTGATGCTTCCTAAGACCAGTTGGAGCCAATGGGACACCAGAAACTCAGGAAAAGAACTAACACAAGTCAGTAACCACGATCGTGCAATTGGTACAGTATGTCCAGGACAGAGCTCTTAGGGACACTTGGATACCTTGTATCTAGCATTCTGAAGCCAATGCTACACACTGATGATTACGTGCAAAAATATATAACCCATGCTAGTAATAGAATTTACCTGAGGATCTGTTGACTCACTTGGTTCAGGCAATAAAGATGGTAATAGAACAGGTGGTAACAGTAGTCTCTAAACCTATCGTGACAGTCCTGAATAAAGTATGCCTATTATTAAAAAAAAAAAAAAAGTCCAGCCTGTGTGGCTCAGTGGATTGACCATCATCCCATGGACTGAGAGGTCTGGGTTCGATTCCCGGTCAGGGCACATGCCCAGGTTGCAAGCTTGATTCCCAGCGGGGGGCGTGCAGGAGGCAGCAGATTGATGTTTCTCTCTCACATTGATGTTTCTCTCTCTCTTTCTAAAAAAAATCAATGAAAACATATTTTAAAAAATTTAAAAGTATGCCTTACTGTTAAAAAAAAGGGGGGGGGAAAAAGAGGTGATAGAGGGGAGGAGAGACCTTTCTAATTTTACCAAACTCTCTGGCCATAGTAATGATCAAGTCAATGTCAGAATCTCCAAAAAAGAGATCAGCTGACATTGAGAACTACAGATGTAGCAGCTGTAAATTAGGCTGGGAACATAGGATGCTGTCAAGGGTGAGTTTCAGAAAGGTGGGGGTTGCTTAATTGGAAATATATGAATTTGCAAGGTCTCTGCCATGGTGCTTGGGCAGCAATGAAAACTTTACTAAGTCTATTTAACCACTAGGTAAAATAATTATGAATTTCCTTAGACAGAGTCAGTTCTCCTTCTTCTCTGCTCCATTGCTCTTAGGACATTCTATTTGTACAACATTCCACACAATACTGCCACTGCTTGAAGCAACCCACGTGCCCATCAGTAGACGAGTGGATAAAAAAGTGGTGGTACATATACACAATGAAATATTACTTGGCCATAAAAAAGAATGGGATCTTACCTTTTGCAACAGCATGAATGGACCTAGAGGATATTATACTAAGTGAAATAAGTCCATCAGAGAAAGACAAATACCATATGATTTCACTTATGTGCGCAATCTAAAGAGCAACATAATGAACAGACAGAACAGAAGCAGACTCATAGATACAGAGAACAGACTGATGGTTGCCAGAGGGGAGGGGTTGGGGGCTGGGTGAAAAAGGTGAGGGGATTGACAAGTACAGATTGGTAGTTACGAAATAGTCATGGGGATGTAAAGCACAGCATAGGAAATATAGTCAATAATATTATAATAATTATGTATGGTGCCAGTTGCATACTGGGAATATCGGGGGGACCATTTTGTGAAGTATATGATTGTCTAACCACTGTGCTGTACACTTGAAACTAATACAAAATAATACAAAATAATATTGAATGCAAAATGCAAGTGGAACAACATATCATTATTATAATATACCATCTACCAAAGAACTTATATGCATGCATGCATAACCAACGGACATAGACCACAATGCTGGGTGAGGGGGGGATCGGGAGGAAGGTGTCTGGGGGGGAAAAGGAGAAGCATTTGTAACAAAAATAAATTAATAAAAATTGCAAAAAAAAATTTTTTTAATTAAAAAATTAAAAATGCCCATGGCTTGAATGACTACTAATTCTCCCATTAGACTGGGAGAATTTACCAGACTAGCTTTTCTTGTAAAGCTCGGAAGCTCTTACACGGGCATGCAATGTTTTAAATAAATGAAGAAAGAGTCAGTGAACAGATGAAAGGCATGAACATGGGTTGGAATAGGCAGAACTCGGTTTGAATTCTGTAGCAGCTTTTTATTAGCTGGTCTTGGACCAGTTTCTTATTTTCTCTGAATAATATCTAAGAGGACAGTTTTATAGATTAAACAAGATAGTATGTAATGTACCTAGCACAACGACTAGCAAAAAGTAAGTAGTTCACAAATGTTCATCCCTTCCCCCGCTTCCCCTTTTCTGAGGCCCATGCTGGGTCTGGTTTACTTTTCATTTTCAGCATTAATCATACTATCTGGTTGCAGTGAGCATTCAAAACTAGTCGAACTGGGTTGGTGCCAGCGGTGACAGTGCTCTTGCGGGTGTCTGACGTGTCACAACACTGAACACTTTCTGAGAGGCTGGAGACTGATGATCTGATTGGTGAGTAGTCCAGTCACATAGACGAATCCTTGTAAAAGTATATGGTGGTTTCCATATCTGCTTGTAAGAAACATTCTACATAAAGTGTATTTCATAGAAATATATTTTTTTCTCTTTCTCAACTTTCACCCACACTTGGAGAACTGGACAATTGAGTGGTGGTACACACGTGTGAGTGGCTAAGTTATACCTACACGGAGGCAGAACTGGACAATGGCGTGGGAGGGGTGAAATGTTATCAAGGAGGAGCAATTTATTTTTCTTACAATATAATCAGAATCTGTGAAAAGGTAATAGGAAAACAGTGGGTTCCCATTCAGATCAGTACCACACCCACTCTTCCATACCTTGTAACATCAGGAAATAAAACAGACACTTCTAAGTGGAGCAACATCTAAAAATACAACTGGAAACATTAAAATCTAAATGACACCTTTTCAGATCCGGTTTACCGACGTGTCGTATTAGGAGTTGGAATCACATACGTGATACAGGAGTGGTTAGTGAGCTAAGATTCGGGCACAGCTTACTAAAGACATGTCAACCGTCTTCAACCGATTCAGTGAGCACGTGAAAGACAGCATTTTCTATTAATGTTTCTCCTTCAGCATCTGGTTTCTCATTATTGTGAAACAGTGAGAGTTTTGAGAAGACTGAGTTATCTCTGACTTCTTTACATTGTGACTAAAGTGGGAAACAAGGAACTTTTTCTACACCGAGAATTAGAGAACCTCTTACGTAAAATGTGTACTAAAAGGTGGGTATAAAAGTCTCTCCAGTAGTAATAAACTCCGTAGTTCTTTGCCCCTTCACTCTCAGTAGCTCCTGCCTTACCTCCTCATGACTTATTTTTGCATCTATCTGTGCTCTTTCGCTTCCATTTTAGTTCCCCACCCATACCAATGACCTCTCCAAACTGTAAGCTATGAACCCACAACCACATATAAAACCTTTCTGCAGGACTTCATTTTTGCCACCCAGTAGTGAAAAAAAAAAAAAAAAAAGTATATGTAACAATAGACATAACGCACACGTGGACATTAAACTGGCAAACTGTTTCTTACGGATGCCTATTTCTCACGCACCTGGCCCCATTTCCTCCAACTACCCCACACTCTGTTGGAAATGAGCGTCTTCAAAACAACTCCAGGCTCCTCAGAGAAGTGACTCCTTCTACATGACGTGAAAGAGCCTTTAATGTTGTGATAAGGATGTGGCTTTATAGTTTCCCCCTGATTCATGGATTTGAGGACACATTTAAAAAAAATATATGGTTTATGATGGTTACATTTGCATTTATCTGCATGAAATGTTGCTACTAAAACAAGGATATTTACAACCAAATGCCTTTTTGCAAAGAGATAAGATAAAGTTATACGATGATGGAAAGAGTTCTGTGCAGTGCAGAACCATGGACCTACTGACCTCTGAACACTTTTCTGGCCTTATCATTTATCCATTTATTATTCTTAACTTATTTATGGCCACATGTTGAATCATACTTCAAAATAAATTGTGCTTTGTTATGTAGGCCCACTCGGAAGAGGAGACCAAACTCTCCCAGTCACCAGTGTGTGTGCGGGCACACTCTTCTTTCCATGTATCTGTAATTCTTAAAGGACAACTGTACCCCTTTGTCTGGAGGAGGTCAGCAGTACCACAGCTGTTCTGCTTCTGAGAGTTATTCTGGAATGTATAATGCATCCTGTATGAAAAGATGGTAGTCACTTATATGTCAGGGCTATCTTTGGAAGAAAGCAGTTCATTTCTATCCGGTTTATGCTTTTTATATCATGACCATTTCAGAATTTAGTTCGAGACTGTCCGGGTTTCCAGGAGGAATGAGTATCTTCAGAGAACATTCTGTAAGTGCCCTTTGCAATGGGTTACACATCTTTGAGGATATGCCTTGTAATTTATAAAACTTGAGTTGGGTGTTGAGGAATCATCCAAGGCATGACAATACTTGCTTGATAAATTTCTTTAAATAAATTGCATTTACTTTAGGAAGAAACACTTCCAGGGCAAATTCAAGACTCACACATAGGTACAGATAAACAGACATGTAACTTCAGACTCACGTTATAAATAAGAAAAGCGGTACATTGCAGAGGTCCTAAGAAATGAGGTAGAATTCTTTCCCTGAAATATGATTTGGGGCAAGTTTCTTGAACTCTTGATGTTTTCAGTTTCTTACCTAAAAGTACCCCAAAACCCCCATACACATATTTCACAGGATTGTTAGAATTCAATGCACATATAGTAAGTGCTCATTAAATGAAAGTCCCTTTAACGTTTTTTCTTTTGACTCATCTTCCGTATCAGCCCTGATACATGATTGCTCATAGTTCAAGGCTGTTTGAAAAATCATATGAAGCCATGCATTTCAGTCTTTAGTGCTCTTTCCAAAAAACAGAAACAGCCCCACACTACGTGGCCGTTTTGTAAATACATAGACTGCTGTCCATTATCAAAGAGTGTTTGGTTCTAATTCCCCAGTAGATAGAGTAGATCATAAATAGATACGTCATTGTATCCTAAACAATGGCCTCCAGGCTAACCTGGAATTGGCGATTCGCACTTCTTCCATACCCCTCACCATCTCCAAACCAGAAAAGCCATACTTTACATTGCATTAACAGGAAGGCACATCTCAATGCCTGTGACACCTGCATGTTTGACTCTAGGTGTTGAGAATCCGTGTCAAAACAGTTCAACTCAGAGGCAGGTGACTCGCAGGGCAGGAAAGAGGCAGCTGGAATGGAATCTAAGGGACTCAGGTGAGACCTGTTTCTGTTCTGGTGGGGATCACCTGGGCACCAGAGCTGTCACCTCACTGGCCAACAGGCTTCTCTCGTATCATAGCTTGTTCTTCCATGAGATGTTAATATTTTGTCTGATTTTTGAATGAAGAAGCCCCTTTAGGAAGAATTTTTAAAATGGAAATAACTCTCTGTAGCTAATAAATGTCAGTAACAAAAATACTCCTGGCTAATTGAGCTCCATAAGCCAGTGGATCCCCTCACCTGTGCGGAGAGTGCTAGCATCCCAGAGGCATCCGGAGGGAGCTGGCCCATCCAGAGAATGCTGTCAGGAGCCAGCCTCATCCTATGTGCAACCTCGATTTCTTTTTTATTTTTCCCTTTATTTGTTGTAGAGAGAGAGGAAGTGAGAGGGAGAGAGAGATAGAAACATCGAGGAGAGAGAACATTGATTGGTCGCCTCCTGCATGCCCCCCACTGGGGATGGGGCCCACAACCTGGGCATATGCCCTGATCAGGAATCGAACCAGCGACCTCTTGGTGCATGGGTCGTTGCTCAACCACTGAGCCACACTGGCCGGACGCAACCTCTATTTCTTGCCGCCTCTATTCCTACTCTCCGACAATAAGCAATTCAAAAATTATTCAAAAATAAAATAAATGTATCTTTCTTAAATCATTTAAAAAGTATTGTCCATATATATGCGTATGTGGTTGAAGAAAACCAAATATATTAAGGCCCATGTGCCACCTGTGGCAGGTACATAGGTGGTCCCTGCCTTCCGCCACTGTATAACCCAGAGGAGAAGAGAGAATACACACCATGTCATAAGAGATGTTTGAATTTAAGACCTATCACAATATAAGTATCAATGAAGTTTATATCTTTCTTCTGACTGAAGGGATCCTCCAAGATGATCCTGAAACACAAAAGCTTCCGAGGTGTCAGCTCGTTATACCAAAAATAAATAAAAAATAATTGAGAAATGCACTGACTACCAGATAAAAACCACGTAAAATTTTATCTAATTAACTTCTGAAGGCCTTCAAATTCTTCTTTCTTCACTTCTTAACACATCCACAAATGCATTCAGGAAAGTAATCAAATCACCTTTGCTTTTTCACCCGTGTTATTCTAGAGCTTCCCGGGCACTGGGCTCACACTGAGGGCAAGAGTTCGAGTTTCAGACTCTCAGGAACTTTCCATAAATGCTGTTGCATTGGTGCCCTCGATTTCGGATGATAACACTTCCTCAGATTCCCCAACCTAAGACTCTCAGACCCAACTTCCTCAAACTTGCAGCAATGCCCTCCGTGTGAACTGAAGGGCAAGGCCATGGCCGGCCCCAGCAGCAGGCTTCCCAAGAAAAGCGTGATCATTTTGTCCTCCATAGAATTCCTTGTTTTCAGAGTAATTGTGGAGGTGCCATGGTGGTCAAGCACATATCCGTAACTTACAAATGATACTAATTCACCCTTAGGCCATAATTTGTGCTGAAAAACTGAAGCTCACTAGTTTATTTCTTTGAAATTCAGTTCTCCTGTGAGAATTTTCATTAGACTCTATTTGTTCATATATATCTAGTTTTATAGGCTTTTAAAAAACACACACATAAAAAACATGGCTTACCATTTTGAATCATTTGACATCTTTCTAATCATAAACCAGTAATTCTTTTCAAATACTCCAGTAGCTCTTTCTATTAAGCATTATCTTTGTACATTTTCATAAGGGTAAAAACCCTACAAATACTTTTCTATATATGAAGTTTTTAATGTAAGTGTCTATCTCTTTCTGTTGGTAGAAAAATTAAATTTATAGGGAACTAAAAAAAAATCTCACTTGAAAACAACTAGGATCTGTCACGCAATTAAGCCAAATGCTAACTAAGAATCATTCTCCCCTGTCGTTTGGGTTAAACTATTTTTTTAAAGGAAGCACATTAAACTTTATCCATAACTGCGTACTTTGAACACAAAGCCTCTGGAAAGGAGATAATGGTTAGTATGTGAAATGTTTTTCTGGCCAGTTCATTTGACAAGGCCCCACAGTGACACTGGGAGCAGGGAGAGTTAGCAGCACAAATATCCAAACCCTTTAAGAAATGGGGAATCAAATAATTTTATGATTCAGCTTTTTTTTTTTTTTTTAATTGTGAGACTATTGTAAAAGAAGAAAAACAGGCAACATGTGGCAACTTTAGTCAGCATTTCTGAACTGGGAATGATAAACACCTCTGCTGGGCTCTAGCATTTATCAGGACTGAGATATTATTACCACATAGAGTCACAGCATGGTTACTGTTATCATCGGGAAAAAGAGCCAGCTAATCTTAATGGTTTGTAAAGCCGTTACCTGCACTGGTCTGACATTTATCATGATCATTTTACCACATGGGTCCTACATAGCAAAGGTCTTTTATCTGGAAGGGACATCACTATGAATTATTATTTGCAGCTAGGTAGAAAATTGTATGTTGTAGATACCTTTTCTCATTATAAATCACATAGTCACATTTCACCATTTCCCCGGAAAGCTGCTGAGCCCAGGACTTTTTGCCACAGCTTGCTTTCCTTGCCCTCTCTCCCTTTTTCTTTATAGTTTCTTGAAAATATTAGCCATTTTTTTCATTAACATCCTTAATATAATTTTTGAAGCACCACATATATGGTAGGAAAATATACAACGCACTTCCATTATAGTTAAGAGACTTCCCTCACGTTCTGTAAAGGGACTGTATAGAACTTTAGAAATTGCAGTTGATAAACCGTCTACCCCATCTACTTTTTTTTTTTTTTTTTTTTTTTAATGCTTATTCTCTCTTCTGTCTTGGTGGCCAGAATTTTCTCTGTTCTTGACCTTGTCAATGGAATATTTACTAGTAAATCAGAAAACATTTCTGATGTTTGATTTGAAATACTCAAAACACTTATGCCATTTCTTGCCTGAAATCCTTAGCTTGGGAAAAGGTCTCATGAGGAGTAAACTATAGTTTTATTTTGTTAGACTGTGAGTTTTTTCAGGCTCTGTTTCTGTGAGTTACAATGGAGCAGAAGGGTCTTCCAACAAATTTGTTTTTAAAATTGCTTAGGTTCTATTCCTAACTATCTATGTCCTCATGACATACATTAATATCTAATATGGAAGAAATAAGGATATTAAAAGGTACAATGTTTTAGAAGGATGGGATCAAGTCAGTAAAGTGAAATGCATTAATTTGACAATGGAAAATTACAATGAAGAGCCCAAGTTGTTACCACGGGGAAGAAATGAACAAATACTCTCTTTTAAAAAGATTGAGACAACTAATCTTCTGAAAGAGATATTTATATATTTTCTTCTTTCTCAAGTGTTCCATTAGGAATAAACAAGCCAGAAATTCTGCACTTTTATAATGAAGAGGGAGGAGAATTCTTTGCCATTTCTGCATTTAGGAAGAAATGTGCAAGAAGAATGTGACAATTTAAGCAAATCAAGATTGTTTCAAATGGATCACAAACGGGACTTTGTGGGCTATTTTATACTAGCATGTGAAGCAGACAGTAAATTTGAAAGGAGGATTTTCTCAACGGTCTAGTTCTGATGTGCTCTTCCCTATTTCTTTGTGTGTTTAAAAGAGGTTTGGATGTGGTGTTTAATATTGCTTCGACTCTTTTGCAAATGAGTTCTGGAGAAATATTCGAGCATGAAGGGAAGCTGATGGGCTTTAATGCCGACAGCAGCTGGGGGAACATGAATGAAGAAACCAGATTCCCCAGCCTGGATTTAGCAGAAATAAACACCTATCATTCCATTACAAAAACTTTACCATTTTAAGTGTTTCTGGACATCAATAGCAAATCACTCTCTCCTTGAGGAAGCCAATATTTTTCTCAAATAACTCCATTGTTTGAGGGGAGGGGGGATACTTTAACCTGAGGTGCAGTATTTTGCAGAGATGTGCATTCGTTTGCTTACCTTGTTACATTTGGCTCCATTCTAATTTTGGTATTATTACAAATTTTCTTCAGAGGAAACAGTTTCTGTTTCAGAGACTTGTGAGATAAGCTTGCATAAATTTGGGGGGAGCGGGTGGTGGGGGGAAGTCATTTGTGAAATTAACTTGTACTTTTACTGCTCAGGAGTTGCACACACTTATCACCTAAACTTTTGTTGCAAAGAGGTGGTCTAATATTCCAACACGCTGCCTCACCAATGGCAGGAAAGGCTGCCCCGATTTAAAACAAAACAGCAAACCAACCCTCTGATTCTTTTAAAATTCAGAATGACTCTTTTGTTCTAGTTTAACATCAGCCGGCCATCATTGCCCCCCAAATACTGTAACCTGGGAGTATTTACAATAATTAGTATGGGCCTTTGCTGCTTGGATTTTCGTCCTTTTCTGGGGGAACCGGTGAATTGTTGAGTGCTAATGAAAGTCGGAGACTTCTAGCGGTGGCTGGAGCCAGGCACAGCGCGGGCAGACTCCCGGGCCTCCCACTGTGCTGCCGGGCACACCTCCCCGCTGTGATGTTTACCATAGTTTTAATGTCTGCGAAAAAATTCTTGATGCAACCAAATTATGTTATGCTCCCTTGCTTATCTAACCCCACCCCCACCTCCCTAATTCAGCAGATTCCTGTTGCCCCTGACTATTACAGAAAATGCCTTCTCAACTTTGTGGCCATCTTGTCATTCAGTTCTTGCCATGAGAGACCAGCTGCTTTGCAGCCGCGCCTAGAGCCCAGTCTATCTAGAAGTTTCAGGAGTATGACACACATATCTTGCCCTAATGATGCCACCGGATAACAGATATCCTCTCTATGGCATCTGAATTTCATCGCAGATAATCTTAAAGCACCCAATGTAATCATCCAGCATTGACAACGCCAGTTAAAAATGCAAATGTACTTGGTGAAATGCACTGTCTTTAAAGAAATGTATTGAAAAACCTCAAACTATCACTGTGAACTAAATAACGTGCTCTAAGAGGAAACAACCAATCTGCGATTTGAGTTGATTTATTCTTTGTCCTTTTCTTAAAAATGAGTATCTCAAAGAAAATGATCACTCCATTATATTGTAAACTGATGAATTCACCAAGTGTGATGTACAGGGAAGTTTTTAAATGAATATTCACACAACTCTTTCAATCCATGAACAGGACTTAAGACAGTGAGGATGCAACTTATTCCCGTTTAGATAGTGGGGGGAAAGAGGAATTAATAGCACAAGCAGCACTTGGAAAAGTTTAACTTTAATGTCTCAAACTCCAGGTGCCAGAGTTTGAGGAAAATAACCAATAATAGCCATTTTTTACATATTTGATGGGACTGATTATGCAATGTGCAACTCTAAATGGCTTATAGCACATTGTAGCATGGTTCCATCCCATTGGCTGCAGTAGGGTGCAGGCAGATGGATGACAGTGACAGGGAGAGAAGTGCTTTTGCTTAGCCGTGCGTTAAGATGCCATCCAGAAGCTCTGTGCGCTGCAGACACTTCATTAGGATGCCAGGATAATGGTAAACTACCACTCAGAGTGACACCCCATTTCCTGCTTACTGAGCGCTCCAACCTCGGCAGATGTCAACAATCTCACAGTGCTACAGAGCAGACCTAACTTTCCAGCCACTTTGACTCCAATTTTTTCCTCCTAACAGTGCCATACATTATGTGCAATATGTAATGGCAAACACCTCACCGAAAACAAAATCTGCCCAATTCGTTAGGACTGGAGCTCTTAATTTTTTTTTTTCTCTTTTAAAAAGATGAGGGACCCTGAGTTGGGTAACAGATGATGTCCATTCCCTAGTCTAACCTCCAAGTTTCCTGCTAGGATTTCCATTTGCTAATCAGTTCAAAGTGTTAATTGTGTGGTGAACTCTGATTAATAGTAGTTAAACTCCGATCACGGGGGATATGACTGTTTCTTTTAATTAATGTCCGTTCCAAAGGTAAGAGATTGTGGAATTCTTTTGTTACAGATTTTAAACCTAGTTTCGGTATGGTTCTTTTTGTGTGCCAAGAAAAGGCTGACTTGAGCATCTGGATGATATTTCCTCTGCAAATGTATAACTTGGGGCCATTCACACACCTCCTTCCCAGCAATTCAAGCCAATAGAAACTTTTTTTTCTATGGTGTAAAGTACAAAATTCTTTTTATAAAGAACCAAGGTGTAGTTTAGATAATGAAAGAATAAAACCCCCAAATGGAAAAATATTTTGAAATGTACCATTATGATAAATGATGGATTTGCATTTTGTGATTCTAAGTATCTTTGTAGAAGCTCAGAGGGCCTTGCAAATGACAGGACTAAAAATAAATACCCTCCTCTCAGGTCTGTTACCATTTCCAGGTAAAGACGCAAATGTAAAGAAGTTATAGGCAGAGGTCACACTCCAAGGGAGAATTTGAATGCAAACTTTCAATGTGATGCCCTCTAGAAAAAAAGGATGCAAATTTTGACTTTTGGTTTAAAATAGCATCTGGTAGGCAACACCTAAACCGCTCTTGGAACTTGTCAATAAATATGCTTGAAGACAAAGAAAATTGACTAGAGTTCTTAAAATAAAGAGGGACTGACCGTCAAGGTGATGATAAAAAGTTAAGAGTAATTTTCCTTCAAAACAGATTGAACTTAATTGAAAAATGTCCGTGGTGGGAGGAGCTGTGTTACTGAACCACTGAACCAGAAAACCTGCCTTTCTGAAAGCAGATAGAAATATCCTTATCTTTCTTCAACTGCCTGACTTCAGAGCCAAAGACTTAAGGTCTATGCCAACCTGAAAGACTGGGCAGCACCACCCTACACAGCTAATACTGTTGAGTCCTGGGAATGCTTTCCTCCTTTTCTTTCTTACCAGTTGTCTCCCCTCTTAACTATAGACGAAGGCTCCTCTTTTACCTGCAGTGATTTAGAGATAGCAATTTCCATAAAATAACCTAAGAGACTGTGAGTGGAAAGCGGAAAGGATGCCCTGATAAGGACACATATCACCATAGGAATTGTAGTTCCATCTGTAAAACACAAGAAGGGTGGAGATGGGCAAAATTCTATTAGGAATAAATTCTTGGAATTCTAATGTTTTATGCATTTCATCTTTTAGAGTGCCAGTGAGTTAAGGAATATGGCAGGAGAAAATTCGTTGACAGTAAGGCCACAAGACAATAAATATGCTAGATAAGAATTAGTATGAGAGCTGTGATGATCAATTTGTCATCTGGGTATTGCTCCAAAACAAGAATTAGACTACAACTGAAGCGGAGGGTAAAAGGTGATATGCATAGAATATTGGATACATTTCCATCTTTTGAGATGAGTAAACAACACAATTGTCAACAATGCATGACCTATGAAAAAACTCATTTCAGATGAGAAAACAATGTTCAGAAGCACAGAACTCTCACAATGACCACGAGCCAATTAGGAAACACTTTAACATCTTCAATAGAATTTGATACATCAAGGTCTCATGAAAAGGAATAGCAAGCCATGAGGAGAGAACAGGGTAAGATGAAAAGATACTAGGAGCAGATGATAGGGAGCTGGATGGTAAGGGAAAACAGTGTGAAAACTAAAAATGCAAAGCAAATTAAATTTTGCATTAAAGGCTAAATTGTCCTTGAAAAAAAAATTAGGTCAATTATATGGAAGCTTTCCCAGAATATGGACACAAAACAACAATAGGAAGGAGACTTGCTGGAAGTCAAAGAATTGAGATTATCTACAAGTATAAGTATACTTGAGGAAGCCAGAACATCTGAAAAACATATAATAATCAAAGACAAAATTAAAGAGAACTTCTGTGAGTGAAAAAAAAATCTATTTTAGTATTAAAAATAATAGCTAGGTTCTAAGAAAACATCATTGTGTAGATACACTATTTTGATATGTTCTGACAAAACTTTGGAATGATCAAGATCAAGCACTATCTTACAAATATTTGAACAGACAGAAGACTAAATGAGCCCTGGCCGGTTTGGCTCAGCGGTTGGAGCGTCAGCCTGCGGTCCAGAGAGACCCGGGTTCAGTTCCCGCTAGGGGCATGTACTTCGGTTGCAGTTTGTCCCCGGCCCTGGTTGGTCGTGCGGGTGGCAGCCACTCGATGTGTACCTTTCACGTCGATGTTTCTCTCTCTCTCTCTTCCTCTCTCTCCCTCCCACTCTATCTGAACAACAACAAAAAAAAGACTAAATGAGTAAACAACCAGGCTTTCCTGAGATATACCTTACTAAATTCTAAGTTAAAACAAAGCAGTATCTACTGTTTAAGGGTGTGAGTTGTGGCCCCCAAATTGTGTGCATACTTAAATTATCTTTTGCATGTTAAACCAAAAGAAAGATATTCTCATCTATTCAAAGATTCATAGTAACAGTGCTTTCTTGCAAAGTTTACTTGAAGGCTTATATTAAGATTACCAAGTGCTGAATCAAAATTTGTAACTCAAGAATAGAGTCATTATAAACAAAACCAAGTATCTTCTTTAATTATTTGGACCCCAAAGTCCGAAGGCCCCATTGATTATTTCTGGCTTTCATTTCGTGCTTATACCAGGAAATGGTTTTCCTGTGGTCCACTCTTCACAATTCAGGTGAAAGCTCTGGGAACATGTAATGACCATTTACAATGATGGCTGGTGCTATTCCGTCTGGCATTTGCTAGCAAATACCATTATTGGGACATTGCATCGGAGAGTTACTAAATAAACTTTCTCTTTCCCTCTGAAAAATCAAAGCTTACAAGAACAGTTGAATATTTGCTCCCATTGATTGCTAAGAATCTTTGACAACAATTCTTTATTTCTAAAATAATTGTATTTAAAAAACTGAGTTGGGGGCAATTAAAGTGATAAAGACTGAAAAAACAAGCAATGATAAATATTATATATACATTTTCTATGTTGTATAAGTTTTAAAATTAAGTAGGCTGGGGGAAAAATGTAGCACAAATAGATTGAAACATCCCAAAAATATGGTGATAAAATTCAGAGTGATTTTAATTTTCTTATTTTTAATTTTCCGTTCAAGTTAGCTTTAATAAATATTTATTATTTTTGTAATCTGTTAAAAGAGACAATTTAAAGTAAGTTTGTACAACTGCTTAGATACCATATAATAATTACAGTTTTGCAAAGAAGTTAATTAAAATTACTGCTAGAAAATATAGCAAAATATTAACCCATGATAAGTTATCTTTGAATAATAGGACTATCGATGGCTTTTTTCCATTTTAAAAATTCATTTTCCAAATTTTCTGTAATAATTATGTGTAATCTTGATAATAAAAACAATTCTCTGTGTTTGGTATAGATGGCAAACTTTAGTTGTTCTATGCACATAAAACACAGAAAAATAAACTATTTTCACAGATGAAACCATTTCTAGGAAAATAATATACTTGACTTTTTCCTCTAGGTATTTTTGTTGCAGTTAATCTTTTTTTAAAAAAAAAATTTTTTTTTTCTTTATTGATTTTAGAGAGAGAGGAAGGGAGAGGGAGAAAGAGATAGAAACATCAATGAGAGAGAACATCGATTGGCCGCCTCCTGCATGCCCCCCACTGGGGATCGGGCCCACAACTTGGGCATGTGTCCTAACTGGGAATCAAACCAGCGACCTCTTGGTGCATGGGTCAATGCTCAACCACTGAGCCACACTGGCCAGGCTGCAGTTAATCTTTTATTTAGTGAGCAAATTCCCTAATCAAGAAAGCAAAGTCAGAGTTGGACACCTTCTTCTCATGGGTGAAAGCAGTGGATGTAGGTTACTGGCGTAGGGAGAGAACAGAGAAGATAAAATGCCACGGGCATGTATATTTGCAGCCTGAAGAAAGACCACGTATCCTGCACTGCCGTGCATATAAATATATTCTAGCTCCATATTCTAATTTATGATTCTTCCTCAATCAAATCTTTTCTTAGGGAATTATTTTGCCCATCGAACTGAATCTCTCAAGCGTGGAAAATAAATCCTATAAACACAAAACCAGTTCATGGATGAGATTGTGTGATAATATTTCTAACTCGGAAAATAGGCTGCTATTCATCTTATATTGAAACACACATTTCAGTCCCATACCTACCCCCCTAAGTCATATCGACTTCTCTTCTCTTCTGGAAACTACATTTGTTAATAGTTTCTCTACCTGTAGAGAAGAGTTGAGAAATGAGGTAGTATCCAGATAATTGACATCCCTAAACTTTACTTTTGCCTCAATCTTTCTGTACACATTAGCTGCCTAATTAATATCTTTTGATCAAACTATCTAGATAATTGACTCAGTTCTTCAGTTCACCTGCATGTATAGTGCGTTCAGACAGTATTCTTTCGAGTTAGCATCAGGAGTCAGCTCCCAGTTCTACTCAGCAGAAACACAAGAGACCAGAATTCAAATATTCTGAATGTAGAAGTTGTTGGACAAATAAAAATTAATTTCTTGGGTATAAATTTCATTCAAAATTAGTGCTTGATTTGTATGGACTACGAATTTGGAATGGTAGGAAACAAATGTAGGTGGAATATTTCGGAGAGCCCCCTGTTGGTGTAGCTCAGAAATGCCTTCTGATCTTTTCCATCCTGCAGAGGACCAGAAGCTGTATTTGAGCACATGTAATTGGCCATGTGACTCGAAATGCATTGGCATGGGGTCGAAGCCAGCCTCCACTGATATTATTCCAAAACTGATTAATATATTTAAAAAATAAAAATATTTTCAAAAACCCATAATTTAGTTTTCTCTTTCAAGAGATATAAAAAGGCAATATCAATCTGCAACAAATGGCTAGACATGTAAGCAATATGGAGAATGTTTTACATTAAATTAGACTAAAAAGTAAATTTGTGCATATTACAATGGGATTCCTTAAGGAGGCTGGAACGATCGCTATAGTAAGAAATTGATGCTTTGCAAAGGTTCTTCTGCTCTTTCTAAAACCAATTTGTGGCTGAACTTAAAAAGAGAATAAAGTTATTTTCTCATATAATCAAGCAATGGCCCTTTTCACTGGTAGACATATTCCAGGACTAGAGAAATTAAAAACAAAAAAACACACACACACACAATAAAGGATGCAAATGTTATTCTTTTCCAGCTAACATAATTTTTTTTTAAAGTAAACATCAGCTCCTCAAGGGAGATTTCGATTTGAAGACTGTTTATTATATCATTTGAATAGGACTAGACCTGGCCTTTTGACTTTGAACCACTACCAAATTTCAGGCTGTGAGGAAATTGTTCTACATTTCCTGACAAATTGAGTTAAGCAGACATTAAGTGGGCTTTAAGAAAACAAATGGCCATCTTTATCACAGGTGGACACTGATGGCTTAATGGGGCCTGGGCTGATTGTATCACTTCTAATGGCTTGACGGGAAGCATTAGGGTTTTTGCATAAAGAACTGGCATCGCGAACCCTGCTAACACAGACCTGTCAAGCGCTCTGTATCCCTTTGTGCACGGAAGCAGATGTTTGTATGTATACTCTGAACTGGCATTAGGGCAAGCGACAGATGCCTGTACGAATGCCAGGTTTGTGAATTTTTACAGCAGGAGCATGTTCTGGGGAAGTGCAGCCCTGCCCTCTATCATAGGTAATTCCCAGTGGAACTTGCTAAATCCCAGCTATGTTTTCATTATTTGGCTTTCCTAGCAACTGGATAAATGTGTCTATCCTGGAAATGCAAGAGGAGAGCCCTACCAAATTCTTACAGATTTGCAAATAGCTTGTCTGTGTTTCGAACTTGGACTTTCCAGGCCGTGCTTCTGCACTGGAGTGGCAACCAACTCACTCCGAGGAGCGGGTGTCACTCTGGCTCTCTAATTAAAACTTACTTCGGTGTCTATTCGTCAGTCCTCCCCCATGGTCTCCCTACGTTCCCACCCCCACCCCGAGGAAACGTGAATTCCGTTTGGAGATTTTCTTTCCTACAACATGCAGAATGTACTCTTTCGTTGTCTGTCAACAATAGAAACAGGTAGCTTGCAGTCCATTAAACAAACACAGTGCCCCCCTCACTTTTATTTGACATTTTATTTGGCTGTGACAAATGAGCAGCAGTTGGATTATAACATAATTTGTCTTGTCTTTATTACCAGCACAAAGGACACCATTCATTAATTATTCTGCCGTTGCAGCTTAACACTGACTGGAAAGGTCCCTCTTCGGACAGATGGCGGGGACGATGTTATTTATATCAATCAGCCAAAATCCTCAACAAGGATTACTGTTCCTGAGACTACAATGATTTATTTCTTTTTACCTCACCCTCCCTCAACCCCTTCTGCTTTCAGAGATTTCTCTATAAAAACGAAATTTGATGGGAATCTTAAAGCAAAGCCATATTTAACCTGTTAGCTTGCAAAACAACATGCATGCTACATCAGTTTAACTGCATGACATTAGCTGCATATTTGTGAAACTGCCCCGGGTTTTTTTGATCTTCTATTCTAGAGCAAAAGATTAACCAAAGGTCTTGGGGCAGCAAGTTCAGCAGAAGTTTGCCTCTTCTGTGACACTGTGTTGCTGTGGCCCAGGGGACCCTCTCCCCCACCCCAACAAGGGTATCGGGCTGTCAGGATTTTTTTTGCCTCTGCTGAGATGAGATGATCCGTCCTGTTTCAGAGTCCAGAAGACTTCCTGCAAGATTAGCTAGGATGTTTGGGCAAAATAAAAATAACAACTAAAATAAAAAAAGCAGAAACACCCTTGTCTCCTATCCAAACTGGGGTTAAATTCAAAGAGTGAAGACGTCCTTCGATTTCTCCTGGCTCCTCATCTCTCTGCAGTATCACGAGGTGGTTACTGGGGTGGTGGTGGTGGGAGGTTTACCTTGCTTGCTCTGTGTTGCTAATGATTCTGTCCAATACATGCTGATCGGGCACTAATAACAGACTGGACTGTACCCAGATGTGACATTCTTGTACAGGTTTTTCAATAGTGCTTCTGAGATGTGGCCATTTCTCCAATTCAAGTCTTTAGAAGTATATGCAAAAAAGATAGAGCTTATTGGAGCTAAGGTACTGGAACTTTTAAAAAACTTTTCTGCTTCAATGTAATAAAGAAAATAATGCAGAAAGTTTTTTTGTCTTCAGAAATTATTGGTATAACCTTGCTATCCTGATTAGTTTGCAAATATTAAAAGTCCCATCAAGACAAATATCAGCAACATGCAAATACCCTTGCAGGTTGTGATTAAGATTTTAAATGTATCCTTTTGCTTTTAGTTAATGAAAAACAAAGTCTTGGAGGATCTAAGTTGTAATTTATTAAACATGAAAGGCTCCTTGATGAAATATAGAAATGAGATATATTTTGCATTTCAAAGATTTAAGCTGACAACTTACTTGCATGCAAATAAGAGCAAGATTTGTAAAAATATTTGAAAAGAAATTATTCCTGAATGTACTTATTACAATAATGTGGCATGTAGATAAGAGAAACACACAGCATTAAAAGACATTCATTTCTCCAAAGTCTTAAAATTAGCTTCTTTCTGCCATTGTGTATTAATGTTCTTCTTCAGGAATACAGCATATTAAAGAACTGAACAGAATTAGTAATAAATTTGTTAATTACAAATTTAAGCAACACAACTGTGTTGTTTTCCCAATATGTGTTTTTTTTTTTCAAAAGCAGCATTGCTAATGCATTTTAATCATTTATGTATAAACATTTGAGGATAAAATATTCTGAAGTTTATCAATTTCAAGAGCTGTTTATTTGCTAGCAAAATAGGCCATGTTATACAACATATATCTTATCATTTTTGCTCATCAAATCCCCATTTGCTGAATGCAAATTTCCCTGGTCTAAGTGCTCTTGCACCTCAATTTAAATGAATAATAGGATCGACTCTATTAAAATCAGTTTAAGGTTGCCATGGGTGACATATCAGTAGGGCTAAAATGAGAAAAAAAGGTCACAGAATCAGTCCTTACAACCTGTTTTTTATCATAATGAAGCATATGTAAGACTTGACAAAGGCTTAAATAACAATATGTCACTTAGGCAATACTTCAGTGTGTGGGTCTTCTTTAAAAAAAATTTTTTTAAACCACAATGTATTCCAAACAAAATAAACGTAAAATTATAGTGCCATCAATAACTCCGGGAATGTATTCAGTTGCACTGAAAATTAGAGAGTAAGCTCTTGTGCCATTACACAAGACTGACAGATTGTGGATTTGTAAAAACAACAGAGAACTCCTCAGAAAAAGGACGAGTGGACACTTTGCCGCAGTAAACCTCTTGTTACAAGGATCCAGCTAGGTGTTACAATCAAATTAACAAAGCACGCGGAAACTGCACTCAAACATCTCATTTGAGAGAAATTCTGTGGCTCTGCCAACCAGATTTAAAGAATTATTCATGTAGTTATTAGTAAGTATTGAAACATCAGCACCAGACATGGAAGAAATCCTGGAGCAAACCTTTGAGTCATAGTTTTAGGCTCTTGAAAGCTGAACAAGCAGGACTTTGGGGCTCTGGAATATATATATATATATGATCATATATATATGTATATGAATTTTCATATTTTAAAGTCAATTATATTTATTAAATTCCCACTCTTAATGCTGATTTTATATTATTTATGATTCTCATTTGGATTTCAGAGACTCACATTTTTGTTACAAGTGTTACATTTCTTATCTTTTTTTTAAAACTTGCAATAAAAGGGGAAAAAAAGCTCCTTATTTGCTAAGGTTACAGTGTTAGTTTAATTTTCATAGAAGCGGTAGAATATTTTGAAGTGAGTAACATTTACCAAGTCATTAGTTTTATGCAAACTAGGAAGAAGATGAAAGAAAAAAAATTATCAATTATTTATAGATTGTTAAAATGTATCTTAGTGCACTGCTACTGTATAGAAATGACAATTAGCCAAACTTACCTTCTTTAATTAATAATGCATACATTATGCTCTTTGGGCAACTAATCACCAGCTCTACAAATTTGTTTGACACTGCTGAAGATACCTATCACATGGGTTAAAAAAAGAACAATGCTCTTCCAGCTGCAGCCAACTTTCAGCCTCCTAGCAATGCCTGGAACACAGGAGCAGTTCCAGAGAGCAAAATGGTGGTCCTACGGCTGCTTGACTGTGAACGGGGTCCTGAGCTGCAGAACGCGGCCTCCGCCACCAAAGAATGCACCCCCGACCTGAGATTGCTTATGGAGGGCGGAAATCCCTCAATCATCTATCCCCTGTGTTAGTTTTCATAATCTTATAGTAAAAAATTCTTGCAGGTAAATGTGTCCTATTGCCTTAAAGCTCTATTTACCATATTTTCTGAATTAACATAGAAACATATGGTTGGATAAAGGGAGAGACTCGGTGCAAAATGGACTACTGTAGAGAATCTAGGATGAACGGTCACCATGCTTGTCACGGAACATTCCAAGCAAAGTGACTGCGGTATTTTGTTGCCATGCTCTCCCCAAATTGATTTTTAATAAGACATAAGCATCAATCTGTAATATATCTAGATCATAAGGAGAAGTCAAAAACACTAAAAATAATTATTTGCCTCTGCATCTCTGCATACTTTCAGGATGGCAGACCCAGTCTCCTCATTTTACCCCCAAAATCAATGGTGGCGTTGGAAAGTCTGCAGGAGTTCCATACATGCTACTAATTAACATAAAGATCTAGGCATTCTGTTTCTGAGGTCACAAAAGCATCGTATCATATTGAGCGGTATCTCAAGTGGTCGACAGGCCAACTGACACTGGGACCAGGTAGACACTTGGCTGTCGCCGGTTTCATCCCAGAGTCACACACACCACGACGAGGCAGCAGCTTGTAGCATTTGGAAGGAGAAATGAGGCTGGTGCTGCTCCCTCACATATGGTGTTTAACAGACTACACTTCCCATTTGCTCCTCAGAAAGGTGTGCATTTTCAAGGGATAATGCCAAGTGTTCTTTGTGTTATGGTGTCTTTGCCTGGAAAGGTGATGTGTCTGACACATTTTGGCAGAATACTGTGAAGAGCTTTAGAATTTTCCTCTGACTTGCACTCAGATTTAAGAGAATAACATTGTACTTTATCAAAAGGAATAACCTGACTTTGGGGAGACAGGGTCACAGGTTGGGAATGAACTGAGAACTTGAATTGTTATTGATATTTCTCCCTCCCTTGTAAAATTTCCGTTTCGTTGCTTTTTTTATTCAAATACATACTGACTAGTGGATCTGCCACCGAGGCAGGTTTATCATTTTAAGTAGATTCTGAATTAGAGCTTTGAAATGTGGGTATAGTAAAACTAGAATGTGTCTTTCTAGTGAAATCCTCTCCTCTTTTTCAGCTGCTTTAAATGAAATGCAGAGTAAGAGTCAGAATAAATGCGAGGGACTTCTCTCAGAAGCCTGAGAGAAGAACCGATTCTCTATGTAAACAGGAGGAAATCTTCATTTCTATCATGAACATTGGGTATTTCCCCACCCACCGTTTAGAGGGATTTCTGGTAGTCTTTTGTGAAAGATTGCTCTCATTTATTTAACTCATGCCACATGGCTTAGCTTCATAACCAGTATAGGGTTTCTAGAGATTAAAAAAATCCATTTCTATCTATGGAAATACGAAGCTGGAATTTAAGCTATAATTGCTGCAAGTTTTCCACATTATAGTATAAAATTGCTGGATTTATTAATGCTGCACATACTTCAACTACTCCATGTTCTGCCCTGGTCCATGGTTACCTGTCAAAATTTAGAACAATTTTTAAAGAATATTCTGTGCCACAGAGAAAAATAATGTGTGGATTTTTCCATGTTTTTGTTTGTTATAAGCAGAGTATTTGTAATAATTTATGGAAAGTCTTGGAATTATAAATAATAAGGCATTGCCAAATGATTTAACTATCCCTCTATGGCAAATTGTTTTTAAACACTACCATTTTTTTTTCTTTCCTTTTTTTTTTTTTTTTTTTTTTTATCATTTACTTGTGGACCAGAAACACTTGCAGGCTCTTGCCCCTGGCCTTCTGTGAGAATGTTAGTTAGCAATGCTCATAAAAACTCAATTCATCAATGTGAACATAATTTGCTATGAACAGAAAGCTCACAAAAGGGTGAATTTGTCAGATAGACAGGTGGCCTGAGATCTCTCCCTGATACTGAATGATATGAATAATAGATTCTGGTAAATGTATGCCAAGACTTGAGCTGTAAACACAGCTGCCTCCATTCCCTTCCAGAAAAACAGCTTCGAGGACGAAAGCACAGGAACCACGGTTCCACCTGAGGACCTAAGCTTGCACACACACACACACACACACACACACACACACGGACACACGAATGCAGGACACACAATCTCATTCAAGAAATAAACAACGTCTATAAAAAAGGGCAGAGTGAGAGAAATGTCCATGCTTTCTCCTCTATATGAGAAAGACATTTTAAAGCTATCATGGGCAGAGGAAACTAGATAGAGATAAGAAAGGAAATAAATTTTCCTAATGGTTCCGTTTCCATATTATTCAAATGTCTTATTTTATAAAATACACAAATCAACTGAGCTAATAAACTTTGCAATATTATAACTCCTATTTTATAATGAGCAAAAATAAGGGAGCAGGTTGGCTCTATGCAGAGGCACTGTGCTTGAAATCATTCTAGTAATTCATGGCTATTTGTCTATGGGTTATTAAGTATTTATTAAGGTTCAAATGTAATGTAGCCTTTTCTCCAATTTACTCTGAACTTTAAAAATCTATTTTGCAAATTGTTTTCCAGGTAATGCACATACCCACTTAAGTGTTGAATCTCATGATTTAGAAGATTCTGATTGAGAGTAATATATATATTTTTAGTCTTTATAGATACTGGTGCATATAGGTTGACCTATTCTAATAACATTTATGAATGACTGTCAACTAGCAAAGATATTGGATGTCTTTCTTAATACAGTAAAGCAGTATTTCTTAAAGTAGAATACCCATATTATTGGTGGCACAAGAGACACATTTAATGGTTATGTATTTATTTTAATGAATATTAGGAAAGCACATAAGTAACACTTAAAATGTATGCTTTCATGAATATTATTGTTTGGGATAAAACCAGATATATTTCAGTATAAAAGTCATTTGATTCTAGGAAAAATATTTAACAATGATATTACTGAAAATACCATCAATGAAGTTAGCATGTGGATTAATGACACTTAGGGAATCCAGCAATCTCTTCCCAATCACCAAGATTACATAAAAAATCTTATTAAAGGCAATTGGAATCAGAGAGCCACAGATTATAGAATCCTGACATTTTTAGAGTTGGAGTAAACCTTGGAAACCATTCTGTTCTCTGATTTTATGGATGTGAAGACTGTGACTCAGAGAGATTGAGTGAATGACCAAGTCACCTAGTTAGTTATGGGCAAAGATACAGTTAGAAACCAGGCTACTCACAGGTTGTGCTCTGTGTTGTTAGGAAGAAAGGTACAACCTCAGGTGGAAATTTTGGCATCACTTTCCATTCACTCACCCTTGATTTCTAAAAGTAATGCTGGATAGTCTTCCGTATACAAGGTTAAGGTTTTCTTCTTGACAAGAAAATCCCTAAAATTTTTTTCTAGAATTTATTTGGCTTTCCCAACATGCATACACTGAACATAAGTTGAATTTGGTTTAAGGGACAGCAATGCTTTCGAATGGGAGAGTGAAAATAGAGGCAAACACATTATTTCTCTTTTGGATTTTCGTAAGAATGCATCTCTTCCTCTTGCTTTGCACATGACTTTCCACTTTTTATTGTGCATCAGTTATACATTCTATTCTCTGACAACCTGGTAGAACTTTGTTTGCAGGAACTATGCCTTATTTACCTTTAATGTTTTAAATTTATAACCTCAGTGTTTTGCACATGGTAAGTACATGGTAAGTATTCAATAACTTTTAAATAAGAAGACCCAAATGAATCCACTTTCTCAAATCTCTATTAATATTGCTCGACTTGTGACTACAAAGTATATTCCCTCTGGTTCAATCAAATCTAATTCATCAGTAATATTTTTATAGATTTCTTAGGCTCTTCTATGGAATAATAATGTCATCTATGAGTTACTTTTACAAACTTTTTTTTCCCCCCTAATTGCATTGAGTAGGAAATCCAGTACAATTTTACTTTTCTATAAACTTTTAAGATTTTTAAGGCTACCTTTGGTTTTAAGTTTAAGTATATTGTTTAGGGTATTTGTTCTTGGTTTGTATATTTTCTGCTTAAGGTTTGCTGAGCTTCCAGGATTTATAAGTTGAAATTTTCCATCAAGTTTAAAAACATTTGGTCACTTTTTTTCCATATATATATCATTCTCTTCTCTACTCTTTCACTGTATTTCTAATTTATGTATATTACACTAATTTTGTTCCACACATCACTTAAGTTCTATTCTGGTTTTTCCCCTCAAATATTTTTTCCTCTGTTCTTCTTGCTGCATAATATCTGTCTTCAAGTTCACTAACCCTTTCTATTTTAAATACCTATTACTAAACTCATTCAGCATTTATTTTCTACTTCAGATATTATACTTCTTAGTTCTAAAACTTACATAAGATTCTTCCCCCCCCCCCATTCTATTTCTATGTTGAGGTTTCCCATCTGTTTACTCAATATGGTCATCTTTTTCTTTAAGTCTTTGAACATATTTATAATAGCTGGTTTATAATCATTGTCTGCTAACTTCATTGTCCTGGTCATCTTAGGTCTTTCTCTGTTGTCTGCTTTTTTCTTGATTATGAGCCATATCTTTTGCTTCTTTACATCTCTAGTGATCTTTATTGTATAGTTATGGATAATATGTTGTAGGGAATCTGGATTCTATTGCCTTTCTTTAAAGAGTAGATGTTTTTAATGGAAGGCATTTAAATTACTGTCAGATTCTTTTAGTCTGATGAGGCTTTGTTCGGGTAGGTATTCTTTTTTTAACTCAATTATAGGTCTGGTTAGGTAGTTTCAGGCTTACAGAAGTCTCACCTAAGTGTTGAAATTGCTCAGAGAGATTTCTCTACTCTGACTAAACTAAAATTCCAATGTCTCTCAATACTGTAAGACTGCTGGCTATCTTGCTTCAGTTCTTAATCCTGAACCAGGGTATCTCTGTAGGCCCCATGGAGACCCTTTGCACATGTAGCCCAGCTCCCAGACACACATACAGGGGGTGGGGCAAAAGTAGGTTTACAATTGTTTATATGAAAAATAATACAATAATTAATAAGTAAAAATACAAGAATAAACTCTGTCTTTCACTTACAACTGTAAACCAATTTTTGCCCCACCCTGTATATAGCAAATCATCATAAAGATGATTCTGGAAGCCTTCCCTTTTTGTAGAGTTTCTTTTTCTCTCATACCGTCCTCCACAAATTCCAGCCAATTTAGCAGTCTTGAACTTTGGCTTCTGCCTCTTCAACCAACAACACTACCACCCTTTTTGGTCTCCTTTTCCCTATGCTGCAACATCAAAATGTATCCAGGTAGAAAACTACAGCAATAATCAGACTCATTTTACATGATTCCCGTCTTTTAGTTTTCCAATATCTTAATGCCTCTTACATCTTGTCAAATTATGTAGTTATTTAGAGTAGGAAGGAAAGTACATTAGCAGTTGCTCTGTTATAAAGAGAAGAAACACTGCCTCTCAGATTCACATTTTTTGTTGTTGTTAATCGTCACCCAAGGATATTTTTCCATTGCTTTTTAGATAGAGTGGAAGGAAGGGAGGGAGGGAGAGAGAGAAATATCGATGTGTGAAAGACACATTGATTGGTTGCCTCTCGCATGACCCCAGCCAGGGCTGGGTATCGAACCTGCAGCTCAACTATGTGCCCTTGACTGGGAATCAAACCCACTACCCTTTGGTCTGAGAGCCGATGCTCTAACTGCTGAGTCAAACCAGCCAGGGAAGATCTACATTTTTTAAACTTAACTTTTAAACTTTTCAGTAATTATAGAAAGAATAAAAATGTGAAATTGTCTCAATAACTTTTTGATCTGCTCATTTATTCATATTAGAGTTTAAGTCACTATAAATACTATAAATTATGTTTTACCATTGCCCTTGGATATTTCTACTTTAGACAAAGCAGAGTGCGTAGACATTCATTTAACTTAACTTATTCTCAGTCTGGACCATTCAAGGGTATCATGATAAGTGGAAGAAGGTCCAATCGCACAGAAATATTATTTTGTGTTCTTGGTCCCACATTTCCTTCTTGCATATAAATCAGTGTGGCTGAGTTGAGGTTCTGTACCCTTTTTATTAAATTTAACCAATTTAAGGCAAGCACACATTCTTGCTAAATTTTGAAATCAACCAATACTATCTCTTTCATGTAATAGCATGTAGTGAGGTCCATTAATTAACTTAAAAATTATTGAGTTTTTTAATATATGTGTATTAGAAATTTGTCTCATATTTGGGCTCTTTGTACCCATTAATTATGATGGTTCCTCATATTTGAACAATGAGCCATTTTCTGAGTTTTATATCTGCCATATATATGTGTTTTTCTGCTCCATTTCAAATTTTGATTTGAAAATATCAGTTTACACTGATGTTAATGTCAGTTAAGTATGCTAAATGCTGTATCTCAACATTTTAGTTCTACCAGATCCAAATTACTCTCCTTATCAATAATTTACACCTCTCCTAAAATGAAAGCTACTAATCTGTTCCAAATAATGCCATTCATCTCCCTTTATTTAGGTAAAATATTCTTTTTACTAGAGTAGTCATGGCATGGCTGAGGTTAAAATGGCTGCTATATCAATGAAAATTATTTATAATGGGATTTTCATAGCACCCAGTATACACAATTTGTTTGTGGTATATATAAAACCTTTTATAAAGTTTCTATTATGGAGGATTGAATAGCTCAATTATGATAATTCCCTTATCTTCAGCTGATGGTTTAAGAGGAGAGTATACGCCTGAACTCACATTTAACAACTTACGAATTTACCTATATAAATATTCTGCATTATATTTGTTAATACATAAAGAAAATTAAAAGCATTCCAAATAAAGTGTTAGAAGGCAGTTCAATATGCTGCATAATCAAGTCTTTAAAGGTTGCATAGAAATGTGGACAGACAACCCGAATTCACGGAACTCCCCCCAGCAAAGCAAACTGAAGAACATGGCTATACATTGTTCAGTGACTTTACTAGCGATCATTACTGAAGTAAAGTACATGAATTTTTTTTTTTTTTTGCCACCACTGTTTTTATCAAATACCAATAAATGTGTCATTTATTTCATCACCCCAAAATTTTTGCTAAGATTTCCTCTAATGTAATCTCATTTAAGATATACATAAAGATGAACTTCTTTAGTCAAATCAATATTCCTTTACTCTCTTCATTAAAGGCAAAATTATCTCCTAAATCAGAATGATGTGCTGTGGCCAGCTGCCTTGACCTGTCAGAAAGAGCCACCACTAATGACCGACTCCAGGAGCAGCTCTTTCAGGTGGAACTCAAGTAGAAACACTCAGAGCATCACACCTGTGCCCCCGGAGGCAAATCTCCCACTGATACAAAGAAATTGGTTAGTAAAACCCAACTTGTGAACCACTGAAACCAAATAAGTTTCACAAAAGGACCCTTCAAAACAAAACCTACACTTGATTTTAGCTAAAAGGCCGAGAAGCGATCAAAACAAGACTTAAGTCTGCTTCTTCACTGTATTGTGTTGCCTGAAAATTGTCCAGAGTAATAGTCAATTGTTTAAACAATAACACAGAGGAAGGTATTCAGCTCTCTGACATCATTTCTCAATAGGCATGCCATTATCACATTGTTCTCAAAGAAAATAGAATTGTAGAATGGAGGTAGTATAGTGAAAGCCAGAAAGACTAAATGAGCCTTCCTAGGACATCTTTCCAAGTAATTTCTGCCAGTGGTTTCCTTTGGCCTGGGCCTGATGTTCTACTTCAGTTAGTTCATTTTGTTTAGTGAGACAGGTCAATTTACCTGCTGATTAAATAGAGATGAGATGTTCATGGTTGAAAACCTGCAATATGCAAAACAATTATTTTTATTATTATTATTTTAATTCTCACCGGAGGATATTTTCCATTTATCTTCAGATAGAGTGGGAGGGAGAGAGAGAGCAAGAGAGAAAATATTGATGTGAGAGAGACACATCGATTGGTTGCTTCCAGTAGGACCCCAACCAGGGCTGGGTACAAACCACAACCAAGGTACATGCCCTTTACTGGGAATCAAATCCGTGACTCTTTGGTCCATGGGCCAACGCTCTAACCACTGAGCAAAACTGGCCAGGGCAAAACAATTATTTAAAAAAAAATAGCTTTATATATAAAATCCAGTTTCTCTGTAGATTTCTCTAATAGGTCAGGGCCAGTCTTGCTGCCATAAGGGACCAGATATTGGAATATATGAGACACTAGGGACTTGGGTAGATACAACTGTGGCATACACACTAAAATATAGTTGTAGGGTGGACTCAAATGGTGATGTGGTCACTGCCACCAGGTGAAAAGTACAAAGAGCAGGATGCTCACAGAGGGTTCTGGTCTCTAGAGACCTTTCGGATCCCTCACTCTGTGTAGGCTGTTGAAAGCATGACATCTGGGGTATGCCTCTGTGCAGAACTGGCAGGGACAGTCAGAGTGCCCTCATGGGGGTTCTTGCCTTTGTATGTCCTCTGCACTGCCTCCTGTGGGTCTGGTAAACAGTGTGACAAAGAGGAAGCAAACCCCAACCAACTCTAAGTCATCATTTTCACCAGGCTTTCAACCTGGATTGTGTCACTTATCTTAGCTCAGCTTCCAGTAGAAGGTATGACATGTGTTACACAAAAGAAATCTGTTGACACCAAGAAGAAATATAATAGCACTAGACATACAGAAAAAGATGTAAGATCTTTGCATTATGAAAGGAACCAAAAGGAAATGATATAAATAAAGGAAGTTGGAACGAGCTTAGGGGTCAGAGGCAAGGTTTGCTCTAAGAATTTTGAGAAGCAGCAAGGGCCTTTTTGGGTGGAGTCTAATTCCAAGAGTTTTCAAGTCACTTCAGTCCATGCCTTGGAAGGAACACTTAACTGCCACCCGTGGGCTCAGTTTCTCCCTAGTGTACAAGGTCTGCCCTGTGCTTAAGCAGTGGTGAACACTTACGAAACTCTAGTCTATGCACCCACGTGTGCAACGTGAAAGGCATGTTACCTCCGCTGCTTGTCTCAGTCGAAGTTTAACTTGAGTGGGATACACTAGTCTTCCTCTTGGTCCTCTTTTGCTGGAATCTTTGTGTTGTTGATATCAGACCTATCCTGGGTCTCTCTAGTCACTGGAGCCCTGCGGTCCTCTCCCTGTGTTTGTTAGGTAGAAACAGTTCTACTCAAGTAGAAACATAGCACATTACATGCATACCTAGAAGCGAATCTCAACTTTCAAATCTCCACTTTCCAGCGTTCGGGTCTGGAAGCTGTCCCATTTTCTCAGACATGCCCTGTTTGCTAACACAGTTGCTCATATGAATTATAAAATATAACCTGATCTTAGATTCACCCTTACAGCTTCATACCATATGTCTCCTGATAGTGACTAAAGTTCTGCGGGCGTAAAGCCTTTTAGCACACAAGAGGTTAATTCTTTGGACCATAGAACCCAACCTGGATTTAAATATTGGGTCTGTAAGTTACTAGTGGTCTGACCTTGGACAAAACCTTGGGCAAGCCACATAAACTCTCTAAGTCTTAGTTTCCTCATTGGTAATGTTGAGAGAGTGACAGATGCCTCATCATGCTGTCTAAGCTACACTGACTTTATAGAGAGTCTACAACACAGTTTGGTCAGGATAGCGAATGTGCAACAAACTGACTGTTATGATCCTTTGGATTTCTATATGGTACCTACACTTGTGTCTGTCCTTCAGACACCTGACCCATGACATGGTAGGTGTAGTTCATCATTCATTCAGGCACTATTCTAGGCATTACTTTTAAGTATGAGCTTCTTTCAGTGGGCTCCATCCTGGGGTAGGCAACACATTTATATCCAACTACACTCTAAGACAGGAGACATTGAGAGGTGGTGTAGATTTGTGGCTAAGGAAGCTGGCTGTGGCACCACGCTGCCCAGGTTTGAACACCATTCCCTGTGTTGGACAGCTGAGTGAACGAGGATTACTTCTATATCTCAATTTTCCTTTTCTGTAAAATAGAAATAATAGTACCTGTCCCCGAGCATTGCTGTAAAGCTTAAACTGATACTTTTAATGTGCTTAGATTAGTACTTGGCATGTAATAAATGCTCAATAAATGTTAGTTACAAGTAAAATGTTAAGGTCTAACCTCAGGGATCTGAGTCCTGATAGAAATTTAAACTTTAAACTTAGCTACCAATTTCAATATCCAAAAACACTTAAAATTCTGATTCTTTCATAGGAGGAGAGAAGACTATATTTGAAGACTCTATCTTATTCCCATATGAATTTAATTATTCTCTCATCTTCCTCTTTGGGAAGTGCTTTGGGACCCACGTTTTTTTGTTGTGAACTTGAATGATTCTGTAGCCCTCTGCGGCTTGCATCCTTGACTTTAAGGGATCGTTTATGTATTCAGCTTCAAACAGAAAGTTGGAATTACTCATCAAAGGATTGGAATAAGGGTGAGTTGAAGCCCAAGTACATCAGAACCCTGGGCTTCACTAGGACAAAAAATAACTGACAGATCAACTGCAGAAAGAGGAACGGGGTGACTTATTCAGAGCGAGATAGTCATGTAGGCTGCATAAAAAGGAAGAGTCAGAGCACAGACTTGTCAAACAGCAAATTGCGCCTGCCAACAAAGAACATAGTTTAAGGGCATGGGGTTTTAGACAGGAATGCTGGTCTCTCATTTGTCTTTTCAGCTGGGTCTGTATACATGGGTAATATCACCACAATCGACTATGTCATCTTTGAATAGAGAGGAATGGAGACTCACACAGAGCTTGCACCAGGGAGATCCTACACACAGATGAACAATTCATTAGTCATTCACAAGTCAAAGCTGTCGCCAAATTTTGCTCTGTGTGCTAAAAACAATACAAGGATTGAAAATAGAAAATAGAATCAAGGCAGTGAGGAAACCTTTTAGGAGGCTGTGGGAGTGTTACATCAAAGTATTGTTAAGGTGTAGATGAATAGTTCCACAGTATTTGTCATCCTATGGGATTTAAAACTTAGACTGCATATAAATTTAACAACAGTATTCACTATTCTCTATTCTAATATTACTAAATCTACAGAACACTCCTCAAACCCCTTGTTTTTCTTTATTTTCTTTTATGAACTTTTTATTATGATTTATACAAAATTATGATAAATTATATTTTCTTGAAGATTGAATCAACACACTCTGTTGAACACTTATTTTCAAGGTGGTTATCATTGATAATCTAATTTTCATAATAAGAATACATACTCCTTAAGGGGGAGGGTTCTTCTATTATTATTATTATTATTATTATTATTTTACCTTTGTATTCTTCCTCATTTCTTCCTACTTCTCTTTTCGTAGTTGACATTTCCTAAACATTTGTTGTTGTATTACTCTGTGCAAGGACAATGAAGGATTTCAAGTATTTGTCATTTCGGCAATGTTACATCCTACTTAACATGCATGGTGGGCAGAATAATAGAACCCCCAAAGATGCCAATGTCCTAATCTCTGAAACCTATGAATATGTTATCTTCATAGCAAAAGGGGCTTTGCAGGTATGATTACACTAAGGACTTTGAAGTGAAGAGATTATCCTGGATTAACTGGGTGGGCCCAATCTAACCCCACCGTTCCTTAAAAGCAGAGATTCCCTGGCTGTGGTCAGAAGGAGATGTGAGTATGGAGGAATGTTCAGAGAAATACAAAGCTGCTCTTTGTTGCTGGTTCTGAAGATGAAGGAAGGAGGCCAGGAGCCGGGGAATGAATGTGGGGGGCCTTTAGAAGCTGGAAAAAGCAAGAAAATGAATTCTTCCCTGGAGTCTTCAGAAAGGATCACAGCCCTCTTAACACCTTGATTTTAAACCAATGAGACCCATGTTAAAATTCTTAGCTACAGAACTGTAAAACCATAAATCGTTAGGTTTGTAGTAATTTTTTATAGCAGCAATAGAAAACTAATACAATGTGGAATGAGATAATATTAGGACGTATGCCTATGTTATTTGCTGGTACAACAACTCTCTTTGTTGTTCCTACTCCTAGATAAAAGGTCAGTCTTTGGGTGACAATTTAGCTCTTGCTTTTGTAATTTAGTATACTTGTACTCAAATAAAGATGACCCCAGTAGAGATACATCACATGCACAGTTCATTGAGATTTATGCAGGTCTATCTCTAAATGAGTAATTCCCTGATAGTTTCCCTAATAATTCATAAACTGTGCATTTTAGGATTGATTTTTGTTCTTATGATTTTTTATAAAGTCCCCCTTTTTTTTTTCACCCTTGAGTCCTTGGCTATGTTAAATCACTACTCTTGCTTTAAACTCTCAGGGCAGAGAAGATCTCATTTCTGGTTCCTAAAAATGTTGCCCAGAAATATGGAACTTCAAAATGTGGTTGAAAGTAATATTAGCAAATTGACTTTTTCATAAATCTAATTGCTGTCCCCATTGGCTCTCCTAGAATTCCTGGGAGGACAGAGTGGAAGAGACATTCGAGTGTTGAAGAATTATACCGAATGTGGAAGAGGAGGGAGCAGTATACGCATATGTAATTCAAGAACACGGAACTGGCCCTGGCCAGTTTGGCTCAGCGGTTGGAGCGTCGGCCCATGGACTGAGGAGTCCTGGGTTCGATTCCAGTCAAGGGCTCGTACCTCAGTTGCAGTTCGTCCCTGGCCCTGATCAGAGTCGTGCCGGAGGCAACCGGTCAGTGTCTCTCTCTCACATCCATGTTTCTCTCTCTCTCTCCCCCTCCCACTCTGTCTGCAGATATTTAAGAAAATATCCTTGAGTGAGGATTAAAAAAAACCAACACAGTACTGAGTCTGCATTTAGTAACAGGTTTTACATAGAGTAAAGTTTGGATATAAGAGTTAGAGGGGAGGGCATTGAGGACACCATCACTCCAAGCTGTGAAGTTTGCAATTATTCTTGTCACATAGCAGCAACAATTTGATTAGATACATCTGTTGTATTTTGAAATACAGACCATGGGCCCATCCACACTAGCACACTAGGATAACAGGTCAGAAAAATTAAAAATTCAGGATTTTGGTCTGTGTCAGCTATTTCTAGCATCCCTTTCTAAGAACACCCACCTATTGTTCCAGTTTCCTTTGAGGAAAGCTGTAAGACAAAGGCAGCGCCAGCTGAACAGAGTGCCAGAGAAGTGGGCAGGACACAGGCGCTTGCTAGTAAAAGTCCAAAGTATCTAGAACATGACCTCAAATTATCTGTAGAATGACTGAAAACTGATATAATTGGCTAGAGACAAATATGCTAGAGATATTCTCAGCTTTTAGACAGGATTTTATTACCAAATAAATCCAGATTTGGCTAGAAGCACAGACAACTCTTTAACATTTTCCTGGGCCCCTGGGGGTGAGGATGCTGCTAAAGGCTATCCTTCACCCTGCTTCCTCAACTGTGACCATGGGAGACAATGGGCAAGGGAGAATTTTCTAGAAAGTAGAATTAGGAGCTACTAGACTGGCTGACTCAGAAGATCATTCCACAGCCAGGGCATGGAACTGACACTTTTCCTGCTCAACAGAACATCATATATCCTATGGACCAAGAACTACCATATACTTTCCATCACTTACTTTTACAAATAAAATTTTAGTGGCAGTTACCCTCTCTTTCCTTACTCTTGAATAGCAAGTGCTTTGGTAGCAGTTATCTACCTTTTAGTTAGGCACATCATGCCTGATAAAGAACACTGAGCACCAACTTTGATTCTTGGACCTAGCGACAGTAGCTGTATGAGGCTTTGAGGAAGAGTGAGTGGTTTTGAGCAGATATGAAAGCCTGAAAGTTCAATGTTGGAGCAGAAGGGAACATGTGAGTGTTGGATCGATGAGTTGGAGTAGAGATACCATTGACTACTTTCCTAGTGTATCACTCTCCCTCTTCTAAACAGAACTCTGGTATTGTTTGGGGATCTATTATATGATTCACTCATGACTAGCAGACCACAGGTCCTGGTATTAGCCGTACTCAATCCAAGTCAATGTACTTTCCTTGGCTATATTAAGACATAGGCATATGATACAATTTAAATCAGGTAAAAGAGATGTTTGTTTGGGATTTCTTAGAAATATGGTCCTCTGTGTCTCAGCAGATGTAACAGAGAAAGTTTGTGTTGCTACTGGTGGTCATCCTACCCAGCGAGGGCAATCAGCATTAGGATGAAGCCAGCACTGTGGAGGGCAGAGCAGTGAGAGAATGAGCCTGGGTCCATGATGTGAATCTTTGAACCTCTGCATCAATAAATCCTGTAATTCACCCTATCTCATGTAACCCTTCTAGTTACATGAGCCAATAAACCTCCTCATTGCTTAGACCCTTTTGAGCTGATTTCTGTCCATTGCAGCTGAACACAATCCAACTGACACAGTATTTCATAGTCACATAGGAACAGCTAAGTTACTTAGGATAGATAGGAGAACATCAATTAGGAAGGTTTAATTCTGGGTCCTCAGATGAATAGCCTAGAAATGAACAAATGGTTAAGAATACAAGCTTTTGAGCCAAATATACCTGAAATTAACCCCACTCTGTTCTTACTGCCCATGCCTGTCTTCTCTGAACTCCAGTCTTCATACTGGCACAATGAAGATAATGGACCTATCTTATAAGATAGTTGTAGAGAATAAGTGAGATAATGCACATGAAATTTCTGTCATGAAGGAGATGTTCTATAATTGCAATCATCATTTTAATGACCAGAGAAAAAGTTGTTTAAGATCCCTTGGTGAGAAATTCTGTATAGGAAGATGGCTCAAGAGGACTGGAACACTCTGAAAAGTGAAATTCTGAGAACCCAATTGCAAATGATTCTGGTGAGAAAGAAAAGGAATAGTTAGCTAGAGGAATTGATGTAGCTGCACAGGAATATTTTCCATGAATTCAGATTTTTTTTAAAAAGTGTATAGAAAGAGAAATGTCTTGCAATCCAGAATGAATATACAAGAGAAGTGCCAAACCAAGAGAATAGGATCAGGAGGGTAAAGACACTAAAACGGTATCAGCTTAGAGAAAAAGGCTCATAATTATGTCCAAAGCACAATAATAAGAACAAATCATTAAGACACTTGTAGAGACTCTATGATTAAGAGATGACAAAGAAGAAATAAGACTATTTAAAAACAACTGAGCAACAAACAATATGTGTCGTATGGATGGGACAACCAAAGAACAAATAATAGCCTGCCCATTTTCAGGGTAAATGCTAGTTCTATGCAATTTTAAATTATACTTTGAAATATTACAGGCCAAGTTGACTTGATTGTTACTTAGTTATGAAAAATATAATAAAATAAAATATCAGATAAATTAGATTAGAATCAACCTGAATTAGTGATACATTTCAGAGAGAAGTCTTGACAGTACCAAAGGAGAACTGCTCTTCTTCCTGAGGTATGTATGTATTTTTTTGTTTGTTTGTATAACCATGGTATTCACAGTTTGCCTCAGTGCACAGAAACAGCTTCCTAAAATATTTGAGTAACTCAAAATTCTAAAAACGTTTACGAGTGATTTTACTAATAAATAACATGCCACCCCATACCCACGAATAGAGATTAAGAATGGGACTCTGGATTCAGACTGATGTCACCTTGTATATGTGCCTTGCTAAAACATACCAGTGAACACATACCCCAGAAAATATGTCCTAAGTTCTCCTTACCTGTCAGAAATAAAGTCTGACGGGAGGTCTTCATTATCAAGATTAAATTCAGGCCTGACCTAGTTAAATCTCCTACAGAGGATCAGAAGGACTCGATAGGCCAAGAGAGAACGTGGCTTTCTCACCAAGGAGGTCCTGGGAAATAATTCACCTTCAGGTGAACTGCTTTTAGAAAGCACTTGTCAGTTACCTGCCCCCAGAGTGAAGTTCAAAAGAAAAGGGAGTAGAATGTTCTCAATCAAGATCTCTGGGCTGTGGTGTTTTGTGCACACTGGAGAGTTGCTTGATTCTGAACATTATCACCTTCAGGAATAGGAAACAGTCATTTCTTTACCCAGACAGTCTTTTAATCTTGGAAGAAGCGAGCCTAGAAAGCTATTCTCACAGAAGGTTTTTCTTGCTTTTAAAAACACAATCAAATTGGTTCCAGTGGAGTGGGATATAAGGAAGTACACCTCCTCTACTTCCACACAAGTAATTGGACTAGCCTAATTAGATTGCCAAGTGTTTAGATACCATGGTGATGGACACTTCGTAAATACCGTGTGTAGCTAAACTGGGTGCATCCCTTGTGACAGTAATAGCCGTACAGTTAGCTCTGATAGGTTAGCAAGATACAAGCCAAATGCTCTGCTACGTTCCATAATATTTATTGATAGTTATTTATGTTGACATTTTTGGCCATTTGCGGTATCTTTTTACTCTAGACCTGTGGGTAGTGTGGTCAAAGATGACTTCTGCAGACAAAGCTATCATCTTGCATGCAAGGTAAACACATTGCGGATTCCGCACAATAACTAAGAAAATTGTTATAACATAAACAACTGCCATCCAGAAACCAAGCTGCACTTAATCAGTCCAGAATTAGAACATGCTTCAACGAGACCTGCCCGGAGTGAAAAACCACACATTGCATCGAAGCTAATGGTCTTTGGTCCTAGAAGAAAACCAAAGGATATTCTCTCGTTGTTGAAATAAATCCAAAAGATAGGCATACGGAATGCTGAGGTGCTTTGCTTTCGTCTCAGATCTTTTTCTGCTCCACTTGTCAAGCTGGGGTGACCTCAGTGAGAATGATGGCAGAGAACAGAATGAAGCTGCTGGTTCATATACGCAGAAAGAAACTGATTCATGTTTTCAGTCTGTGCCCTTATAGTCTTTCCAGCTTGGATGGTAATTGATGATTTTCAAAAAGGTATGTAAAGTCTTTCATACCACCAGGCGTGATAAGGCAGGGATACATAAAAGCTAAAATCAACTCTTTACTAAGGGGAAGAAAGGCAAATGAACATCTCACAATGCCTAGATATTACACAGTTAATATTATCAATGCCTCCAATACTGCTTACAAGAACCCTACCATCTGGGCAACATATTCCTTTTAAAGATGGGAACACTGGTGCGGAGTGTGTGCTGGTTGCCACACAGCGTCTCACAGTATGTGGCAGGGCCCAAATCTGAACCCAAGCTTGTCTGACTCCAAGGCCCATTCTCTTTCTGTAACACCATGTTTTATTTTATCATTAAAAAAGGCTGCTTTGCCCGACTGGTGTGGCTAAGCAGATTGAGTGTCGTCCCATGGACTGAGAGGTCCTGGTTCGATTCCCGGTCAGGGCACATGCCCCAGTTGTGGGCTCGATCCCCAGTAGGGGGCGCACAGGAGGCGGCCAATGGATGTTTCTCTCTCACATTGATGTTTCTATCTCTCTCTCCCTTCCTTGCTCTCTAAAAAAAATCAATAAAAACATTTTAAAAAATGCTGCCTTAAGTAAACAGGTTACTACTTTCACCGTGAGTTTTTCAGAACTCTTATTCTAAATTTTGATTGTGCTTTTGTCCTTATGATTATTTAATTAATGTTTTAATGAAAGCATCACTGGATAATATCACAATGTACAAGGAGGTAATATAGTAAGGTGAAAAGAAGTCAGATTTAGAATAAAGACACCTGGGTTCCAATCTTGAGGCTGACAGTTTTAACGTGTGACGTTAGCCATGTCACTTAACCTCTCTGAGTCTCTATTTACTCATTGGAAAATGAAGGTGCTTATAGTACTCCCCGAGTGGATGGCAAAAAAGTGCAAACTGAAAATGCTTTAGAGAAGAATGTAATACATTTTAGGCTTAAAAATAAAAAGCTTTCATACTTAAAGAAGTGTTTCGCTTATTGGGAACTCCACTTATGTGAATCCATTGTACCTACCAGGCTGAATCAGTGCTATACTGACAATGAAACATGACTAAGGACCTGTAAATATATTATTCTTTTCTCCCCTCCTTTTAAAGTAAGCCGTAGCAGCCTCATTGAGAATGTTTGCAGGGAAAAGAATCAAAGCGCTGATTTATATAGCTAACAAATTGGGTGGCCGTCTTTTTGAAATGTAAAAGTTTCTCCTACTCCATTATTTTATTTATTTATTTATTTTCAGTTTGATGAGTTTTAACAGTTGTACACACACACACACACACCTATGTATGTACCAAACAAGACACATGTTGTCATCACTCCAGAGTGTCCAAGTGCCCTTTCCAGCCCATCTGCCATCCTCCACGCGCCCAGAGGCCAAGCGTTTCTGATTGCTATTCCCACAGGTTAGTTATGCCTGTCCTTGGACTTCATAATGAATCCTACAATATGATCAATGCACTACTCCATTATTTTTAAATTTACTTAATGGCACTATAATTCAACAAATCGCTCAAGCTATAATTCTGAAAATCTGTTCTACTTCCATTTTTCTCTCATTCTCTATATTTAATTTTCCCTCATTCTCTACTGTAAGTAGTCAATTTCTATAAGTTCTATTCCCTAAATATTCCTTAAATAACCAGTGGCTCCTTACCTGACTCCCTATCCCTGTCTTCCTTGGTTCACCACCTTCTATCCCTAAATACACATGTTTCTCTGCCAACTTTAATGTCACGCACTTGTTTAAAATCCTCAGTGGATTTTCAGTGTCCTAGGGATAAAATCAAACTCCATAGTAAATCACAGAAAAGTTTTCAGAACTTGGCAAATGACTGTTAATTCATTTAACAAACTGGAAAAGAAAAACTTTATGATTATTTCTACATATTCAGAAATACTTTTGACAAAATCTAACAGCTATTCTAATACACACTGCCAGGGAATTAGGAGTAGATGAGAAGAAAAAAACCTACAGCTAGCATCATACTCAGCAGGGAAAGAGTGAATGCTTTCCATCTAAGAAAACAACAAGACAAAGAGGTCCACTCTTATCATTTCTACTTAACACTGCATTGGAGGTTTTAGCCAGTGCACTGAAGCAAGGAAAAGAAATAAAATGCGCCCAGACAGAAAATAAAAAAATAATAATGTTTTCATTCAATGTAGAAAATTTGATGATGCCCCCCCAAATCTACCAGCACCAATAACTTAGTAGCACAATGTTGCAGGATACAAGAACAAAACACGGTTTTAATTCTATTTCCATATAGACACAATGAACAATCAGAAATTGAAATAAGAAAACAATTTATAATAGCAACACAAAAGATGCTCAAGATATGTGTTATGAAAATTGTGAAACATTGCTGAAATTAAAGAAGATCTAAATAAATGATGAGATATAATATGTTCATTGGTTGGAAGACTATAGTGTTACGATGTCAATTCATCTCAAATTGATATATAGGTTCAAATCATAGCCAATCAAAATCTCAGCAGACCTTTTTTTTTTTTTTTTTTGGTATAAATTGACAAGATGATTATAAAATTCATGTGGAAATGCAAAGGACCTAAAACAGGGGTCAACAAACTATGAGCTGCAGTACATTTCCAGCCTGCTGCCTGCTTTTGTAAATTAAGTTTTATTCTAACATAGCCATGTCCATTTAAAAAATATTGCTTATGGCTGTTTTTACACTCCAATGGCAGAGTTGAATACTTACAAAAGAGACTGTATAGCCTATAAACCGTACACTTTTCACTAGCAGAGAACTATTACTTTCAGAGAAAAAAAGTTTGCCAACTGCTGACCTAGAATAGCAATAATAAGTTTGAAAAGATCAAAGGTGGAGGACTAATACTACCTGACCTTAAGACTTGTAAATTTACAGTAATAAAGAAAATGTCGTGCCAGCATTGAGTTATGAAAACAGATCGATAGTGGGCAAAGGGGGGGCAGGTGGGGGACATCTACAATAGTGTCAACAATAATAAATTTAAAAAACAACAACAAAAAAACCCCAAAACAGATTAATAGAACAAAATAGATAGTTCCAAAGTCAGCCTACAATTACACGGATAACAGACTATGGACAAAGGTGCAAAGGTAACTGAGTAGGAAAAAGATAGTGTTCTCAACAAAGGGTGTTGGAAAGACTGGATCTCCACAGGCAGAAAGGAGTGGACTGAGATCCCAACCTTTAAACCTCACACAAAAATAACTCAAAATGGATCATAGATCTCATGTAAAATCTAAAACTATAAAACTTCTGGAAGATAACATAGAAGAAAGTCTTTGTGATATGGGATAAGGCAAAGATTTCTTAAATATGACACAAAACACAATCCATAAAAGAAAAAAATTATAAGTTGAATATCAAAATTAAAAGCTGCCGTTTTTCAATACACACTGTTAGGAGAATGAAAAGAGAAGACATAAATGAGACGAAAATATTTGCAGAGCATATATCTGAAAAGGGGCTCATATCCGGAATACATTAATGAGTCTCAAACTCTTTTCATAAAACAAACCTAATAAAAAAAAAATGAGCAAAATATTTGAACAGAGACTTCACCAAAGACATCAAGATGACAAATAAGAACATAAGATGTCCAACATTATTGGCCATTAAGGAAATGCAAATAGAAACCACAGTGAGACACTCTACAAACCTATTAGAATTGTTAAAATTAAAAGACTGACCATCTCAAGTGTTGATGAGGATGTGGAGAAATTACAACTCTCATACATTGCTGGTGAGACTAAAAAATGGTATAGCTACTCTGAAATGCAGCTTAGCAGTTAATTTTAAAGTTAAATATACATCTACCACATGCAACTAACCATTCTACTTCTAGGTATTTCCACAAGAGAAATGAAAGAATATGTCTATACAAAGACTTATACACAAATGTTCCTAGCAGCTTTATTTATAATAACCAAACACTGGACAATTCAAATGTCCATCAACAGGCCAACTGATAAGCAAATTGTGATATATCCATACAGTAGAATATTACTCAGCAATAAAAAGAAGTAAGCCCTTAATACACACAACATTGATTAATTTTGAAATAATTGTTCCACATGCAATGAACCAGACCAAAAATGAGTACATCCTGTGTAATTCTACTTAGATAGTACTCTAGAAAGTACAAACTAATCTATAATGAGGGAAAGCAAATAATTTGTTATGAGGGAGGGGCACCAGGGGAAAAAAGCATGGGGGAAAATTTGGGGGACAAAGGGTGAGCTCATTATTTTGATTATGGTGATGATTTCACAGTATATATATATATGTCAAATTATGTCAAACTTTTCAAGTTGAATGCTAAATTTGTGCACCAAATTATACCTTAATACAGCTGGAAAAAATCTATATGAACTCCTCCAAGATTGAGCACTTTTACTGTTTAGTACTATAACCTTTATCAAAACAAATATACAACAAAAGCAACCAAACGTATGTGTACCGTTTTTTCACTCTGGGTAAGACCTGTAAACCTACATTGCAAGGAATCCACTGCACTTGACTTTTTCTGGTGATGACAAGACATATGTAATTGATGGTTTTACGTATTAAAAATCCACTTAGTGCGTCAAGATACAGAATTTCCCTCCAACAGTCCCCGAGGTCGGCATGAGAATGCATCTTTCGCATAGCAAAAATGTACAATATACGGGAATGTGTTGATGTTGATGAAACTAAGCCATATGATGACTGCTATAGAATCAGACTTTAGAGTTAATTTTAAAGATAATATTTTATTCTAAGGGTTTTGGTTGTAAAATAACTAATTATATTTCAAAAACAACCCAGTAGAAAGGTACATTAAGTGCCACCAGGTAGATATTACAAAGTAAAGCAAGAATTTAATTTTGTCCCCAGTACTATAGAAACCCTTGCCAATACCAAATGAATGTATTGGCAATCAGAATTTGCTTCGTACAAAGATCTTTAATTTTACCTTCCTCAAAACAAGGCAAAGGCTCTTTCCTGCTTCCTTCATTTGGCTGTGCTCCTGACCTAGAGAATACTGATTGGGTGAAATATATAAGACTATGGGAAAATCAGACAAAAGACTTGATTGACTTGATTCACCAAGAACTGCAAACACCTGAGGAAGATACTTTAAAGTACATCATGCAACCATAGAATTTTAGAGCAAGAAGAGATGATTCGAGATTACTTAGTTCAAGAACCTCAACTACAAAATCTGAGAGGAAAAATGGCTTGTTTGATGTGGTCGAGCTAATGAGAGCCTAAGCTAGGAGAACTTAAGTCACGTGTGATTCTACTCTTTTTGTGACAAACCATGCGTGTCCTTTGTTATCCATGGTGCAAGGGAATGTAGGTGACAAAAAGGACCCAATGAAAATTTATCATGTCATTTTGGAAAAAAAAAAATCTGTGTCTACCCAGCCTTGATCCCCAGCCTATAAGGACCCACAGTTGAGGAACATTTTCAGAGTTGTTCCAGGTAGTAATTAGTTTCTGTTCATTGTTTTAAAGATGCGAATTGATTATGTAGGTTATTGAATGAATTTAAAAGAAGAGAGAAAAGCACTTCACCAACATGAACCTGGAAGTTAAGAGATAATTTTCAATCTTTCAGAAAATATTAATTTTGGCCACTTCACTTACTCTGGCAATCTCTGAAGTATGATATATTTGATAGGAGAGGGAATTTCAATGCTGTGATTCATGCTAGTGTCCTAGTTCCTTCCATCTGTAAAATGGGTATAACCCCAAATACTATTGACTCAAAGTGACCAATTCTTAGACTGCCCTATAATCTATTTCAACAGTATTGATATGCATGCAGAATTTTGTCACTTTTATTTCCTTGTATTAAAGAGCACACATTTATTCGATACCGTCCTCATGCAATGATTGTGGAAAACAGACTACATCTGCCGGAGAGCAAACATTGTTTCTTCTCTCCAGATGTCTGCTTTTTCTCCCAGAAGTTGGAGAGCATTGGACAAGCAATAACAGATGATGAACACAAGCATAACTACAAATGGGCAAGCTGATTGTTTTCAAAACTGGTATAAACATTTGCTCTTGGGTTGAGATTTAGCCCATAGCAAATCTTTACATTTGTGTTATAAACTCCAAACTTAAAAAAATAAAATGTTTATAATGGAAGTGCTGACAATGTGAAAATTCAGTTATGGTCAGAAAAGCAGTTTTGTTTAAAAATGCCATTTTACGCTTCCATATTTACTTCCTAACCAGTGACGGAGATGTCAATTTCTGCAAAGTTTTCTTTTCCAGTCCAAAGGAGAATTTGACAACTGTTTTGAAATGAACAAGAAATCTGAATTTCAGCCTCTTGCTTCTTTAACAAATACCAATTAGAGGACAGAACCACATGCTAGTTACTTAACTGGTTGCATAGATGTTGCTGATGCTGATGCTGAATGAGACAGAAGAGAATTGAGCTGGTGGCTCAAAAGAAGTTTTGCTTTAATACAGTATTTGAAAAAGAAATGGAAACAATTATTAAGAAATACTTTGCACGATGTCAAATAGCTTGACTATGCCAAAACACAGTGAGTATATTGACTAGAGGTTAGAAAGTAAGGTCAGAGAAATCCCTTGACTTGGTTATAAGTCACTTGGTGTGGCACTAAATGCATTGTTTTCACTGTGGGGCTGGTATTACAGTGACCTTGGTGACCTGGTCATGTCCCTCATATGTCTCATTATGTTCATACAGCATGGCTCTCTTTTTACACAGTTGAATTGCAAAGACTGCCCTACTATTCACACCCATAATGCTAAAAAGAATAAAAATATAAGTAAGAAATAAAATGCAAAAGTACGCTAACAATGAATCTTTACGAGCATGGGGTTTTCTCTGGAAACCACGACTGAGTGGACATCATAGGAAATTTTATATTTGCTAACAGTCCATGGTGGGAACCTCTGCTATAACTTTGGATACAGGGCAACTATTTTTATTTGAAAATCTAATGCTATTATTTTTGATTATCTAGATTCTCACTTATCTGCAGGAGAATTTAAGCATTTTTATAATAAAAGGAGAAAAAGATGAAAAATATAAACTATCCCAGACTCAGTTATGTGAATAAGGAAGGCCTCTCCATGCCCAACTTCAACATGTGATGCTGGCTTAGGTTCAGACACGAGAACAAGGTTCTAATGGCTCTTTCTCGTGCCGTAAAAATGCCCAGCAATTTCTCTTGAAAATGTTAGAGTCCCTGAAATTTTAACATCTGTATTTTCCTGCATTCAAACATATAATAGGCTACTCTGTCCACCATAACTCAAATTCTTGCATGAAAGAAGGCTAACGCTCAAACACAAAACCTGAGTAATAAGAAGCCATCCAAGCATTAGGAAAGAATGTGGATTTTGCCTTTGTACTTTGGTTTGCAAGCTTCAAGCTATGCAAATGTTCAACCTACCTCAAGGCTAAGAAGACTCCCCCTGAGCCTATTAGTGCAGGTGGGGAATGATCTGAGAGGTGGAGTGCCCATCCTCTGAGTGGACAGATATTCTGAGGGATAATACTCAGCCTCTTGGCTGATAGATATCTGAGACTATTTTGAAAAGTGTATATACATCATCAGAACGTAATGAAGATGGCACACATGTGAAAATATGGAATCCATTCTCATTTTCCCTATTAATGAAAGCAGTTGATTTATTTGGGACATTGAGACACTTTTAAACAAAATGCACACCTTGAATAAAATGGTACAACATAAACCTTAGATAGCTGGTTAATATGGCTACTTACTTGAAATTTACCATTACATAAAGATGATGTGTATTTGTAAATTGAGTTAAAAGTGCTCTGATGGTCCTGGCCGGTGTGGTTCAGTTGGCTTAGCATTGTTCCATGCATGGAAAGGTTGCTGGTTTGATTCCTGGTCAGGGCACATGCCCAGGTTGCAGGTTCGATCCCAGTAGGGGGCGTGCAGGGGGCAGCCAATGATGTTCTGATCTCACATAGATGTTTCTCTCTCTCTCCCTCTCCCTTTCTCTCTCTCTAAAAATCAATTTAAAAAATCTTAAAAGAAAAAAAAGTGCTCTGATGCACAGAATTAGAGACCCCCCCCCAATAATATCTTTTTGGTTTGTTTTCTTATGATTATTGCTTGGAAGACTGGAATGTGTTCTTTGTTTATAAGTCAATGATTCCCATAAAGGTAGCACTGTAGCACCGCATAAAATAATTGCAATAATTTGTTGCAATTGAACAAGAATGTGTTTGTGCAGAAAGCACATAACAACCACAGCTTCGGTGAATTCTTTCCATAATCCTTCGATCAGCACTGTAATGTGAGCAGATCTAAAATATACTTTCTAATAAGTGCCTTGCCTTTTTTCCCCCCTTAACTACTTGGTGATATCCTAATTAACCACGCTCAATTGATTGCTTTCAAAATAAGAACTAAGAGCTCTCATCTAGTCAAGTGGAAGCTAATTCAACTCTTTTAAACTATGGAAATGATACATCTCACATACACACTTGTTCCCACACCCACCACATGTTTATTAGCAATCTCATATTCTGGGTCTTCTCGTTTCAGTCAATATCGCTTCATAGTCACATTTCTGTGAATTTTTGTGTATCACTTCTCTTAATACTTATGAGAATATGAATGTCCATTTTTCATTCACAGATTGAAATTATTTGGGGATTGTGTGTGTATGTGTGTGTGTGTGTGTGTGATCATTTGACAAACTCTCACATCCAGAAAACATGCTTTTTCACTTGGAAAAAAGCAAAAGAGTAAATGGAAGAAAACGAACTCAAATCAGGCAAAATCAAACTCTGACCATTTCATGTCTTAACCCAATTGCCTCTCTCTTTCTTCTTTTCAAGTCAAAATTAAACACATCTAATTTGAGTTGACAAAACACTTAATCATTTGATTAAAAGATTACGGTTAGTAGCCAGAACATCTATGTGCGTGACATTATTCTGCAGTAGAATACAGGATTTTCAGAGTCTCATTACTGAGCATCGCGTGAACATCATCTCTCCTCCAGTCACATGGACAAGTGAGAGTAGGTGATACAATATATCACTAAATGTCAGACCCGAAAAACAGTTTTCAGCATCTGTAAGTCTCAGTCCAGGCATTACACAACAGGAGTTTAAAATGGTACATGTAAATCATCCAGACTTAAGCTTCTTAGGAAACACAAACCATTCTCTAAGGACATGCGAGACCAGAACTTCAGAAGATGCTGTCTCACTGTGGGATGGCAGACAACAGCGGCTTGCGGACCACCCTGGTGTGCAGTAATCAACAATGCAGCGGCCCACTTTATGAAGGCGTCAGACAGTCTGTAAGCAAAAAGGCAGAGCCTCCAACTGAGACGAGCCCTGCTAATAAGTGGCTCCCAGTAAAAAGGGGGAGAAAAAGCCAGCTCCAACATATGCAACAGGTCACATATCGCAATGTATTTATTTCTATTGTATTCCACCTCGTTTCATAGGGAGCACCTCCGTCAAGAGTGTCACCTTAAAACACCCTGAGCAGTGGAGGGGAATACGTTCATGTTCTCACGACCTTTCAGTCTTTATTACAGAGTAACACTTGTAAATACATCTCGTCCATGCCTGTTTCACCTGCTGGACTGTGAATTCCATGAAACTTTTGCAAAGTTCAGGTTTGGGCATTTCTTGCAATATGAGCTAAATTTTCTGTATAATATTATTATTAGATGATATACAATATTATTGAATCTGACCAGCTCTGAAAGACAAAATTCTTTCATCTTATGTAAAAAATCATTAGAAAGAACCTTAATTTGTATAATTATAGAACACATTTAATGATAAAAATAACAAAGCGATTACTTCAGGAAGTATTGAAAATATTTCAGTTTCCTTATAATTCTGACTTGCTATCAGCAAAAGTTCCTCAGTGCGTGCTCATACCTGCTGTGATGAGTACAGAGATGAAACTACATTTTGTCAATAAGGGCAACTTGCACGAACTGGGTACACAAATAGAAAATAATAATGTTGAAGAAAACATAATTAATTAATTCAGGCTTCAAGATAAGATCACTGGATCCTGCTGACCCTACATGTTAATCAGTTGATTGATTAATTGCTACAATCATAATAATTATATGGTGCAAATCTAAGTACACTTAATGATAGTGTACACTTGGAGTTAAAAGTTCTCTTCAATCTGCATATCTTTTCTCTTCCTTGAATCAAAGAAGTTGGTTTCATTTACTTTAAGAATAACTTTTAGCTTATAGAGCTGGAAAGCTTATGTCAAAATTACCCGAAGTTCAATTTTGCTTATCCAATTACCAATTTTTGGTGATTTCTCAATGCTCTGTTTAAAAATTTAAAACAATCTCACCTATGAAATAGGAATTTTACATTATACGTATTCATCAAATAATATTACTCTTTTTGTGTGTGGGAATCCAGCTTTTTGCTTGAATTTTTTTCCTACATACATACACGTGCGTGCAAACACACACAAATATATCACTTCAACTTCTGATCAGCTATTCAGTGTTCCAATAGCCATATTTAGTTGGGTGATTCTAAAATGATTTCTTGCAGCACAAAGTTACTTTGAGCTATCCTGATCCTATGTCTACAAGAATAATGCCAAGAAAAAAAAATCAGTTCATTGATGAGTTGTGTTTGGTCCAATATTCTACTGCATTTTAAATAACTCATCATCACAGCTTCGCTATCTCTATCAAATCATTTTTATTCTCTTGGTCACCTAGGTTTAAACCTGACCATAATTTTTTATCCAAGTTGTCATTAAATCTTTGCAACTTTTCTTTTTTGAAATCTTTCTTATATGTGCCCTCTTTTTCCCTTTCTTTCACAGAATAGTCAAAGAGTTTTAACTTGGTGAGGGGCATAGAACTCATCTAGCTACTAGATGCTTCTTCAACTTTCGCTTGCATAAGAAAAACCTAGAGAACTTATAAAAATAGATTCTTGGGCTCCATTCCCAGAGACTGCTGTTCAGAAAGTCTGGAATAGGTCCCCTGAAAATTTATGTCTAACAAGATCTCAGGTGATTCTGAGAATCTTGTTCCAGAAAACACATAGGTGGACATTAACACAAATTTGGCCAACCGTTTGGGCAGTGGATCGTGAACCTCTTGCATATCCATGGGTCTCAATTTCAGAATTTTGATATAGTATAATTTCATCATTTTACAAAGAGAAAAAACTGGGTCCCCAAATGAACGGGTCTCATGTCCCAGTTTACACTGATTGGTAGCCAAGCATGGCTCCAGATAGATAACACAACAGGGCTTTCTGCCTCTTGCTTCTCTTAAACACATCCTGCCAATTACCACCAACATAATTTCTCTAAAACACTTTTTCACTTAGTAGTGAAAATGTTTAATGGGGTCAAAAAGTTTAATGGGGTTTCCATTGATATAGATTAAATTTAAACCCTTTGTAGTATTGAATTATCAGCAATGTATTAGTTAATTTATTGACCAAATATTAATCATGTAACTTTTTTTGTGCAAGGTACTGTGTTAGGCAGGAGGATGTGGGGTCAAATATTACATTTGCAGGCTGCAACCTACATGGGATTTCTAATACTGGCTTAACAGTGTCTCCTTTCCCTTAGCTTCTGCTGCAACCTCCAAAATATTTACTGCATTCTACTGATTCTTCATTCTCCCAAAAACAACACTCTTTTCAGGGCTGGACATGTGCTCCTGTTCTTTCCCTAGGTGGCTCTTCAAACTCCATGTACACTGAAGGAGTCATTTGTGAAGTCACCCCAACCACTGCACTTTACCTCTCCCTTCTGTAGGGCGGGTGTCGTCTTTGCTACTTACTGTGCCGCTAGATCACATGTAGTTGCATGTTCTTTTCTAGTTCGGGAATTTACCTCTCACTCGTCCAGTGTGCCTCTCGAGCAATGCACACCTTCATGTGAGGTAAGATGCTGTGACGTCAAGACACTAGGAGAAGGAAGCGCTGCTCTCCTTGTTTTTGTTATTATCAAGGACAAAGGACTGACATCAGTGGTTCTCAGGTCTGACCCCACATCAGAATCACCTGAGGATTTGCTCACTGATTTTTAGTAAAAAATTTTCAATTTCACTCCAAGCACACTGAATCAAAATTTATCACAATATGTTCAGGAATCTGTTTCTATGACGGAGATTTGGGTCAAAACCACATTTGGAAACCCTTTAGAGTAACGATTCTGAGATCTTTTACAACATGGCCAACTGCCCTCCTTTTAAACTTTTTATTTTTAGTTTTTTTAATCATTATAAATATATTTATTCTTAGTGTAGAAACTTAAACAGCATAGAAAAGCAAAAAAAAAAAAAAGAATAAAAAACAATGACTGCAGAGTCATTCAGAGACAACCCTTGTTAATATTTTGAAGTAAGTACTTTCAGTCTTTACTTATAAATATTTATATACATATTTTTAAATAAGTTAATACTGTACATGCTTATGCTCTCTTTGGATATTTATTGGCATTTTCCCTTGTGAGGTAATGTTTTCCACAACACAGTTTAACAGCTGTATAATATTTCATTATATAAATGTGCCAAATTTAGCTTCCTTAAGTTTGGACATATATTTACTTTTGCATTTTTTACTATTATAAATAACATTTTGGGAAGCAAGATTGTACACATTCTTGTGCATAGCTCTGAAAATTTCCCAAGGTAAATTTTTAGATATGGAAGAGCCAATAAAAAGGTATGTATGTTTTTAAGCCTGTTGATGTATCCAGCTAAAACGCCCACCAAGAATGCTGTAAGAGTTCCAGTTCTAAGTAGCTAGCAGCTCCTGCCTCATCATGAACGTCAGCAGACATTTCATCTATAGCTAAGTGCTTATATCATCAGCAGTTTCTTACAGGGATCCTCAACTTCTATCCATATAGTGTACCTGGCTATGTGAAAATTGCATCTTTTGTGAAGGTTGTTAAATTTTTGGCTGCCTTCCTTGTGGGTTGCCACCAATGTTAGAGAAAAGAAAACTCCAAAATAATTAATCTCCTGAAAGTAAACTTTGATGAGATGTAACATAAAGCTGAAACCGAAGAAGAACGTGATTTCTTTGGGTATAACTTTATTCTAGCCATCTGTTTAACAAATATCAGGTTCGGAATAGTGTCAATTAAAACTGATGGCTAATCTTAATAACTTCTACTTGTGAGTATCAGCAAGACCAGCATTGTGCTGCTTGTGCAGTTATATTATGGCAGCTGAGGTACCACCACATTTTACGTGGGTACATAGACTCTCTCTCTCTCTCTCTCTCTCTCTCTCTGGATCTTTAACCTCTTAGAACTAGTGGTCCAGAACACCCACTGCTAAGCAAGTATGCAAAATTCAGTGCTGCTTACCACTGGGAAATCCCAACTCTGGTGCCAAGAGGTTCATAAATAGTAATGAACCCCCTTGTGTCAGAAGTGAGCACTATTTAACAGAAAGTAAGAATAGCCTTTGAGACACTTTGCAGCTTGAGTCATTCCACGGTGAGGGAACAGAACTCATAATGGTGATGGTTGTAACACCAGGTTGTGGGAAGGCACTCTACTTCTGTCTGCAAAGTCAACTAAAGGGAATGGCTGCTCACACATGGTCCTGATGCCACCAACATAAGAAACACAGCAACAGGAGTAGCAAAATAGGAATTTGGTGGCAGATGGAAAGGTCTGCGGGAAGTGTCCATCCAGCTTTGCTTGGCCCATATTCTGAAACAACTAGAATAAACACTTAGTGTCGTAATTTATACGCATATCAGTACCAATAAATCAGAATCATGCAAACAGTCATGTTTATTATATTCTTGTTGCTTAATATTCATGACAGTAATTTATTTTTATAGTACATCTCACTGTTCTCTCCACCACTGCTCTGCATTTAAGTCTGGTAAGTTGTACTAGTAGGAGTTCAGGTAACCCTTTGAAGACTGCAAAAGTTCACTAACCCAATCAAAGCGCTTTATTTGCTTGTTTAATTTTCCCTTTCCTCTCTCAGAAGCATTTTAACCACCAAGATGAAATCTCTGTCAATTATATAGTAATGCTAGTTTGACATATAGAAAATATGAAGACCAGAGTCGGCATATTCCTCTGAAGGAAGCTGTGTAACAGCTTCAAAGACCGATAAGGACATTTGGAGAGAGATAAGTGGTTAATTCTTCAATTTGCTATCAGTAAAATGGGTTAAATTTAGCAGTGTCCACCTCTCTTATTGACCCACTCACAGATCCTTCCCACTCCCCATTTCCGCAGCGCATTGGTACGTTAAAGGAGGAATTAGATGAAACAACCACCAAGAGGCGCGTTATGTTTTTATATTCACCTGGCGCTGGAGCCACAAACATTAGTAAGACATGGCTTCTACCCCAGAGATGTTTAGGTCAGATTAAGAGATGGGGAAAAAATATTGTGTAGTTCTATACCTAGACATAAGACTACTAATACTGTTTCATACTTAAAAATTCAACACAAATAATTTACAACTAATTGTCAGAGAAAAGAGTCACAAGCCTAGAAAACTAATTTTATTTTAAAAAGTTCCCATTGTTAATACTCTCATGATCTGTGTACTTTTACGCATGTTTGCTCTGTTTCAACAAAGGTGTCAAGCACTTTATTATACCCTCACCCAAGGATATGTTTTTATTGATTTCAGAGAGAGCGAGAAAAGCATCAATGTGAGAGAGAAACATTGATCAGTTGCCTCCCACACGTGCCCCAACGGGATTGAACCCACAACCTTTTGGTGCATGGGATGATGCTCCAATTAACTGAGCCACCCGGCCAGGGTGATGTTAAACATTTTTTAAAGAGAGCACTACCATTGAGTGTGAGTGGACATAATAACAATATTTTAACTATATTTGGGCTTTTTTTTTATTATGAATATGATGAGCTGAAACAACAAATTCATTTTATGGACTCTATGAAAATAAATCTCTAGCACATGACATGAGAGGCAAAGTGCTGCTTTGCTTAGTCCCACCTTTCAATTAAACAACATATATGATGAAAGTTGTAAGAAACTTTATGATGATTTTTCTCTTTTTTTTAAGATTAAAAAAAATATTTTTAGAGAGAGAGGAAAGAAGAGAAACAGAGAGAAAGAAACCTTGATTGGTTGCCTCCTGCACACCCCCTACTGGGGATCAAGCCCACAACCAGGGCATGTGCCCTGACCAGGAATCAGTGCATGGGAGGAGGCCCAACCAAATGAGCCACCCTGGCCAGGGCTATAACGTTATCTCTTAATTCACTTGCTGAATAATGTAATAAGGACATTTTTCTGCATGTACTTTAAAGCATTTCCTTCTTCATCTGCTGGGTGTGTTTGGTGTTCATTGGTGTCAACATTTTTCAAATGAGCCCCTATAATGTTGCCTTGGATACAGACAGCAGTGAACATTTTTGTTGATTTCATTTTAAATTGAATAGTCAAGACAGAAGCTTTTCTTAAATAATGGGGTTTTGAGACCATGTGTATGAGCAGAGAAATTTATCCATGTTCTATTTCGTTTCCTCTCATTGTAGTTCTTGACAACATAGTCTTTGTCTGAACCAAATCTACTAATTCTCTCATTTCTAAATAGACACTTGTTATCACTTTGTCCAAATCTGGCAAGACTGGTAGTTTTGTGGTTAAAAGTAACAGATTTGGAATCTTCCAGTTCTGGATTCAAATCTCAGCTCTGCAACTTCCCAGCTGGTAGCCTTAGGCATGCTAATTAGTTTTACTAAATTGAAATAATGGGAATAATAATATCTACCACAAAGGAGTCATATAAATATGAACTTAAATGGTAAAATGTACACATAGCATTTGGATGTATGTAAGTGGAATAGGGCAAGTCCACCATAATTGGGAACTATAATTATGTGGACAGTTCCAGGGTGTTTATTTATACAGGGGTGGGCAAAAGTAGGTTTACAGTTGTGATACAAATAAATAATAATACCAGAATAAATTCTGTTTCATGCACTCAGAACTGTGAATTTACTTTTGCCCACCCCGTATATTAACATTGCTCTATTAGTTTACATATTTATAATACAAATTAATTCTAAAAATTGTCTAAATGTCTAAAGAATTCTGCTTTGTAAATTTGGACTGCCCTTTTCTACAATTCTTCTTCACTGGCACCATGTTTAAAGTTTCCCCCAAATGGAGTAAATTATTATTTACAATTATTATTGCACCGTTGTTCCAAATGGCTTTCCAGTCTGTGTTACATAATCTTTACATGTATTTCGGGACCTGGACATGGGCATGGCAGACGATTGCCCCAAGTGTAAATGTCATGGTGCTAAGAGGAAGGTTGAATGAGGAGACCGACGGATTTACAGTTAAACACTTGGGTTTTGGTCCCAGTTTCAGTTGTCACATGACTCAGGTGACATAAGTCTTGTGTATGTGCAACACTTACCACTTAAAGCCAAACTCCTGCTGGTGTGATTGTCTTAGCCTGGGATCACGAAGGAAGAGCACAATTGTACAGGGTTATATGCATATTTCTGCATGTAGGTTCAAACTTACGTGAGAGAGAAATGGGCAAAAGTGACACTTTGGTCTTTAAATTCAATTTCAGACCCCAAGAATATAATGAAATAATAGTAATAAAGAGCTAACTAAATCTTGTGTTGAAATAATAGAAAGATATAAGGAAGGAAACTTCATCATGCATTGATACAGTTGTACAACTAAAACACTCCATTGAAGTATGATTTCTGTTATGGACTGAATTTTTGTATCCTCCCCAAATGCATATGTTAAAACTCTAACCCCGGTGTGATGGTGTCCGGAGGCGGGGCCTTGGTGAGGTAACTAGATTTCCTTGAGGACACGAGGGTGGAGCTTCATGATGGGATTTGTAAGTATTGAAAGAACAGGGAAAGAAAGAATAGAGAACACTGAGCAGGGATTGAAGCCTACATTTTAAATCTTTTCAAACATTGAGAGTCTGCTAAAGAAAGATGCTGTGTGGATCCTGATTGACCAATGTGGTTTTTCTAGCTTTGTTCTAGCTGGTCTGTCCTTCCCATTTGTGGAGAGCTCTGGGTCTCCTGCTTGGCTAGCGCTGCTCTGTATTTACCCAGAGGTCCCGCTCTCAGAAGTCCAGAGCATTACAGACTTGAGCACCACTGACAGGGGTTTCTGAGGTTTTTCTGTGTTTGATATTTGCTTAGGGTCATTCCATTTTTCTCCCCTAAAACATTTTTGTAACAGAGCACAAAGGAATAGAAATTTCTGAAAAATATTTCAATGAGGTAATAGTTTCTTCTTAGGTGCAAATTCAGAGAATGATACACAAAATGTGTCAAAGAACAACCTTACTAGTGAGCTCGGAGTTAGGGGCCTGGAGGAGGAGCCCAAAGGATTGTTGATTTCATCTGTTGGTAAGACAGTATCAACCCACAACTAGCACAACAGATGGCACTAATTAGGTCTGCCCATCCGTTACTTGGCAGAGGAATAGACTCGAGATCTGAGTCAACCTTTCACCTGCTGGACATGCAAAGTGAGAAGAAAAAGAAAGGGGCCAAGAGCTGATTGGTTAGACAGCAATCATGGACTCAGGGCCCTAGGCATTTGACCCTTTTAAGAATTTCATTTTCTGAAAAATAAAGGTGTTGCATGAAATAAAGGGCAGCAAGGGGGTGGGGGGTGGGGGGGGAGTGGCACATTTAAATGGAAAACTATAAACCAGTCAATGAAAGAAAAAAAGTCTCATAATTATCCAATATAACTTTTTTATAGTTCATGGAGTTTTAAAAATGTTTGCTTTCTGTCTTCTAAGTATATTACTTTTACTCTTAAAACCAGCACTGCTACTTGTTTTCCATAAAACTGTACTCATTTTGCATGTTTCTGCTTCCCAAAGCACAGGTAGAAAATGTATGAGTTGATCCTTAGGGAGAAATTTCATTCTCCAAATCACATGGCAATCCTCAGTGAGAATATTCCGCTGCTCCAGCATGAGCAGTGTCCCCCCGGGAAATGTATAGTACTCCAGCAGACAGCACATCCGAAGTTTAATTCTCCAGGATAATAAGGACTGAGCCAAATGAAGAAATGCTGCCTTTCAAGGAGCCCATGATAGTCTGAGGAGCTACTGAAAGAATATTCCTTTATTGACAGAGAGGTGGAGAACTAGAGTAAAGACAGGAGCTTGAGCAAAGGAGAGCACGTGACTGAGCGCGAGCAAGTCAGAGAAAGCAGGGAGAGGGATCAGTTCTCACTCTATCAGGAAAACAGCTCAAGGGAGGTTAATGTGAAAATTCTCTTGAGATAATTGTAAAAAAAAAAATACATCTACCTTTTTAAAACTATCGTAAGTTGTGAGAGTTGAAGAGAAAAATATGAACCATTTCAGGTTTGGAAAACTAGTGTGTGTGCATGTGTGTGCCTGTGTCCCTGTGTCTATGTGTGCATATAAGGAGTGTTAACTTCTTGAGTATGGTTTATTTGATGCTCGTTTAATATTTTTTTACTGTGAGAAAGACCTACAGTGTTACAAATATGTGCGCAGGCTGGTGTATAGCCTACCCTGCCATACCTTAAGCTCTTCACCTACCAGTGAGTCTATGACCTTCACAAGCTGAAACACAGGATACACTATCAGCAAGGTAGCCAATTTCCCAACAGGGAGAAGGGATTACTTTGAAGTTGTCTCGTCTGGTGACACTGTGAATGTCACAGATTTACTAATATTTAACAGAAGCAAGACAGCATCATGTTGGAGAAAATGGTGAGCAGAGCTCTGGGTTATGATTAAGATGTACGTTGCAGAACAAAGTGACAGGCTTTGGACTAATCAAATAGGTTTGTGCCTGGGAATGGCTGGGAAAACAAAGGAGAAATGTCATGAGATAACGAAAGAAAGTGGAAGTCCCTAGATTGTGAAGCAATAGAATATACTGTAATATTATCCTAAACATATTGGGTTTGGAATTCCAGAAACAAATATTAAAACAGAATAAAGATAGTGAAATGTTATTTAAGGCAGCTTTACTAGAGGGGTGGAAAGGCTTGTGAGAATGGACAAAAAGGTCATCTGGGAGTGTGGTCTAAGGATAGTCTGACTGTACTCTGACTTAATACTAGCTAACAATTATTGACTCCAATGTGCCAGGAAATCTGTATGTGCTTTGTCATGATTAGCATTTCACTAAATTCTTTACAATCCCCGTGGAGAAGATACTATTTTTACATCATTTTATAGTTGGGGAAACTGAGGTTTAGAGAGGTCAAGAACTGGCTCGAGGTCTTACTTACAGGGAGTAAATAATGGAGTCAGAAGCTGAATGCAGGGGGTGGTATGCTAAGCAGGTAGAATTTTGTCTTAGCTGATGAGAATAACCTCACTGAAAAGTTAGCATATACATGGCAATCTGGGGACATGCTACTGGTAAAGGGATTGGGCAAAGACCCCCAATGAGACTGATGGGCATGAATGACAGGCACGGCAAGAGAAGTGTGGGCCACCAGATCATTGTAGGACTTGGAAGACCTCGCGAAGAATCTGGCTTTTCCTCAAAATAAAATGGCAAGCCAGTTGCAGCATTTAGATTGTATTTATAGTTAGAATCACACCAGATTTAAAATGAGTGAGAGAGAAAAAAAAACTTACTGGGGAAGTAGGAGAGGCTATTCTCCTGGATATTTGGCCAGTCAGAGATGGAAGTGGGTGGGCACAGGTTTTTCTGGAAGGCCCCTCAGTGGTTATCACAATGTGGTATTGGTGTCAACCCCAAGAATGTAAAGTGAGGCAGGAACCTCGGTATGAAATGAAAGGTCATAAACCCTCAGTTTCATTAGTCTATTGATGCAGCGGTGAACTTGATAACAGGCAATGAAAACCAGTGACTTAAATCTACCATTAGAGGAATGGGTCAGGATAACTGTTTCCCCCTGAGGTATGGAGGAGAAATTCCGCACTTTGTTATACATCTTTTGATAGCATGTCTATTCAGTGGGAGCAGGGATGCTCAGGAAGCTGACTCATGAAGGCTGACTGGCTGATGGCTCAGCTTCAAAGTTTATGGCTTTGAAAAGCAACCTCTTAAGAATATGGAAGAAAGTAGTGCAAGTGAAAGAAAAGTTTTAAGGAAAAACAAAAAGACAAGCACCACCTTTTCAATGGAGCTGATGTTTTACCGCTCAATTCATTTCAGAGTTAAGGACCAATTCAAGTTCAGAATCACCTTCTAGTGTTACTTATAAAGGACTTTTCATTAAGCCAAATTTAGGAGATGGAGGTCCAGTTGTTTATTATCTATCAACTAAAGCATTCCTACAGAAAGACACCTGTGCAAGCCATTTGGCTCTAGTCAACTATTTTCTTTTTACAATTTAATTATGAATATATTTAGAATGAGTTAAGAGACAAGCTAGGCATCAGCTATAAAATTTCTTGTTTGCTAAACACACACACACACACACACACACTGATTAAAAAGCAATCACAAGAAAAAAAACCTGTCAAGTCTGTGAGAACGTTAGCTTGCAGTGGAAACTTTAGTAGAAGGGGAATATTTGTAAAATCTATCTTTACTTTAATTTCAACCTCCTTAAAATGGTGCATGGAGGATATTTTTATACTACATTATTTTTACATCTCTGGCTTCTTTGTGGTGACCCTCCAAACCCTGCTTTTTACTTTTTCTAGTTTTAAGGCAATCTGTCACTATCATGCTTTAAAGTTTAGCGATGGCTTGTGGTCAAGTGCCTTGCAAGCTCTGTTTCTTTTCTCCCAAAGAGAGTCATCATGGAGTTGATGATGCATCAGAAATAGTTTGAACAAAGGGCAAGAGAAAGTCAAGAGTAAAGGAAATATTTGCAAATATACTTGACTGCCCCCTCCCCACATTACTTATTGAAAGTATACTTTAAAGGTAAAATGGCATAATGGCCATGAGGGAAAACATTCGGACATGCAACCGATACTTTCTGCCATAGGGCAATGTCTTTAATTTAAATCATTTTTATATGAGGATGGTGTGACTGACAGAATATAGGATATTTTATATATGTCATATATATGACAGATGTATGGGTTGTATTTAAGAACTAGGCATGGGGTATGCTCTAACTTTGGTGACTAACAGTCTGCATTTTAATGGTGCTGAGTCAATCTTATGGGTACCGTTTCTCACAATTGGTTTTACTGCTTAATTAATCAGTGTTTATAGAGTCTGGGCATTAAAAAATATATTGCCTTCAAATGCATGTGTGACTACAGGCTTTAAATTGAAGACATGTCTATAACATTATTACTCTCTCAGTTTATCATTTCTTTCTTATCTTTTATATAGATAGATGCATATGTACATACATGTATATGCACATAAATAATGTAAACATGATTTATATAATAGAAAGTACATATAATATTTTCTTAAGAGAAGCTGAAAAACATGACAAAGAAATTAATATTAATATAAAATTAATTATTCATATAATTAAATAATTAATAAGGTTGTTTTGATCAAGAAATTGGCTTTGATTGCATTCTCTTGATGGGAACTATACTGAACATTACTCAGGTGTGGGAAGAAAAGTAATTATTTTTTCACACAAAAGGCAAATTTGGAAATTCAGAAGACAACAATTCAACAAGTACAAACTCACATGCTCAATCATGAGCACCAGAGAGCTGAAGTGAAGAACTTGACCAAAAGGAAATGATCAGATAGTCCTTGAATAAATGAGCTTTGGTCCAGGCCTAAGTCAAATCTTTAAGCCTATCCCTCACAAATAACAGATGACGTCTTGTAAGTAAATGCATGAAGTAAATTCTTTTCACTTCTCTATCATATACTAATCTATCTATAGTTTCACGGTCATGTCACCTCTGTTGATCACTTGGGTTTGAGAGAAGGGACATGAACATTGATGGATTAGGAGCATTTGTGACATGGAGGTGGAGCAGGTGCTACCTGTGAACACAAAGAGAGGGAAAAACACGAAGTAGAAAGATAAATGACTCCACAAAGATTTACATGCCTGAATTCCCAGAGCTGTGAATATGTTATCTTACATGGTGAAAGATTTCTTATACATGATTAAGTTAAGAACCTTAAGGTGGGGACAGTGTCCTGGGTTATCTGGGAGGGCCCAGTGTAATCACAAGGGTCCTCAAAAGTGGAAGATGGAGGCCAAAGGAAGTCAGAAGGAGGTATGACTCTGGCAGGGGGCAGAGGGATGTGATGTCATGCGATTGCCCTGTGAAGGTGGAGGAAGGGAAGACTGGCGTAGGCATGCAGGCAGCCTCTGGGAGCTGGAAAGGCACAGAAGTGGATTCTCCTCTGGAGCCTCCAGGTAGGAATGGAGTCCTCCTGACACTTTGTGTCCAGCCCGGTAAGACCAAGTGAAAGACTCTGTCCTACAGAGCTGTAACATAATACATCACTATATTTTAAGCCACTAAGTTTGAGGCAATTTTTTATGGCAGCAATAGAAAACTAATACATGTGTCTTCTAGAAAACAGTGTCTCCAACTGGGAAAGCAGAAAGAAATCCCTGGCTGAACATCCTGAAGCTCTCCTGGAAGCAACTACTCAATATGAATTAGAAAGACAGAAGGTTCTAGAAAGGAGGCATTCTGGGAAAAATAGCACTCTGCAATAGTGTCAGAAAAGAGTAAGGACATTATAAAGGGGAAAAAAAGCAAAGAAAAAGAAAAGCAATTACAAAGTACAGAAAAAATAAATAGAAAATATATATAAGAAAATCATCATCTAACTACAAAGAGAACCAAACGTGGCCAAGAGTTTAAGCATATTTTGGAGTGTAATAAAATAGATTCTGTTTGACTGAGTGAGGAACATTCTTTGAGAAGTATAGGGATTGTGACTGAACTCTAGAGAAGAAATCTTTGTGAAACCACTTGGACAGGCAGTGTTACAGACTTATAACATTGTAAATATAAATGCTGTTTATTAGTTTTCTAATTGGTCAAACCACTGAAGACTTAGAACAACCATTAAAATTTAAAGAAGTTAATGACTAATATTGTGAAAGAAAGAGAGGGAAAAGAAAGGATGGAAAGAAAAATACACTCATCTTACAAAGAGAAGTTAGGAGCTATTATTGACTGTTGATGAAACAAGAAACAGGTTTATGTGTATTATTTAACATCTAAATATATTTTATGACTATTAAATATTGCAGGAAGTGGAGTGAATAAGTTAATATTTCATATTAGGTATTATCCATAGTTGATAATTCAAGAAGTAGAGATATTATCCAGAGTTATAAAGGTAACCACTGGAAGAGATAAAAACAACTAGTTCAATGAGTAAGCCTGGCGATGTGAAGTGATAGCCCCAATTCACCACTCTCCATCATAAGTTCCTCTATAAAATTTGGATTGTTGCATGTTGTAATTTGATACAAGTGAAAACCTAAAAAAAAAAAAAAATACAAAAAACACTTAAACTTGTAATAGTTACTCATATGAAATAGGAAAACAATGCTGTGTATGTCTAAATGAATTTCAAAAGGGTATGGGTGAAAAATTGGTTATAAAAAATACAGCGGAGAGTTAAAAATGTATTCAGAGAGGCTAACATTTAAAGAATTGATGCTTTTAGTATCTAGTAGTAAATATTGAAACATTGCTCACTCTTGGAAAGTTCTACCTTATTTCTAACCTAAAAACCTCAAAACTAAAATTTCTGATTATTTAATTGAGTTCTAACCTTGGTTTAAAACAATAGAAAAGGTTGTAGTTTTCTATAGAATGATATAGGACATATAGGTGTTACATAGGGTAATGTAACAGCCAGATATTTGGCAACAGCTAGTTAGTTATTCTTCCAGCAAGATTTCTTTTAGATAAACATTCCCAGAAAGGCAATGTAGGAGGATGGAAAGTACTTATGCTTTAGAGTCTGAAACCGAATGCTGAGTTTAATCTTTTGAGCCATATGAACTTGGGAACTATTTTGTGACTTGCTTTACTGCTCTAAAAAAAATGAATTTCTTTCCAATCATTTATTGAGCATCTAATATAGAGTAAGAAAAATATCTTATTTAATTCTCATAGTAACTTTATGTGCTAGAAATTATTTTCCGCATAATTTTTCCACTTCTCCAATATCTCCTGCTTTGGTATTCTTAGGGAAAAAAATGAGATAATAGCAAAAAATGCAATGAGTTTTTCTCCTCTCTTTCTATTTCCTAGAAATTTGGGGAAAATGCAGATATTAAAATAGAAAAGACACTGTTTTTTGTCTCTTTTCTTTGGATCTGTAGAGTTACCAGGACAGACAAAAATGGGAATAGAGGTAAACTTAGTACATTTCCTAGGATTTAGATGTACTGGAAATGTCCAGACCCCTGCAGGCCTATAGTCACAGATTGCATTACCTGTCATAAAACCCTAGAGCTGTATTTTTGTACCAAGTTCGCATTTACAGTACTAATAATGCCTTGAGCACAAGTCAATTCCAGGGAATTAGTCATTGCAGTCAGTGGGTTAAATCCCCATGAAATAACCCTGCAGGTGACCCAGTTGCATTGACCTTAAGTATAGAATTTCAGATCAGTAACTGTGGTACTGGCATTCTGAAATATAAAACAATCTCTAGTGTTTTTGTTACCCCAATGGATGTCATCAGACAAGGGATCACTATGGAAATTGCAGGTTCTTATCATAACAATGTTTGTTTTGGGTCCAAAAAACTATTTAAAAAAGTAAATGCCTTCTGTCCTCTTTTCTTGGAATATGTAATGATGACTTTCAGACATATAATAAAAATTAACAGTAATTCAAATAGCACAAGTAGTCATTAATTGCTTATACATGAAATAAAATTTCTTCCTCAGAGGTAAAGCATTCCAGATGGATGTAAAATTCCTTTGGTCTATTCACCTTTTAACTCTGTCATAAAATGGTAACAGATCTCTCAATTTGGGACCAAATAAAAATGCTAAGCCTCCACAAACTGGGCTTGGGGGCAGTGAGAGAGAAAAGGGAAATGACATTACAGCTACATGAACTGTGACATTGACTGGCGTGGCGTTCTGCTAGTGTTTAAACCAAAGAACAGAAAACACGTCAAGTATTTATACCAACGGAGCAAATTATTTTGACTCAGGGAACTGGTTACCCAGTAATGAAGAAGCTAAATAAAGAAGAGAGAAGAGAGAAGAAATTAAAGCACAATAACAGGAAGCCACTACCAGGCTGGAGGGGAAGAAGAGGAGGATCCCCATCACAAGACAGAAGCTGGAACCAGAGTGGGTCTGTGCACCCAAGCTAAAGCCACGGAGGAGACGGATCCTCAGGTACAGAGCCAACCAAGGCAGATGGGTAGGCCAGGGACAGGGGGTGGAGAGTAAACTAACAAACTGCCTGGCCTTTTCTTTCCTTTCTCCTGCTATCTACCACTGGTGGCTTCCACTAGCCACAGGAGCATGAAGACAGCCCTCCAGAGCACCTGTGAAAAACAGCTGGCTGAGGTCAAGCCTCCGAAGGCACAGAGCACAGAAGCGAAGGGTGAGAATGGCCAGAGAGGCTCAGAGCCCACATATATGGTCATTTCCCCTGTGAGTTTACTTTATCTGGTCGGGTCATGGTTTATTCCTTTTATAAAAAGCCAAGAACTTGTGGACAGGTCTGATGAGCTTCTGACTGTACAGATTTTACAAGAGGCAGTGAGAGCTATGATAAAGCTCAGCACCCCTCTGAGACTGGGCGAACAGTAATAGCTTTACATTTATATTTTTTACTCATTTGGTGCACAATGGGGTACAGGTACTTCCTCGGGTATGGTTTTACCATTGCCAAGGACTTGGAGAAAGGTCTCCCATTTCTTGAGAATGTTACAATGACTTAAAACCTAGAGCTGAGTTGAGAACAGAAAAACTAATTTCAAGGTTATCCTAAAATACATGGGTTAGTGAACATTCAGCATCACAACATATTTCTCAGACATATTACCCTGTTGGTTAGTCCCTCCGTTTTATGTATTAATTAAGCACCTTTTCGAGGTAGGTAAGGCAAGGTTGCTCAAATTGGTTCTCCTTGCTTGAGCAGTGAAGGAAAACTGTCCCGTCTCTTCACTTCTAGACTGATTTCAATAAAGCTGTTAACATTTACGCAACACCTTGCATTTTTAAAGAACTTTCTTAAGCACTGACTCCTTCATTCTCACCATCACCCATTTTCTAAAGTGCCGGCAACAGATGCTTCCCACCTCCACTTTGCCTTGTTCTGACCATGCGAGCATTTCTGAAATTCTGTCCCGTTTGGACCTGATCCTAGAATAGTACAGAGATGGCCCTACTCTTTCTGGAAATTCAAAGAACACACCCTCACCTGGGTTCTGAGGGCCTGCTTCCCATAAAGCGTAAGCTAAGGGAATGGATGCCTAAAATCATTAAAATCAGGTGAACTAAGGGAAGCTTCACTAATGGGTATCCTGTATCACAGCCCTCAAATCAGCATGTGTACAAATAGGTTTCCAAATAAGATAATCTTCACTTAAAAGTATGGAAACCATGATGTGAAATTTATATGACTTCTTTAAATATACGTAATTAGAGATAGGTACCCCAATGCAAGTCTCCCCAATTTCCTACCAGAACACGGTCCTATAATTGTGAATGCTGTTCCGTGCTTGTGTGTTCCAAGACAGAATATCAGAATCAGCTGTTATGGAAATGCGTGCTTGTTTATTTTTTCTTTATTCCTCCTTTTAAGTTAAGAGAGCCTGGGAACTATAAAATACTGTCTTTCTCGAGAAGCAGAGGGCTCATGAAATGAAATGTTATGACAGGAGAGAAGAGCTCCAGCCTCACCTCAAAACCCATAGTCAGGGCTACTATATTCAGCACCAACACCAGCTACACAGCAACAACACAACCTGAAATCGTGAGCAGGCAACAACAGAAAGAATTTGGAAGAATAAACTCTGCTTTATTCCTGTTGATATCATTTTGCCAGAGCTTTTTTTTTTTTTTGTGAAATTAAAAAAATACTAAACAGAATAAAAGGGCATATTGAGGGGCTGTTCTCCAAATGGGCTCCCCAAATCCCCGCTCCCACTAATGGGAACACAGCGCACACCGCCAGCCAAGACCAGACCTCCTAAGTAGAGCATTTTTTTTTTTCTTGCAGATTTTTCTTGTTTGGACTTTAATTAAGCTCCTTCCAGGCTTGCAAGCTTTTTAATTTTACCTTTCTTTCTTCTTTCTTTTTCCTCCTTGAATCAGCTTATTTGCCAGGAAACTTTTTCCAAGCTGTCACAATTATACTAAGTGTACTCTAAGCTATTAAATTTAGAGATGAACTGGTAGTCGCTTCTCTAAGAAATCAATAGCAGAAGTTTCCTTGCATTTGGATTTCATTCCTTCCTTCTTTCCTTCATTCATTTTTCCTTAAGTGTGTATGTGTTTTATGGATAAGAAAATAGTAGAAAAGGAAGTTTCATAGAGTGTACAATGACAATTGGCTAGTAAGTGATATAACTCAGCCTCCCACAAACTCAACCAGTTTAACAGAAGAAACTTGCCATTACTTAATTTACTACTCACACTGCTCATAAGCAGACTGGAGCTGACTATTTACCAGTGTTGGTGGGTGAAAGTTGAATGAGTGAAGAGAAGGTGATGACTCAGTGGATGATTTAACACTTCTTTATGAAATGTAATATTTAATGCACTGAGGTTCTTTTTAAAGAACCCTTTGTACTCAATTAAATTCACTGCAGTTCTGAAAGTATAAAGGAAGGGGCCGGGGTGCCAACGGTGACCTCTTTAAAACAGAGTCTATGAAAAGCTATTTTCATCCGAAGAGGCTTGGTTGAACATTGGCTACCTTAAACACAATGCCTATTTTTTTTCTCAAAAAAAACCAAAAACCCTCAGATAATATCACAAGGCCAGAAATAAAAGTAAGCCATCAAAACACAAACACTAAAATAAAAGATGTGGCGCATTGGGGATAGTATTATCTGCAGGATTTCTATGATCGCCATGCTTAGCATTTCCTTGCTAATTCCAGGCTGCCAGCTCGGCGCGCCGAGCGCTCCTCGGGCGAGGTACTTACTGATCGCCTCCACAAACTGCTCAAAGAGGCTGTAAGGGAAGAGCGGCTCAGGCAGCTCCCGGAAAAACATCTTCAGTGCTCCGGTGACAACGTGGATGTCCTCCCACTGGCTGTCGTCCAAATTCAGCTTCTCTTCTGGGAAAACACGAGGAGAAATGGAACAACTGGTTTTAATGAAACAATTACAAGACACTAATTATTATGTTAATGTTTGCCTACTATCATCAGCAACCGTTAACAGCCTTCTGCACCTAGAGGTTTGGTGCTGTGCATGTTTTTTTTTTTTTTTTTTTTTCTTCCCCTTTTTCCGTAGGAAGGGAACATTTTCAATGGAATACCATCTGTAGGAATGCAGCTAACAAAAAAGCAAGAGACACAAAGAGACGGCGCCATTGACACAGAATGTCAGATACATTTATTCCCATAATGCATCGGTATGAAAATTAGCATCACAGCTCAACGTGATTCAAAGCTATTTGGTTTTGAGGCCGAGGGGCTAAGAGTTGCCAATGATGGCCGGCTCCAGGGACCGGCCTAAAGGCCTTGCTGAGCCAACAGGAGACATATGCTAAACATGGCGATAGAAAATGAGTTATTGCTTTACATGTGTTAGCCTTGCTATGTACAAGGGAATACTGGGTAACACTTTTTTCCCCTTTTCTTTTTTTCTTTCTTTCTTTTTTTTTGCTGAATATAAAGTCAGCAAGGAATAGAATACTGAGTGAGAAAGGATATTAATTCCTTCTTACTGCTTCAAGAATATCTTTTTTTTTTTTAGTTTTCATCTCATCGAGGAAAATGTGCCCAGCAACAATATTAGACAGACCCCTGTTGGCCCACGCCGGCTATGCAAAACTGTCAAAATGATAACACACTAAAGACAAACCACAAGTGCTTACCAACTCTTCTTAGAAACAACGGAAATGCTTGCTTGGGAAGCCTCAGTGAGTTGAAACATTTAAATATTAAAGAATATAAATGCCAAAGTGAAGTTTTTAGAAAAAAAATAAAGGGATGTTGGGCAATTATTATTATTATTTTTCCATTTTGCCCTCAATATGAAAGCCTGGAATCATTTTCCCCCAAGAAGTGATATAATAGGGTCTGAAAACGACATGTTTTCATACTACTAAAAGGACGCAGGCACAAAAGCATTGCAGCTGATACATAGTATTTGTCTTTGCAAACATGCGACATGGAAAAGATGTTGGCTTCTGGGCTTACTGCAAACTAAAGCTAATCATTTCAGATAACCTGAGTGTTAATTGAAAAGCTGAATATCCTGGCAAGAACTTAACAGGTATTTAGTCAACTGGAATTTAGTTTCTTTACCAGTGTCTTAGGCTCAGATTCACATGACCTGTTGGTGCCAGTTTTTCAATGCAGAGAAGAATTTGCACCAAAAATGTAAAAAAAAAAAAAAAGAAAAAGAAAAAGAAAAAAGCTGAGAATTGTCGCTGTAGGGAATCTCTGCATGAGTTGTTTTGCTAATACTGTTTGTGTCCTTTAAAAAATATTAGCTGAAATCTTTATCAGATCTCTTTTTTTCCTAAATAGACTATTATTTCCAGGGCTAGTAAGTGATGTTCCTGCTCACTAGGACGTTTGCAATGAGAAGGAGTGAAGGTGGATCTGTGTATTTCAGATGGGCTATTTTTTTCTTCCTTTTCAGTCTTCATTGCTACCTCAATCATAATACAATAATCCGATCCACAACAAAATCAGCAGAGGAGACCTTCCTTCTGCCCTGCAATCATTTTTGATTGATTGTATTTCAACAATTAGTCTTTTATTTGGCTACACACTATTGAAATAGGACGACAGCATCTTAGCAGGCCAGCTTTAAACAGTCAACTGTTAACAATAGCATCAAAAAGGGAGACCTGATGGGGTTTACTGTCACTTTAAAGAACGGGGTTTTCACATTGTTGAAATCTGTCAGATATTTTGAAATGTCCCTCTCACTATGGTGCCACACCCCCTGCGTGCCCTTATAATAAAATTGGTTTTACTCCTGATTAAATCATTTTCTCCCTACCCACTACCATACTTCTCATAATGGACCTGTGCGCTCTACAGCTGGTGTTCTTCCCATGGTACCAATTCTTACTTTATCTTTTAAGCACTTTGCTGCTAAGATCTCATGCAGAGTGCTTATGTTTTGTTAAGAGCTTCATTCTTAGAGAAATAGCTTAACACATGTTCTAAAAATGTTGTACAACTTATTGCTTAAAACACATTTAGAAAATGTATAAGTATTGTAGCTTTGGCACCGAACTTTAAGTGGAAACCTAAACACACACACACACACACACACACACACACGTACAAAACTATCTCTACCAAAAATTGATCAGAAAAGTCCAACATAAAATGCTATTCTGATACATAGGTTTGAGACTGTCAAAGAAAAAATGTTCAGGTAAAAAAGAAAATGGTTTCGTATTGAATAAGAAAACGAGAACAAATAATTGTATGACCAAATGCAAATGCCATTAACATTAGTCATGTTCATATTAACATCAGTTAATTCAAATGATTGTAAAAATGGAATATTTCTATATACATTAAACATTTATTAATCAATAAATACCATTTGATTATGTCCACTTGAAATGCCATGGAATATCAACATCAACTTGTGTTACTTACACCTGCATTCCTACTCTAGATATCTATGTAGTCTTCACTTAAAGAAAACAACAATAACAAAACAAAACAAAAAAAAAACCACAGAAACAATTTGTAGCACTCCAACAAGTGCTTGAAGAAATAATATGGGAAATAGTTGGAAATGTGATATCTAATTTTTATATTAAGTTTTTATAAACCAGAGGGTTTTAAGGTATATTTTTCAAGGCCACTGTGATTTATCTAAACATACAGTTTTGCCCATATTTAGACACTTTCTTATGAACCCAACCAGTTCTCAAGATGACTGTAACCCTATTTTCGTGTTAACAGGTATCATTCTAAAGACATTTGTACTATTTGATAGGCCTTTTCTAACTAAACTGATAGCAGTGATGATGTCTTATGCTTCTTCCTTTTGACATTGATTCTGTGTTGTGGGGGCTGTCTTGCATTCTTGGATGTTTAGTAGCATCCCTGGCCTCAACTCACTCAATGCCAGTGACACTTCCCAGTGGTGATAACAAAAAATATCTCCATATATTGTCAAATGCATCCTGGTTGTGAAAAGCTATTCCCAGTTGAGAACCACTATAATGAAGCCTGTAAGAGTCTGTAGAAGTTACTCAAAAAATATTGATTTCCTGAAGTTTACCTTAGGTAGACAGAGAACTAGAAAACTAGATACACACATACTGAGATTTCTTTAATATGACCTTAAAGAAAAATTATTGTCAAAATCAAAACCTTTCGTAGAAAAAATCCACATGACTACATGTCAGGATGCTTTGTTACAAAAAAACAATAACCAACAATTACTTAGTGCTTACATTCTAGTAGGGACTATGCTATACATTTTACATTCATTATCTAATGTATTTTTTCAATAAAAAAATGAGGTCCATGATATCATTATCATCATCTCTATTTCACAGATAGGGAAATGAGGCATGGGTAGATTAAGTAATATTTCCATGGCTGACAAGTGATATATCCAGGATAAGGAACCAGTAAGCACCCCCAACCCCCAAAACCACAATGTTCAGACTTAAACTTGGCAGCAGAAACTAAAAGGGAAAAAGTAAATAGTAATTGCAAGCAGTAGTAGATTTACTATCACTTCACAGACAGTGACTTTTAGATCTTTATCCCTGAATGTCTTCCTCAAGGCTATGCTTTTACCTGTAAACTGACTCATCTTTTATAATTACCCATTTATAGAAGGAACAGATTCTTATATAAAGAGATATAAAACAAATTGGCAATAAAAAGAAACTGCATTCGGGAAAGGGGCAGAAGATGGGGCAAACTGTTATGTGGGGATGGAAGGAAGAGGAAAGATGACAGAGTGAGAAAGATTATACGGAGTATCAGGCCTGGCTTTACTGCCAATTCATTACATATCTGTTTATTTGTGAAATGAAGACAGTTAGAAGAATAGTTGTTGGTATCAGATGAGAAACCGTATCTGAAAAACCTTTGGAAAGCAGTAGGCAACAGTCATATCCAAGATACCACTATGACGAGGAAGGTGAATAAAGGCCAAATGGACAAACTGCATAAGGGAGTGAGGCAGTGGAAATACCGAGTGAACATCATAAACCAATAGAGGGTTTGCCTCAGCACAATGCAGTTGGTCATATGAAAACTTTGCACGCAAGAGTCCAATACTGCGAGGAAGTCTGGTTGAATCAAAGTCCCTCACAATCCTCATTCTGTCAATCTGTGTTGGTTTCTCCTGACTTCCACGTAGGCTATCTTTAGTGCATTTGGGTCATGGCTTTTGGTTTAAAGCATTTCAACAGAATTGAAGACGAGTCAAACTCCCAAATCCAAATATTGTGTGTTTTATGAGATTACAAAAATTATACCTCAATGTTGCATCCAAACAAGGTCATCTTGAAATGCTCTTTCTTCAAGGGTATTTTGTGTATTTTATTTATTTTTGAAGTAAAAAGGTATCTACATCAAGCTAAAAACAATTATATGTGAAAGAAAAAAAAATTGACCGTAGCTATTGGGAACAATCTTTCTTAAAAAGAGGAACTGAAAGGTGGGCCTTTGATAGCCACAGTAGGTCACGGTAATTTCCAAGGAAAAAGGTACATCTAAGTGTCACTAATAAATTGTTTGCTATGAAAGACTGCCCTCCACATTGCAGGATGTTTATTAGCACTCCTGGCCTCTGTCCACCAGATTCCAGCAGCAACTTCCTCCCCATGTGACAGCTCCCTCCCCAAAATAAATTAAATATAATAAATAAATATCACGAATAGTTTAATTACCACTTTCTTCTTGTATTATATATTGCTTTATAGATTGGTATAACCAGAAGTTGCAATACCAGGTCTGATTTTAACTAAATTCACTACAGTAACCCAGTATTGGTTGAAATTTGGTTGCAGACCACTTGAACTATCTAGCCTGAAGTAGTAACCTAAGAGTAAAGAGGTAATTCTTTGTCTATTGAAACACACATACATTTTTACCTTGTGTTTTTTTTTTCCCCCATGGCACTGTTAAAGCCTCTTTCCAACTCTGATTTCACTGTTGTAATAAAAAAGAGGAAGAGATACCCCAACTTTCCCAGGATATGGAGAGAATAGCTCTGATTTCATTAATATAGTGACAAGAACCTATTACATTGTAAAACTCTCGTAAAGAATGTGGTATCTGCTTCCGGTGCAGATGACCATTTGGAAACCTTATCTGAAAGGCCTGCTGGGTGCAGGAAAGTCCCATCACGAATGAAAGAGATGCCAGAGGGACTATAGATTTGAAAAATAATAATATGCTTGGCCATAAAATCCAACTGGAAGATTAGATACTAAAGTGGATAAAACACTCTATTTATCTATAAGGGTATAGCTAACTTTTAGGTTCATGTTTAAGGGAGAGGACCAAAAGGAAGTTCATTGAATCATTCGATTAGCTCAACCTTTCCTGTTGTGTTGGCTCCTTAAAGTGACACTTGATTTCTAGTGGATCAGAGAGGTTCCAAATTCTCAAACATGGTGATGTCAACCCTGTACCCAAAGCAGAATCTTCACACGCTGGACTCGCTAAAGCCGCTTCCTACAATACCTTGGGTGTCACATGAGACTCAGTGAGGACATTCTTGGGAAACTAGACCAGTTGGCCAGTTAATTTGTTTGATCACTTAATTTTTATTAGACAAATACAGATTCAATAAAGACTGTATACCAGGGACTGTATTACGTGCTTTTCAAAGCTATTGCTGTTGAGGCGGCTTTCTATTTCCCAAAAGAGAGGACTTCACCAGGTGCTCAGAAATCCTACTCAAGTGAATATAGATTAGGTTCTAGACATTTTACATCTCATTTCTGTCACATAGAATAATACTCTATTGACCTTGAGTACAAGCAGAAACAAATCAATATACTCAAAGGATATCACTCCAAATATATGGTCTGCTATGGTCTGAACTGTGTCCCTTCCTCCCCATTCATATGTTAAAGGTCTCAGCCCCATTATCTTAGAATGTGACTGTATGTGAAGACAGGGCCTTTAAAGAGGTAATGAAGGTAAAATGAGGTCTGGTGGATGGGCCCTAAGCCAATATGACTGGTGTCCTTATAAGAGGAGGCAATTAGAACACAGACACGAACAGAGGGAAGACCATGTGAAGACACAGGAGGAAGATGGCCACCTATAAGCCAAGGCAAGAGGTCTCAGAAGAAAGCAACCTTGCCAACACATTGATCCTGGACTTTTAGTCTGTGGAACTGTGAGGAACCAAGAAAATTTCCAGAACTCTCTAAGACACTAAAATGTTAAAAAAAAAAAAAAAAAAAAAAAGGTTTTATTTCTTAATATCCAAAGGGATATTTTAGCATGCCAAGTTGGCTTGCTTCTTATTACATCATGTTGTGTATATTTCTTTGGACATCACTTAAGAAGACCAAGGCATGCAAATAATATCGCAGGCTAATATAAAATACATTTAGTTCTTCTCTTTGAAGGCGATGGAACAGCCTTCTATATTCAGCACAGAAACTGAGTCAGGAACAAAAATGTCTTATTTTTATTTTTCCTCAGATTTCATTTGAATGTAAATAATAACATAATGAATAGGTACAACTGAAACGTGTGAAGCAAGCACCACAGATGGAAAGCATAGCAAATGTGTCATTGCTTTGTGCATTTTTAATTTATAATGACACAACATAAAATATCTTCCCATGGTAAGAACTCCACGTATATTACCACCTTATAAAATAGTGTTGATGACATTACGCTGTGACGCTTCTCTCTAGGCTTCTAAATATGTAGAATTTTTTTTTTTTCTTTTGTCTAGGAATTGAGGAGAGGTAGCCTTGTTCAGACTCTAACACCACCACCACCAACATAACAACAACAAAAATGAGTTGACTTTACTTGTTGGGATCATACGTTTTAAGAAAGGATATATATCATGCTACCAATATATATTTCTTTAATTCCTTTCATACTCAGAGCTTCCAACACTGCTCTTATTTCCATTCAGTCAAAGGCTTTTTGTACTCTGCAGACACTATCCACAATGGTTCATTTTATTTGACCGTCTTCTCTAAACAGATCCTAAATTTGCTTGAATTCCATGGATGATTTCATACATTACATACTCCAAAGGGTAGAGAATCCGTAGGATTAAATTTCAACAAAATCATTTTTCAGTTTTCTTCCTATCTGCTCTCAATTTCAACACCATTGCTGTTTGTTCCTCTAAGTTATATTACATTTGCAAATATCAAACAGAAGTTCAGGTCAAAACACATCTCATAATGATATCTAGGAAATAAATATAACCAAGCCCTATAAATGACCAAATACAGAAAACATGTCTGTTGTAGGTATAGGCAAATATATAATGTTACTTTAATGTGCGAGTTCCTCACTTCTCTATTGAGAGCTGACATCTCTTCCTCCCAATTTTGTGTGAAAATTAAGTAACATATGTAAAAGATCTAGTACAGGCTTGTTATAACATTATTAAAATTTCTATTTGGACAGTATCTTTTTTGTCAGTCAGACTTTGGCAAAATGTTTTCAGAATCTAATATCATTTCTGGCTTTTATTTTCCCTTTATTACATTGTTGGTGTTTGTGGGGTTAGAAATAGTATCATTTAGCAGGGGAAGAACTTGGCTTTTTTCTAGTTTAGAAGACTTCTGTCTGGAAATATTCCATCAGGAAAATAGAAATAAAAGGTGAACAAAATTGATAGCCGAAGACAGTGCTACTTTCATTCACTGAAACCATTTTATTTCTAGATAAGACATGTTAGTAGTCAATTTAAGATAATCAAAATGAAGAGATTTCTAGCAATATTGGGGATAATAATTTACTTTACCTAAATTATTTTGATTATTTGGTTCATGGGAATAATTAAGTAAATTTTCTACTTTGTATCACAAGAATAGTCAGGGCTCTACAGAGGTACCTGAAATAAGAGTTGGGAAATTTATAAATTTTACAACTATTTGCATAAAGTTAGACCGGATAGCTAGGTCTCTATGCTTCAGTTTCTTTGTGAAACAACAGAATATCTCCATTTTCTTAACTCTGCAATGTTTCAAGTTCAGAGTAATGATATAGATTCTTCAATGAATCTTCTATTATCAGTAACTGGTTATTTTGTGGGTTTTTTTGTGAATGAAAAGTTTTAGATATTTTTTTTGACCTCAAAAGAGTCTGCCTGTCTGATTCTAGGGGCTTCCAGCTTTCAAAGATATGGAGCATAAAATCACTCTGTGTCCCTTTCTACCATAATTCTGGAGAATCATATTTCATACAAATAATTTACAGTGTGGGTTATTTTATAGCTAGCTATAAAAACTAGTTGATCAAAATGGTCAAAACACCTGATAACATGACACTTAAAAATGTATAACTGTTTAATATGAAAAATGTGGTGCTTATTATTATTTTAAATTTTTTATTCTATTTTGAAACACATAATGTATTCACATCATTTAACATTACAAATATATGAGTATACTGCAATGTTCTCTTGTTAGTCTCTCCCTAGCTAGCCAGTTCATATCCCCAGAGAAAACTTCTATTATCCATTTCCAATGAATCCTTTCAAAAAACTTTCTGTACTCAAATAATATTACCCTCCACCACCACTTAAAAAACAAAACAAAAACATAAACAGTGATATAATCTACGCACTGTTCTGTATCTGGGTTCTTTTCACTTACCATATATCATAGAAATTGTTCAAAATCAGGACATAAAGAGCTTTCTCATTCTTTATTTTTTACAGCTACTTATTTAATTTTATGGATGTATAATAATTTACCAGTTCTCAATTGTTGAATAGTTTGCATAGTGTTACTGTGAAAAATCTTGTACTTAGATCATTTTTATGTAAGTATACGTATATACCTGTGTGAATATAACAAATTCTGAGACCTGGAATTTCCAGGTCAAATGTTGTGTGTATGATTAAAATATTGATAGACCTTGCCAAATGTCTTCATAGCTAGTGTACCAATTTATTTTACCATCACGATATTTGAGAAACTATGGCATATTCAGAATATATATTCATTGTTGACTGTAACTCTTCTCACGTGCCCATAATAAATTGTGCCTTTAATTGTATAGTTGAAAAAATATATAACAAAGGGTAAATGAGGAGAAATACAAAGACTTGGACTAAAAATAGACATAAAATCTTTGTTAAATACATGAGAGACTCTTATGGGAGATTTAACCTCTGATAAAGTGAAATGTTTCAATATTTAAATTACAACTGGTAAACAATTGATGTTTAATAACTGTATAACAATAATAATTACAAATAAGAAAATGAGCCCCAATAACAATAACTGTTTTCTTATGAAATAAGAAACTACTTAGAAACAAAGTCAAAAAAAAAAAAAAAAAAGAGTGAGCTTGTTGAAAATGAAATGAAAGAATGAATTCCACCATTTATTATATGAGGAATTGACATTATATATTACATTAACATAAACTATATGTCAATTTCAGTATTACAATTAACAATATAAAATCAAACAGATAAAATACCAATGAAATCAGCTACTATATTAATTCATTAAAACAATTTATGAGACACCTACTAGGTGTCAGACGCTGTGCTAAGTGCAAGTGGTATGGGTGGGAAGTTATAAAGACAGAATGAGGATTAAAAAATGTCTAAAAACCTATATATTAATCTCTTTATATCTTGACTAGTCTCAAGTTCTCTTTAGTGCCACTACTAGGGTTGTGCTCTCTCTAGGAAAGGAGCTACCCCTTTTAATTTTATGTTTGTTTCATTAATACAGAGACATGCTCAATTAGTTGCTTAATAAGTACCTTTTCAAATAAAGATGATGATGATGCTAACTATGTAAACTCCCAAGTCTGAGGGTTTCTACAGTTCCTCTCGTAGAAGGAAAGACACCATTTATTATGGTCTCAGGTTACTTGTTACTACGACATTTCCAACAGTCCAGGCTGTCTGGTCCCATAAGAACCTCTCCTCTCGGGGCAGAGCAGAAATGTACTTGGGCTAACCTCATCATACATATCTTGTGATGTATGTGGGGAGATACAGGCTTCTGTGAGCAGATACTCTTCTTGCTTGTCTTCTCTTCCAGTCTAACACTAAACACATCTGTGGCACTGCCTGCTGGGCCTCTGCCTATGGTTCCTGACGTCACACAGGTATCTATGCTGCTAACCCTTACTCAGGCCTACATTGGTCTCCCATTCAGATCCTGATTATTATGTTTCTAATCCTAGCTCAATAATCCCATCACTCCTGGGGCACACCATAAATCATTTCACTATACTATATTCCTCCTCCAAAGGAGTTTGTTCTTATTAATCTTTGTATCCCCAAGGCTTAGTCTAGTGCCTCGTGCCCAATACACTCCCATTTTACTATTTATGGATATATTTGCATTGCTTGTCAAATTTTTACCTCCATTGATTGCAGACACTCTTTCATAGTATAACAATAATAACAATAGCTATATGTACATAAACATACATATACAGCATAATTTTTGTATTTGTTTCATCTTTCTCTCTCAAAATGTATTTTTTAATCAGTTCAAATAAAATTGATACTGAAGACATAATTAGGTTGTTCAGTCACTCATTCATTCATTTTTTAAATATTAAATTCAAACTTTGTGATAGGCAAGTTGTAGCTGCTGGGGTGAGAAAAATAGATCTGAAAAATCTAGTTTCTAAGTTCAAAAATCTTTCAGTATATAAGAAATTCAGAAAAATAGAAATCAGTTACAATGGATCATAGTAAATGTTACCATATAACTTTGTGTTGACTGTTATGGCAATATAGAAGTTTGATATCTAGCTTTGGATGGTGGTCAAAGGAGGCTTCAGAGCTGAGGTGTCACACAACAATTAATTTATGAGCAGCCATGGGGATAATGGTGGGGAGGGGGGTGAGGGAGAAGGAGGGTAGAGGTATATAATAGTCATGCCAAGGACTGAGAAACTTGATGCATTTATGGAACCAGATTTGCTCAAGAGTACAGAACTCTATGTTCCAAATCTCAGAGTGTTGGGGATGGAACGGAAGGTACAGGCCAGAGCATGAAGGACCTTGCAGTTGAAATAGGCTGGATAACAACAACAGGACAATAATATTCTAGAAAGGTGCTCTGACAGAATAGAGCAGGATAGATCAGAGTGAGTATATGTACCAGAAACAAGTTGTCCAAGAGGCACCATGAGCTCAGTTGAGAGGTTCTGTTGTGTTAAAACACTGCATATTCACTGTAGAAAAGTTTTTTTTAGAAGGTCAGGAAACATAAGAGAGACATTCAGGTGTATTCATAAAACCATTACCTAGTAGAGAAAGAAGTCTAGAAAACTGATGGTTAGGCATGTAAAAAGGATTAAAGTTCAGAGACCAATTATTGTGTATCACATTTATCATAAGTTCAGAGAAGTCAAAATATTCTATTTTCCTGAAGTTTATAAAGACCTGCTGGTAGTTGGAAAATGAGAATCCATTTGGATTATCTGACCAGAGATAAGACTTCAATGGTGTTTCAGTATCATGCACTATTTTACGGACTCCACAAAAGGGAATTACAGTTAATTGGATTAGGTTGGACTCCACATGCTGATTGTAAGAAAAGAAAGTATAAAAGTGTAACTATTGCTAACAGGTCATATCTATCATCAACCACGGGATTTGCATTTTTACTTACCAGTAAGATTAATTTCTTCTATACAATCTTTCAATTTGAAGTCATTTTAATTATAGAGTTTAGAAAATTCAAAGGAAAAGGCAAACCTACTTTCAATGTATTATTAATAATTGACCTCATTTTTTCATTTTTATGATTAGAGGAACAGAAATGGTTGGCTTGTTTATTGTTTAGAAGATTTTTACCTACTTAAGATAACTTTACAATCCTTTCTCAATTGTAGCTTAATTAAAATATTTTTATACTGGATTTCTGTAAAGTGCTAAGCCCAGAGCTATCATTCTGGGGACCTACAAAGATGTGGTCTCTGCTTTCAGGGAACTTAACGTCTAGAAAAGGACTTAGGTCTACAAACTCCAAATGTTATTACATGGCTAAGTGGAGTGTTAGATTAAAAGTATAAACTACTAGTTAGCACACAATAGAGCTGAGCACTTCTCAGGTACTGTTCTATGTGCTTCACATGTATTAATTCATTTTATCCTCACACTGACATATGCGACAGGTACTGGTAGTTCAATTTTACTGATGGGGAAATGGAGGTGCAGAGATTAAGCAACTCACCCAAGTTCACTCAGGTATTTAGTTGGAGTTCAGCGAATCTGGTTCCAGGCCTGACACCTCCATCACTTTGCTAGCACAGGCTATTAACTGGTTCACTCTGAGTGGGTGACAGATGAAATTTCTCCAAGGCAATGGCAGTAAGGGATTCATAGGATTTGGGTGGACTGAGATGGGTGAGGAAAAATGTTCTAGGCCAGGGTTATACATATGTGATCGTCAGGGTAAGCCATATCAGCATAATATAGGACCTTGTTAGAAATGTAAATTATCAAGTCATACCTCAGATCTCCTGAATCAGGATCTCTAAGGTGGATTCAGCTGGCCAACTGTGATTTAATAAGTCCTCCAGGTGATTTTGATGCATGCTACAGTCTGAGAAGCACTATTCTAGAAAATGGATATGAAATGGATCGAAATTTTCTTTTTGGTAAGCAGCTTCTTTATGGCTAGTGCAAAGGTAGGTTATGAAATGCAGTGAGAATTTAGTTTGGAAGTCAGTGGAATGCTTTAACTGCTATGCTAAGAGATTAAATGTTCTCCTTTAGACAAGAGAGAACCATCAAAAGTTTCCCCATCAAAAGTGGGGAAATAATTTCATTCGGACTGTATTTCATGGAGTTAAGTCAGTGGGGGATGTAATGATTCATTTGAGAGGTGAGAAGATAGAGATATGCAGATTAATTAGGAAGCTATTGCAATAGATCAAGTCATCATAAAGGCCATAACTAAGTAGTATTTGTAGAAATGCAAAGAAAAGGCTGAATATGTGAAACTTTAAAATTTAATGAAAGTAGCTGTGGTACAGGGAAAAGAGAGTCAAGTAAAACTATTGTTTCTAGCTAGAAGGATGTTGATGTGCTGATGCAGTTGTCTTACACTGTACACCTGAGAGAGAGTAGCTTGGACTTTGTAGTCATTCAATGTGCTCGCAACAAGAAGATGCCAAGGAAAAGGATTTTGGTTTGGTGTGTGATTGACATTTTATGAGGCAATATCCAGTGGACATTTGAATATTTGGATATGGATCTTAGTAAAAGGGATGAAGACCAGAGAGATCAATTTGAGAATCAATCAGCACAGAAGTAAAAGTTGAATAATAATAATAATAATGACAACAAAAGCCATTAACTTAGCATCTGTAATGTGCCAGTCACTGTGATAGGCACTTAAAGCACATGATCTTATGTAACTTCCACAGAAACAAAGTGAGATAAAATTATCCACATTTACCATGTGAAAATCTAAGGACCAGAGAAATTAACTAACTTGCTCAAGTTCATACAGGAAGTTAGTGTCACAGTTAAGTTTCCAATGTTGCCCTACTCAAACTATTTTGCAAGACCACCTAAAACAATAAAGAGGAAAATGATTATATAAAAACAGACAGAGCAAGAAAAGTGCCATTTAAATTTATGTCTCAGAAGTGAGACTATAATTATTTAAGCAAATGGCTCCAGACTCTGATATGAAAGGAATATCCAATCAACAATGTGGATTCTTGTGTTAAGAGTTTATCTCCAATAATCAGCATCTACACAAATCAACTTGTTTGGCTAGATAAATTCCACTGCAGTTTTGTCTCTAGAAGGGTAGCAGTAGTCTTTGGTACACTGAACCAGTCACACTTTGTGATTTAGGTCATCTGTGCTGAAGAACACTGGTGACTGCAAACCCAGCGCTCTTTGATGTATTACCAATGAACAACAATTACAACGGTATAAATTGTATGGGGCAAAACACCTCTACAGTTGAGAGGAATAAAATGCATGGCATGCTAGGTGTTTCCCAGGTTCAATGGTTGTGTCTATGCAAACAACAAGCTCATAGTTTGCAATCAAATTGGAAACTTGGTTGGTTAAGTACAGGTAACCTGTCAGATTTATACTCTCTCCCTGAGTTCAAAATGTTTAGAAAGACATTACTGAATGATGAATCTTGCTTAAAGGCATACAATTGTTTTAGGAACATTATATTTTAATGTTTTGAAAATCTAGGTTACATTTTCTTTAATGAACAGAGATGTTTTTAAGTGGTAGAACAGCCATAATTAATTTGAATGTGTGATAAGGCACTGGAATGACTCTCCATAGTACATTACATTTACAGATTGTATTTATATACCGAACACACCTTGGTTATGTGTTTTAAAGACTAAATTTATTATTCCATCAAGTGAAAAGCCTCTACCATATGGCCCAATCTGCTGTTTAATCTTAACTTTATACTTCACTCAGACCTGGATCGTCGCTGTTCCCAAACAAGAACGGTACTTTATAACCTTCATTTGGTTCCTGCTCATTCTTGACCTAAACTATCATACCCGTTCCCTCCTCCTACCCCATCCTATCAATTCTTTAAAGCCCAAAGGAAGTCTTCACATCCCTAGGAATCCTGCCTAGAGCGATCCACTTTTCCTTGATCTCACTTTGCTTTGAAAGCTGAGCATTTATTGCCTATGACACTAATTTAGGGATTAAGCATTAACAATTGTGGCGTTCTTGCATTGTCTCCTCCTGCCCTCTGCTCTCCTGCAGACACCTCCCATGGCCCAATCTCATTGGAAGCCTTCTGGTAAGGGGGCCTCATGGTGCACTCAGGTCAGTTCCTGGGTACTGGACAGGGTAGTGAAGAGTGGAGCACAGATGTGGAGTAGTGAGGCAAGCAGAAACTTACAAGCATATCAATCCAGTAGTCTGTCAGTTAGAAGCTAGAAGCAGTCCAATTGCCCAGAAAAATATGTTGGAATCTCAAAGCAGTATAACTTGGTTTGGAATTTTGTAGAAACTTTCTGGGTGGGGATGGGAGGGACAAAAATCTTTTGTGTAAGGCCATTCCTAACATCCCTAATCCCATAAAAAAACACATGTACATGCATTTATTTCAATGTGTAATTATTGACATAAACACAGCTGCTCTCTATGTTAAAGGAACATTAAGCTCACAAAAGCATGGAAATTCCTACTTAGAGTGCCTACTCCATCCTTAACATGCCTTGTTGTGCCCAGATGCTGCAAGTATTTTTTGCAGCATTTAAAAGGTTGATGTACAAAAGCAAAAAGGTGGTAGAAAAATTAACTGGAGAGAGGATTGAGCCATGTAGAGCTGTCCTATTCTTAAATTTTATTATGCTCTGATCTCCATAATGCCTAGACACAACAAAACAAATTAACAATTAAAGAAGACATAATTTGACTGCAGGTTTTTGGATTTGGGGTGGAAAAGCCATACATGTAAAGATACACAAGACACATATAGCCAAAACAGAAGAACACTGACATTGCATAGTTTATGTTGAACTTAAAATAAATAGAGATTTATACTTCCCTTTGGCTCGAGAAATACAGAAAAGGTACCAAGGCAGCTCACAATAAAGCAACTGACAAGAATGATAGCATCTGCTTTTCTATCTATGAGCTGAAGTTTTCCATCCTAAATGCAAGCGATGCTTCCCAAGTTAACATAATTAACTCGAGACAACCCTGTAACATCACAATATAAGATACAGATGGAAATCCAAAGCTTTAAAAACGTCAGCTTACTGCATCAGGATTATCACTTTTTTTTAAAGTGAGCAAACCATAATGCTAATTAAAACAGGTGTTTTTATTTCAACCCCTTTGCATGCTATAAAATTACAACCAGGGTTATTTATTTATTAGTCTGCTGTGAAACATACGTCTTAGAAAAGGGGGATCTGTGAAAAACAACAAAGTAAAAAGATGAGAAGAATGACACTCAGCACTGCTTTCTGACACAATAGAAGACCCGTTGTTCAATTAGTTAGTAATTTCCGCGTGACTACTTGACAGAATCTACTAATTGTTAATCTTCTACTAACTATTGCTTTACATAATTAATTATATTCAAATAAAAACAACAAAGACATGTGGGCCAGTTGCCCTTTTGAGAATTTTTTTTTTAACAAACTGGTTCTGCTTACTGACAATTATTTCTAGTATAAAAAGATATTAATCTCACAGGAGAAAACACATTAAAGAGTTATCACACTCTGTCGTATACCTCGCTTAGAGAACACAGCCCCCACAGACCCACCCCCTCCACCACCACCAAGGACCCAACAAAAAACCCTAAAGCTACTGACTGCTTTCCACAAATCCATCCTCGAAGCAATTCATAACAGCTGAAGTCCTTTGAGTTGGGATCTTTCATATTAATTTAGCATTGCTTAAAATTCAGAGTAACCCGTCCAGAGGTCAAGCATCATTCATCATGAGTTGAAGTGACATTTTCAACCCCTCATATAGCAGCTGCTAAGAAGTGGGGGGAAAGGTATTCTTTGGGAGGAAAAAAACAAGACCCAGAACACAATCCTTGTTCTATCCACAGAAGAGAAAACAAGGTGCCTCTATGTCAGCATGATAATATGCTTAAATTTGGTGATGTCATTCTTCCCTAACCCCAGAGTCACGAAGCACAGGGCAGCTGCATTCCTCCACTTAGGAGTTCTAGTGGAGATCGGTATTAACCATTTTAGATGTAAATGAAGTCCTTTAGTGGGGTGGAGAACATAGCTTTGTGAGCTGAAATGATGATTTATATCGGAATCCTATCTTGTTTTTGAGAGATTGCAATTTGTTAACAAGGGTGCCCTTGTTCTTGTGGCATCCTCCAGGCATAAAAAATTCTGGGAAGCTGAGTGTGATCACTTTTGAAACTGCAAAACAGCATTCCAAGGCTTCGCAGCCAACACACTGGCCAAATTAGGACCTATGAAGCTTTGCAGTTCACAAATGAAAGATCACTCTTTTGTGGGATGCCTTCCTTTCTCTGCAACATTAAGGTCAGAACAGGAAATAGGAGCAATTAAAATGAAAAAGCAATCAGAAAAAGTAGATAACTGGTATTTTAATGACTAATAATTCACAGGGCTTTTGATAATGCATAGATGTTTGCAAAATTAGGAAACATCTTTGGGTTAGAAAATATCAAGATATTTGCTCTAGAAAGAAAAGTCTCTGGCAAATATTCACAGCCCAAAGACAAGCATTATGAAAAATACTAATGAAAGAAGAGAGATCTGGAGGATTTTGCTAAGACTCTAGTCTTTCTTTGAGTTGCCTTCTCAGACTCTGCTCCATGTGGTAGAATTTCGAAAACATAGCAGAATTTTGGTGCTATTTTTCCTCCTAAGTTTGGAGTCCTATCACTAAAAGGTATCTGCAGTAATTGTTAATGCTGTAGAAGATAACCATTTTCCAAATTCTGCAAAAATTAAAACGAAGAAAGAAATTTCATTGGGGAGAAGAAAGGAGTTTCAAGGAACGCTTCACATTGATGGCTTATGTGAATTTGAATTATGTACATAGTTATAATTCTGTTGCATTATGTCAAAACTCATATAATTTAGTATTTTCATCTGTAATGACTTTCTTAATACTATTTGACCTTCTCATCCACTATGTTTGGCCAGAATAATACGCATTCAAAAGAGGCAAGTGGAGTAAATAATGGCATGTGATTGAGGCAGGTGAGATCACAGGTCCTTTGGATTCTTACACATGTGGTCAGAGCCTGCAGTGGTCCAATTTTTAGATTTGACCCCAAGGGAAATGTACACCTTTTACTTACATCAAAACCATATGGGATTTCTGGCATTGAAAACTTCTTTACAAAGTAGGCTTTAAGATTGGATATGGATGTCTCGTATACAAGCTGACAAAAAATAGAGGCTGTCCATACACAGTGGTTCAAGGACTGCTGTACATTTCAAATGTCTTTTCCATTTCACTCTTAATTACTCTGCTATGGACTGAATGCACACAGAGATCAAACTAGGGTGTTAAAGAGGTAATTATCTGGATAATTTAAGAAATTATTTTTACTAAGCTACTGAACTAATTGAAGCAAAGTGTGATAATAGATTACGCTGATATGGTGTATCCCAGATAAAACATTCTCACATTCAGCATCTCACTTAAAAATCACAACTATCTGGGAAAAAGTTATTAGCTGGTATTCCCTGCACTTCACAGGACAGTAAACGGAGGTTCAGGGAAATAACTATGCACACATTGTCAACAGGAGAGCCAGGGTTTGAACCACGTCTTTGAATATACAATTTCTTTTTCTTGCACCATTATAACATCATTGCTACTATTTAAATCAGTTTTTCATGTTAATTGTTAAACCGCATCTAAGTTGAATAATGAAGAAAGCATCAGGGATAAAATCAGTAAAACCATTTCAAATTCAAAACACAGGTAGTTGGAAAGACACAGATGAATGGTTTTAAGGTAGGTCTTAATTAGCTCCCTGTGGTCCATCAGTTCTATCTCCTTACCCTGGAAGACAGAAGTGTCTTCACACTAAATGCCCCAAATCTGCTTCATAGCAGTATATGTCAACATAATGGTTAGTTCAGAATCACTTATTTATTTATTTTCCCTGGGATCTGTCCTATTTCCAACCCTGGGTTCCAAGCATCTTACACTTCTTAGAATGCCTTGTTTCTGTGAATTTAGGTAAGTTTTACCTTCTTCCCTCAGGACTATAGTTTTCCCTTGATATATAGTTTCAAGTGCTAATTATGTGCCAGTCTCAGTGGAAGAAAATGCCAAATGTAAAAATGATTTTCATGCTCGAGTTCAGCTACGGAGCAAAGGTGGATGGAGCAGGAAGGAGCTGGGTCAGACCTCTAACGTCAATTCTTGGCTCTGTCTCTTAGTCTCCTAGCTTCAGATGCTGGGTGGTTGTGAGCATTTACTAAAGAAAATATATGTAAAAACAATCTATAAAACTGGAAACTATTATGATACGTAAGGCATTATTACTACTCCAATCTGCTCTTCACTGAAACAGAGATTCGAGAGAGAGACATTTAGGAGAAAGCACAGAGCAGAGTTTCCAGAAGGCATCCATACATCTGAGAATGATCGTTGTCTGACTGTCGCTGTTTAGTTGCAGCAAATTCTATTCCTTATCGTTTAATTTTAATAGGAGCATACAGTCTCCATGTATAGAATGAATCAAATCATGGCCATCACTATGAAGCCTCATTTAGAAATATTTGTTTGAGACTATCTTAGTAGCTCTCTAGATCTAATACTTTCCCAGACAGGGCATTTTGTATAAATAAATTCATATTGACTAAATGATCAAAAATGTGAAGTTCATAACTGTAGGAGGTTTAACTGAGATAATGTAGGAGCTTGATAAACCTTGGAAACATGAACAGAGGGAATCCTCCGAATGACTGGGATGATTCTTCAAATCTGATGGTGCTTCAGACGCTTGAAGAATAATGTAGGGCTCAGACACAATCCAGTCTATACGTACCATCCCATCCCAGTTTTCTTATAAGGATCCATGATGGAGGTCCTTGGAAAATCCCAATCCTACAGTCGAATATGAATTTTCAATCGAAGGAACAAGAAACAATAAGGCTCAAAAAAGTTGGTCTTTCCAACTGCCAGAATAAAACCCTGCATTTACGGCTGTCTTCAGCCTAACCTTAGTTAAATCTTATACTCAATGCAACCACTACTTTAAGAGATTCTTTTGTAGTCTAATGGATCTCATTGTCAGGAAATGGTTTTTGATATTCAGCCAAAATCAAGCTTTCCAGAAACAAGTTTTATTTGCACATTTCCCTACTTTAATATTCATGGCTAATGTAGATACTTCATTTAGGGGCTTCTTTTTTAAAGCTTCAAATTGGTAGATGAGGAAAGGAAGAAGAGTTTATTCTTTTTTTTCTTCCAGAATTTCTTGTTTTTCTTCCTATCTGCAGTAAGCTTAACTGCGAATGTGGATGGCTACTTCTCCACTGAGAACATGATACATCGTTACAAGGAGAAGCAGCGCAGATAGGTGGGAATATTTGAACAGTACCTTGTAAGAGCTGCTGCTGAAAGTTCACCAAACAAACTAAATCTGTAAGAAGACTACTTCAACTTCAACAGCTTTAAGATTCTTTGTATTGCCATCATTCATTGGTAACTGGGGAGTTTTTACAGCCTTTCAAATCTTAGAGTCCTTTCAATCACTAGATGCCTTAAAGGGACAGAAGGCCTTAAAATGTGCTCCCCATCTCCGGGAGTTGAAAAAGATACATAGACAGAGGGGGAAAAGTCAAACAACAATACAAAAAGCATTAATGCAAAGAACAGTGGGGTCTCTCCCTAATTTGACTTTCTCTACAGGTGGCCTGCAGCTGCATCCAAACAGGTTTCTCCATGGCCTTCCCATGAGCATGACAACAAAGTGTTATCTGTATTCGCAAGAATACATTTAGTGGCATAGACTGATTCAGGTCTAAAAATAAGAAAAAAGCATTTTTCCTGCGTAGCCTGAGGTAACTCTGTGCACCACCAGAAGACAGTAGCACTCTTGTCTTCCTGGCTGTGCCTGAACATAAAGGAATCAGAAACCTACTTCACATGACTCAAAGAGGCCCAGGGCCAGCAAGGAGTTGATTCATTCTATTTACATCCCTGTGAGTCTCGCTGACTACATACAGCAGCTGGGCCGGCAAAATCAATAAGGAATATTCTGTTTTCAATTGACAAACTACACAGATAGATCTCTGAGACTGATATACCTGTTTAAATAAGTATTCTGTTGCACAGGCCAACAGAACGGTGAAACAGGCAACCTTAGGGCTTGCTTGTTTGGTTTGGCTTAAGAATAATTGATTAGACCACGTTTACTAATCTCACTTACGAAGAGACATACACCCTGTCCGAGTGGTTATTTGGTGATGAAATGACAAGAAGTAAAGCCCCCAAAATGCTTATTTTGAATGAATAATCCTCCTAAAATTGATTTATAATTTATGTATTATGTACTTAATAGCTGTTGAATCAGTTTTCTAAGAACACTGCTTTTTGTATGCAACATTTACATGTGAGGGAGTTCAGTTTATTTCTGTAGGGTGTTTCTCCCTCCCTCCCTCTTCCCTCCCTTCCTTCTTCTCTTTCTCCCTCCCTCCCTTCCTTTCTGTCATTTCCATTTCCTCTCTTATCTCTAAAGCATGTATTCATATATATTTTTTTTCTTTCATGGAATCTCTACTCTTCCCCAATTTGTCAGGCTGATTTAGGAGCAAATCACTAAAAGGTGATCTCCCTGCACACCTCTGCCAAGAAAAAAGGCTGCTCCTCCCCCGCGTTGTCTCTGGAACATGGCTGTGTTTCCATTTCTAGAGCCAAGCAGAATATCTTTGAGATACATTTAATCCCTACTGACCTAAGAAGTGTGAATCTCCGTTCTCCTTCTGAGTACAGGTCTTAAGAATAATTTTATTTGCTCAATTGTGACACTGTCTTCCAGAACTGTCTTCCTTTGGAACGTTTGATAGCTCTGCATTTTCCCGTCCACTCAGCAAGCCTTACGGTGTTATTTTTGTAACGGGTACATGACAACCATTAACAAAAACTTTTCTCTACTTTGGATATCCAGATGGTTCCAATTTCTTTCCTTATTTCTCTTTAAACCTCCACCTATATTGTTTTATGAAGATATATTATTTTCGAATGCCTCATAATAACATACTTTCGTTGATGCATGCCAAAAAAAAAAAAAAAAAGACTAGCTGATTTGCCTTTTGAATTCAATAAAGAGGAAAATAGAATGGATTTAATAATGAGTAATGAATGCCTTACTATTTTATGTTATACGAAAAAAAAAAAAAAATGAAACCCTGAGAAATATATCTTGTAAAGGGGTAAGATACATGTCCAGTAGTCAATGTTAATTGTTATGTGAAGGCACATATGTGGGACTGGGGTAAGATTAACAAGTCATTCCCAAAGAAAGTCACAAACAATTGAGTGGATATAGAAAAGAAGAAGAAAAAAAAAAATCTAAGCTAAGCTCTATAATAGTTTTCTTATTTTAAGTGAGACACACTTAACAGAATGTAGTTTGAAATAAAGTTTTTAAGAGAATGGAAATGTTCAAATCCTGCATCATACAAAATTTTCAACATTAGATGAAGTAGAAATGTTCAACTGCATTCTCATGATTAAGATATGAAAGACCAAGGAAAAATTGAGTCTCCAACTTTCTTTAACAGAATAATCATGAGAGCCCAGGCTTTATATGGCCAAGCCCTGTGGTTGGTTAGGCAGCTTCTTCCTCTTGTGTTTGAAACTAGTGACATTTGCTTAATTCCTGGTCAATGCTAATTTTTAAGGTTTATGAATACTACCTGTATCAGAGAAAACAGAATTATCTTCATTAATTTATTCTGTTGCCTCGTACTTCTCATCATTTTTATTCCTAACTTCCCCTGGCCAGAAACCTTTCAAGATTAAGAACAGTAAAGATTATGAAGAGATACCAGTACCTGCTAACAGCCAAACATTATAAACTCATGAAATTGAAACAAATATCAAGACCACAACATTGTAAGACAAATGTTAAAGGTATAAAGAGAAAATGCCAATCATGTTTGAAGAGTAAGTAAGATAAGTTATTGAGATGTCTTCAAACTTAGCGAATTTCATTATTCTAAGCCATGGAGACCAGTCTAGGGACATTGCTATAGTCGTTAATGTTCTCCAGCCAAACTTTCAAGACTACTGCTTCAGTACAAGGATTGGCAAATTAAGGCCCACGGGCCAAAGTTAGCTCATGACACATACAGGTAATATTTTAAATATGACATGCTTCATGATATGTCATTTGTATAGGTGCCATTTTTAAATGATATTTTTATGTTTTTTTCCCTTAATTCTTAACGACTAATTATTTGGGAATAAAATGAATACAATATAATATCAAAATAAATGTATATTTCTGCAGGTGAATTTTTTACCCAAGATCACTTGCCAGTTCACCAAAACCATCTAAAATACTGTTTTAGCCAATGCCATTTAACTCACTATAGGCAAGGACTTTAAAGGTCAGTTTTTCTGGCAATTGATTTAATCTCCTTTATAGGACTCTAAGCTCCTTCCAGACAGTGGGCAATTTCACACAGCAGTTAAATCAGATGAGGTTTGTAAGAGCAATTTAAAGCAGTGAAGAACCATGTAAGCAACAGTAGTCATAGTTGTGATACTAGTAGTAGATGTAGGTGTTTAATAAATATTTGTTGGATGAATGAAATATTGGCTCCATTCTGAACTATGATTTTAAGAGTTTTAACTGCTGAAAAGAATATCATGAAGATAAAGTGTCTAATATGGGTATGAAAGTCTACTGAGTTACATATAATATGAACAGTCCACTGGTTATGCAATGCTTGGAATTCCAAGTGGGAGTTTTACTCATGGAAGAAATACAGTATGTGGCCCAGGGACTAAAAGATAATAGGAACTATTGAAGACGGAGATTTTTCCACTGGGTCCTGGGCACAGAATCAAAGTCTAAGTTTAACTTGGTGATATTTAAAAATGCATAACATGCAAAAGTCTGCAATCATTCTGTTTCTCAGCTAGTGAAAATAGAAGTCTACAGCATAGTATGTGTCAATTTTGAAAATATAGCCAAATCAGGCCGACAAGAAAAATCTGAAGTAAATAGCTCCATCCATGTGTTTAGTACCATCCGTGACTCTATGCCAAACTCACTTCAAGTCCCCTTCTTCAGCAACTTCTCCTGTAACATGTGCCTGTAGCTATTAACTATCTGAAGTGTTGATGAGGCTGGGAAAGCACTGACTTCCATGGTTCTGTTTAAGGGGGACATTTGAAATTCAACAGTATGTGAAAGGACCAGCTTCAGCTTGAAATAATCTGCTAAGAAAAACACCTGAATTTTAAGCGAACAGTTTAGCCATTTAAAATTCACTGAGGCAGATACACATGATAAAAAAAAAATAGTAAAACTGAAAAAGGAAACGAGAGAAAAGTGATCCATGTCCACCAGGAGAAACAGAAAGGGGCTGAAATAGGTTAGTCGGAACATTGACGATGAATTCTAACTGTATGAAAATATCGACTATTTGATTTTGGATAGAAAGTATTTTCTGGTCTCTGAGGCAGATTTTTCTGGTTTTGGAAGTGATGCCTTCATTTGTTTGTCTTTTATTATTTGTTTCTAACTGACAATTTTTTCATTATAGTTTTGTTACCACAAAAGTCTTTTTTTTTTTTTCCTCCTAACTATGAAACACTCAAATTTATTTCTGGGAGAAATGTGCAATAAGAGGAACTTTCAAGGGTACAAATGTTTCTCAAAGTACATCGCTGTCTGCTGGTGGGAAAGTTACTTAGGCTAGCATCTATGGACAGCAAGAACACGATTGAAATGTCCGAGCTTATGAAAATGATTTGTTGCTGTTCTTCCAACGGGAAGCATTCTGTGAATAAACCAATAATAATATTCTCCATAGCTGGCTGTTTTGCCCCCAGAATACATTGCTTGTGTTCCTGTTAGCTGTTGATGTTCTGCTTTCAAGAAAGTACATAGATCTTCTATTTAAGACTCAAGTTCACTTTTTTTAAAGCAATCATTTTATTAGTAATGATGAAAATTTTTATTGAATGTATTGGGGTTACATTGGTTAAATAAAATAGGTTTCGAGTGTATAATTCTATAATGCATCATCTCTAAATAGTATCGTGTGTTCACCACCTACAGTCTAATCTCCTTCCATCACCATTTATACCCCTTTCCCATCTTCTAGCTGCCCCCACCCCCCTTTCCTTCTGGTAATCACCGTATTGCTATCTGTGTCTGAGTTTTTCTGTTTTGCTTAATCTCTTCACCTATTTCACCCAGCCCTGCAAACCCCACCCCACCCCGCCCCCAGAAATGTAGCTCCTCTACTTTCCTTTCTTGTATCCAATATATTTCTTAGGATTTCTCTCTTCTACAGGTTGGTTGTACAATTTCTATCCGCAACAAAAATAAAATAAATTGATTTTTTAAAGAATGGAGTGCTTATTGCTATATAAAAAAAAGAGGGTTGTCATAAGAGACACAACATGTGGACCGTACTGGGTGATTGATCCAACCCAGCTCCTAATCTCTTTCCAATGACACATTCTAGCTATTGGTGGGCATGTAACATAACACAGTGGTCCAGAAATTTTAACATGTGTATTTCAATTAATACAATCTTTACATCCTTCCAGAATTATTGAAGATCTTGCAAGTTTTTTACTTTGTTCATTCCCTTACCAAATTTATATACTATTTTAAAACAAATTTTATATGTATTTAGACTTTTATTATACCCCACAAACTTCTCATTTTTTAACAGTTTCATTTGATTTACCCACAAGTTTAGGGTTCTTCGCTAACCTTTTCTTCTTGCATTTCAGATGTTCCTTCTGGAATAATTCAACTTCTATCTGAAATACGTCCTTACAATATATTTTCAAGAGAGTCTGTTGATATTAGACTATCAGATTTGTTTGCTTGAGAATGTGTTTATTTTGCTACTGATCTCAAAAAAATAGACACACATTATTAGTTTGAATGTTATTTTCTCATGCAACTAAATGCTACTTCCTTATTAAATCCAGCTTTTGTACCTTTCTGTGCTATTCTTAAGTTAAATACTTACCTTTTGAGATTAAAGTTTCTCTCTCTCTTAAATTAGATTTGGGAAAGGAACAACAGCAGGGAATTATTAGGCTGATTAAATGCTCCCTCCTATCAAGCTGGTGACAAACATTTTAAGGGAGAGACTGCATAGTTCTTATGATTGGCGTCCTGCTTTCTTCTAGAAAGGCCACACGAGGGCATTTCCTCATAAACTGGATTAAAGGTACACTTTCTACCTCTATCTGTATTTGTATTAACATCTGTAGGCATATATATATATATATATATATATATATATATAATACAAACCATAAATTATAAATGTTCTATAGGTCTTACAAAGAACACCAATTTTATATTTTTTTCTCTTTATATTATCATATTTTGTATTTGAGCAAATCAACTAACTGATAATAAGTTCCAGATTCTGCCATGTTTCCTGAATTGTAAATTAATTCTCAAAAATTCTTCGTATCATTTACGTTTTCTTTATACTTAGTAGATATGTATTACCGTGGGGAAAAGGTGGTGATTAGGAGTAGAAAGAGGACAAGAAAAGGAGACACCTGTTTAAATTAGTGAGAAATAAAACTATAGTCAACTCTGAGATGATTTAGAATAGCATTCATTTAAAAAAAATGTTTTTAGTGATTTTTTAGAGAGGGAGGAAGGGAGAGAGATAGAAAAATGTGACAGAGAAACATCAGTTGGCTGCCTCCTGCATGCCCCCCACTCGGGATTGAGCCCACAACCCAGGCATGTGCCCTGACTGGGAATCAAACCAGGACCTCTCAGTCCATGGGACAACGCCCAGTCCACTGACCAACACTGGCCAGGCTAGAATAGCATTCTCAACGTATTATTGAAAATAATAAATGGTTCCTTATGGAATTCCTTAGGGGATCTTGTTACATGAGCAGAGCAAGGATGATGGGCCAGGTGCAGAAACTCACCAGGGCAGAAAGCCCTGGATACCTAGCAAGGAGCAACACTGAAAAGACAAGAACCTTGCCCCCAGGATAACCTTTCCTTCCTACCATATTGTTGGTCACGTGGTTTGGACCCCCTGACTTTTCATATTCTAGTCATGTGGTTTAGACACCACCCCCCCGACCGTTTCCTCCCTAAAGATAACATCTAGGCCTCAGTTGTATTTCAGCTCCAGCCCAGAAAAACAGCAAAACCAGACAAGTGACACCGTGGCTGCCTCAGGACCACCTGCATTGACTAATGACCTCCTGCCCTGGCACCGACCCATCAGTGGAGACCCATGACCCTGAAAGAGCACACCTGGAAAGCTGATGAATATTCTATTAAGACCCTCCTCTGAGACCTCCCCTAAGATTCCCACGGGCAAATGAGAGATAAATACCCTCAACCCAAAGGACCCAGTGCTCCTTCTTCCCCAAGGGAGCACGCCAGTGCCATTCCCTTCCCCTTCCTTCCCTCTAAGGGACCCCACAAGACTTGCAACCAGGGGAGCAGTGGGCAGCTGCAGCTTGTCCTGGGCTAACCCCGTGAACCTGTCTCCAAGGTCCCCTTTTCTCCGACTCTCCAGTGAGCCAAAGCAGCTCAGCCCAAGCTCTCCTATTGCTTCCTCTGTGCCCTTCCTCATCCCACTGTCCTAAGTGTGTTTTTGCTGCGGCCAATACATTCTTGCTTGCTTTGCTGCACTTTGTCTCTTGATCGAAATCTTTCCTTCAAGAAGACAAGAACCGAATCTCATCATCTCACCAGTAACAGTCTGAGTTAATGATTAGTAATGAAGGTTTTGTAGTTGGAAACCACATTTGTGAAGACAGATACTTCTAATAATAGTAAAGAATGCTTAAAAATGCTCTTGGGATTTTGGAAGTATTTTCTTTGAAGACTTTTAAAAAGGTAAACATCAATCTATTCTATTTCAAATATATATGAATCGTTAATTAGTGTACCCAAAATTACTTGGAAGGATGAAACAGAATATGCTGAAGAACTGGCTTAATGATTCTAAATGAAGATAAGGACAATTTTCAGTAAGGGTTGAACAAATGTTATGTTATATGTAAGTAATTTATTTTCAGAAGTAATCATTTTATTTTAAGCAAATTGGGTAGATTAAGAAATGGTGGGTTTTATTCAAATAATTGGCATGCCTTTCTTCCAAATGATCAGATTCCATCAACTCCATTTCTCTGGGGTTATGTGATGACATGGAGCGAAAGTTTTAGCATTCTTCGGGAATTAAAATATGAAAGCTCTTGCTTGCTCTAGTTTTAGCAGAAAGTTTTGTTTCACACAGGAAGTGACTACATGGGTTGAAAAGGCTCTGCTCAGATGTAACAATGTAGATGATTCTCTTCATATTGACTCCACCTAAGCATTTCATTTTAATGTGAATCCGACCATAACATTTTCCCTCAGCAAAGCCATATTTCCATTCTAGAGACTGTGTTTTAACCCATTTCCCCTTTAGGAAAAAAAAAAAGTGCGTCTCGCTGCCAGCGATCATTTAATTTCACGTAAACACGCTCTTTGAGGCTGAAGCACATCTGACTGGTTTTCAATGTGAAAATAAAATGTAAAAACTCTTCTTGGAGTTATTTCTAAACAAATATGTATGGTCTCTAATCCTAATGTAACAGAAATGTATGTGATGATCAGGATTTAGTGATTTTTTTTGTCCGTGTGGGAAATTTCAAGGCACGGAACGTCACAAAGCAGAACGTCCCATTCTGCACAAAAAGACCGCGTTTCTCTCTCATCTCTTGCCATCCTCGTCCTGTGCGAGCCGCAAACTTTGCAGCGACCAGTTGGATGCAGTTTCCCCGATGTTGGTGGCATGCTCTTGAGGCAGTGTCTTCCAGACAGGAGAGCAGGTGACATCATCAGAGCACAGAAGACCTCGAAGCACTTGCTGCCCTGGCTGGTGATGCTTTTCCAGCATTCTTCCCATCAACGTCAGTCTGAGTCCACGTGGCTGATCTGGGCTCAGGATTGTCCTTCTTGGACAGGGTGTGGGAGTTCAGCATCAATGTATATATAGAAGGCAGCGAAAGACTTTCTTATACCAAACCTTGTGCCTTTTGCGCTCGGTTGGGTAAGTGAGCATCTGATCTGCCGAATTCACTGCTGCGGTATTCTTCCAATCAACCACGACAGTTTTCTGTCCATTTCTGTTGTTTATGTCAGTCACAGCTGACCACATTGTCACCTCCTTGTCACACCATTTCAGTGCCATACGTTCATCACAAAATCTAGCTATAGTCGTCCCCTTTGCAATCCTTTTTCTAGGATCTGACATTTTCAGCGATTGAGAATTACTATATTTTGCAAATGGAAAGACCACTACTAAAAACAGAATGCTATAAATAGAATGATGCTTTTTGTTTCTAAAGACTGTGGATATAGTAGAGCGATGCGCAAATAATAATAAAAGCGAGATATTCATAGCACACTTTGGAGGCAAGGTTAGGACTCCAACACGTGGGTCATCTGGAGTAATAGCTGCAGGCAGCTGCAGGCGCCCAGGCCAGTGATCTCAGGGCAAATAGGAAATGGGTTAATTCCTGGTATAATCCCGATGCTACATAATCCCAGAGTCTAGAGTCAATACCAACTCCTCCCTTGGTACCAAGCAGAGGTAATTTGGACAAAAATTGTGATTTTTCTCTCTATTAAAGGAAACCAAAATATTTCCCTCCTCTTTAAAAAATCCTCCTTTACATGAGAAGGAATGCCTAAAATTCTCAAATTAAGATCCAATCTTGTCTGGCTGGTGTGGCTCAGTGGTTGAGCGTTGAGCGTTGACCCATGCACCAAGAGGTCGCTGGTTCAATTCCTGGTCAGAACACATACCCAGGTTGTGGGCCTGATCCCCAGTAGGGGGCATGCAGGAGGCAGCCAATCATGTTCTCTCTCATTGATGTTTCTATCTCTCTCTCCCTCTCCCTTCCTCTTTCTCTAAAATCAATATAGGAGAAAAAAAAAAAAAAAAGATCCAGTCTTAATTTAAAGAATGGATCTTGATTAGAATATAAATTTCCCTGGAAAAGATAAGACTTAAAGATTCTTTATATTTTCTATCTTAATATTTGTGAGTTTCAGATACTTTTCTGAAAGTGGATTTTGCAAGAGAAAAAAAAAAAAAAAGAGTATATGAAACATGCTTCTTATGGGATTTGGGAGAATATATCCTGAAGAAAGGACTAGTGGACAAAATATTGAAACAAATGTCTCCTTCATCAAAATCTTATCAAGGGTTGCCCCAGTATTCATGCATCCATGGGTTCATTCATTCATTTGACTAGCTTTAATTTATGTTCCAGACGGTGCTAGGCATTGGGGGTGCAAAAGTGAACACAAGATATTTTCTGTTTGTAGGAACCCTAGTCTGGTGGAGGAGGTAGAAAGCAACAATCAAAATACATAGTGACAAATATTTATGAGAAGACTGCAAGGGATTCCACTGGAGGATTATGTAAAATGGAGGGACTCCATTTATCTATAGACTATTTTTTAGACTTAAACTCTTTATGAGTAGGAATATGAGAACATACTTATTTAGTATAATGTACATCGAATCCCATCAACCATTGCTGGCTTGACATTAGCAGCTCTAGAGATGCCTCACTACATTTCTTCTCCGAAGATCCAGTGCCAGCAAAGCTTAAAATATTTTAATATCTGGTCAAGTCTGCTGCTTTGACAGCAATTGACTTGCTGAATGTCAAATCTGTTCACTCCAGAATTTAATGGTTTTAATAAGGTTGGGCATGGGATAAATCTAAATAATGTTTAAATAAGTATTTACCAATTTAACTTTTTATATTTTGGTTAAATAGGAGGCATTTATATCTCTAAATACAAATTTACATCTTGGGCTTCATGAAGGCAGCACCACTATTCGTTTTATGGATTATAATATATCTTGACACAATCCGGGGAATTTGAAGGTAGAGTTGACACTTCATCATTTGCTTGCACAGTTGTGTCTTTTCCTACAACTGAACAACTTAAGCAGGGGGTGATTATAGATGTTAACTTTGATGGTGCTGACATTTGTCACCTTATGTCATAACCTTAACATTATTTAAGCGTATTTGTGGAAGGCCTTCCTGATTGTTCAAAGCACCACCTAGAATCTGAAATGTACAGGCTCCTGTAACATTTGCTCCATCAGCAATCAACACATCAGCTTTTCTTTGAGAGGTAAATATTATGTGTCATGTTCCATAGGGGAAAACATTAAGAACTGCCATGACATGGTCTTTGATATTTTTTTTTCTATTTTCTCTTTGTTTTAGAGGTTACTTACATCAGAAATGAAATAGGCTGTGAATTTCTCTTTGTCCTTCATCAATCAAAGCTGATCAATTATAAGACCAGCAAAACTGGATCACAACTCCAAGCTACATGGTCATATTACACTCATATTATTACTAAAAGCCACATCTATATTCCAAACTGGGATACTATAACCCCTTTGTCATTTTCCAATAAAAAGACCATACCAAATAGGCCGAGCACACCGTAATTAGCAGCTGGCAGAGAAAGCTGTAAATCTGTATGAGTTCTGAACGATTTGCTTACATTGTTGCTTTGTTGACAAATGATGCTGTACATGTTAATGTTCCTGAAATGTCCCCATTGCACCTGACGTGCCAATAAATGCCAGCCAGCTGTATGAATTATGGAAATAAGATTTTTGTTTATGAAGGTGTCCCAGACATTTATTTTACAGCATTCCTCTCGACAGATTTAATGTCTGGAGTTACATTGAGAAGATATTTGCTACCTGACATAATGGATAATGGAAACTTTAAAGGCTCTTTTTTCCTCCTTTTAATGATGAGATTAATACATCCACACACGCACACACATGCACACACATATATATATGTATTTTAACATTTACCTTCTGATTTTATAATTTCCTCTTAATTTTTAAACATCACACATTCCTGCTCAAGAGTTAAATAAGGTATCAATTTCCCATTCAGACTATTAGAGGTAAATATTTAGAATTATATACTGGTAATTTTCATTTCCATTCTAATTATTCTTTTAATGTGTATGTGAATAGTACAAAAATATTTTGCATGAATTGCATTATTTTGCATCTGTAGATCAATTACTTTATTGTTGGTTTAAAAGAGCTTTACTTGTAGGTATTTCTTTTATATATGTTCCAGGAGTCAGTACCCAATCCCAATAAATGTTTTTATCTAATATCTTTTAAAATAATATATTGTGAGACTGGGGATCCCACGAACTTTTCCTCATTGCCCATTGCACAATTTAAACCCTTTATTCAGATGAGAGATTTAATTAATACAGTATTATTAAAGAGCTCTCACATGAGATAAAAATTACCTGATCTTATAATAATCACGAAATAACCATTGGTTCTAAATCCTATAAACATAGCAATAAAATAAATTAAACCATACTAATGTGAAAGCTTTTCCTTCAAACATGAGAATGAAATGTATAATTCCCAGATGTGAATGCCAATCTTCTCAAGTTTTAATCTTTAAAACATTTGTGTGATAGAGCTCACTATTGTCTAAATTATTCTACTTTGCCACAGTCGCATTTTTGTTTTCTGCTTCAATGCTGATAGTGTGTGGCTAATATGATTTTGAATTTGGTCATCGATCTCCAAATGATTTCCCATATCGTATGATGTGTGATTTAGGAAAGAGCCAATGAGTAAGGGCTAATGGGCCCTCTCTGAGTGACTGTTGCATGATTTTTCACCAGGGTTAAATTGTTCAGTTGATTTTTACATATGGAGGCCAATGTACATTGTCTACAGAAATGTTTGATACACTTTCTCATCTCCTCTTCAAGACCTCCAAGCTACCTAAAGTTTCAAGAAGCAGTAGGGAAAAAAAAAGCCTCCTTATAGAACTTTTGAACAATGGCGCCTTAGGAATGATTAACATATAAATAGGGAGGAAAGTCAAATCACCTTTGTGACCAAAGGCAATTCCCTTCAAATGTTTCTTTCCCTACAAAAGAATCCAGATGGCAAAAATGATACTTAAATAAATGCTGGCTACAGCTCAATTCTTCTTGTTCACATTGGTTTCAAGACACTCACATTTATATATTAACCATTTCACAGGTTTTGTGCAAAGAGTAAGCTACATGTCCGTAGGCCAATTGTGTTCAAAGAGTTAAGTCTCCAATTCTTGGCATAGCTGCTCTAGTCTGTATTTGCTCAAAGGAGGATTAAGGGTAATGTGCTGCAGAGGAACAACGTAAGGAGACCTGGACTATATCTCTCTCCTCAATATACCTGCACAACGGGAAATGCAGGGCTCCAGACTCCACTTTCTATGTTCTCTTTCACATGCATGGAATTCATTGAAACTAATGGGAAGGAAATTATAGTCGTCTCACAGGTCTCTTAACTACAGGTTTCTGTATGGATAAATTTAACTTGTCAAGGTTTCTTACAGAATGACACAACAAAAGTCAAATAGTCAACTAAGAATAGCAGAAAAATCTAACAGTATTCAATTCCCCCATTTCAGTTAAATAAAACCAGATACATCATAGGCAAAGATCAGAGTTTGACTGGAGATTTTCCAAAACGAAACTATAATTTCTTATTGAGTTGTAAAGTTAAACACACACAAGTAATAAATATCTGAAAAAATAAAGATAGTTCACCTAATTGTATCAGAGTATAATTTAAAATTTTTATAAATAAATCTTTTCATACACTATACTATGATATATGAGGATTGACATTAAAAAAAATTAAAAGAGGGAATTATGGAGTGGTATTTGACTATCATTCAGAAAGAGCATATTATCCAGGAAAGATGGAATATAATAGTATTTATATAAAGAAATCAGTTATGCTGCTTTATTTAGGCAAAGTAAAGTGAAAAAAGAATGTTTCTTTAAACACAAATTCTTCTCAAAATAGAGTTAAAAATTTTTATTCTAGCAACACTTTGCAGAATAATTAAAAAAATAATCATTTATCCCATTTGCCTTTTATATCAAAACTTCACAAAGGAGGAAGTATTATTAAGTTTATGTTACAACTGAGAAAGTAGAGTCTTGAGATGTTTTAACCTATTCAAGGCTGTGTCACTTATACATAGTAAGGCTCAAATTTATCCCAAGAAAACTGTGATTCTAGAACTCACATTTTAAAACATATATTATTTTGTGCCTAGAAATGAAATGTAGTGGTTGTCAAAATCTCATTTTGGGAGTTAATGAATGTGTTTTGGAAACTATTAAAAAATGAAAAGCAAAGTCAAGTAGATTGGGGAAGAGGATCCTCTGGGTAAAACAGAAGTTGTTAGGAAAGGATTAGTAACAAAAATAATAAAGTAATTCTGAACAGTGAGGTGGATGTGATGTACCAAATTGATATTTTTTGAGAAATTTACAATTGTTTTTCAGCTCCTGAATGCACATGATATCCAAAACTCACATAGGTGATCACTAGGAGCACAAATCTCTGGACTGGATGCTTAATTTTTACAACTAACTCCTGAGTGAAATCTAAATTATGAAATGAGAACTGGTGTTTTCCCAAATGAGATTATCATCTGCCATAGGTACTGAATCAAGTAAGAGAAAAGACATATGTATTAACTACTGAGAGTGAATTATTTGACAGAGCAACAATAGTACTCACCAATTCATTAAAATTACCCATCCCTTCACTGAGCTTTAGTGCCTCTGTTTTTCACTAACCCCCAAAATTCTTCAATCAGGGACCACATACGATTTATCTTTATATTCTGCCGCCTTGTGCCTGAGACCGAATAGTCATTCAGTTGATGTTTGTTTAAAAGAGAGTGACTACAAACTCAAAAAGTCTACCCTAGATCTAAAGAGGATAGAATTTAAGACAACAAGACACATAGAGACTAAGAGCACATTGAGTTTAGATTCAACAACTCCAGATTTATATCTTTGCTGTTACATATTATCTGTGTGCCCTTGGGCACATGAAACTCACTAAGCCTCAGTTTCCTTATCAATACAACTGAGGTAATAATGTCTACCTCTTTGTGTTCTGTGATTACTAAACGAGATAATATTGGTAAAGCACACAATGCCATGTATGGTACATAAGTGTTCATGAATTGCTGTTAAAACTATAGTGGTTGGAATAGTCAAAAGCAAATATTGGAAATGACTCAAACTTGTCATCTTAAGATAGTAAGAGCAGTCCATTTTTGTAGGCAGTAGAATGTATGCTAAGGAAGTGGATTTCTTAGAACAAAGATAAGTTTCTCTATCATATCAGTGACTAGTGACCACTTAAGTGGAGATATATTTTCAGGCAATGAAAATTGCATTAGTAATATTACGTTGAAAGGTAGGACTTAAGGGATAAAAAAGTAGGTTTCAGCATAATTTCATTGCAAGTGACAGTTGAACTCTGCAAGTTCTCTGAGGAAGGAGTGGGTAGAGAAGAGAGCCCAAAGTTGAACCTTATGAGCCTAGTTCAATAAGTGAAATAAAGATGAGGAACCAGCAAAGGCATTTTTTAGGCTTTTTAACAATCCTGAATCAGGAAGTAGGTAACAAAACCCATAGAAGAACACAGATGGTTGGGGAGGACAAACATGAATGTATATTTATTAAAGAGCACTGGGAACTTACCCAAGCCAGAAAGCAGACAAATTAAACTGGGCAGAAAAGAACAGGTTCCAGAATCATTTATTGCTCCTCATTGTATGGGTGGTGTTTCTTTGTGGGAGAATTTCTGATGGGCATGTCCAGGATGCATACAATCTAATCTAACTAATTAAAAATCCACACCTTTCTTTTCTGTTCATAAAAACAAGCTGGGATGCAAAGGAGTGTGGCACTTTTTAATGGAAATCTTGATTTTTCTCCAATGTATTTAGAAAGTAAATAACTTGTAAACATAAGTACTTAAGGGGATTCAGATGGCTACTCTGTAATGTGATGAAAGGTACAGAGCCAGAAGGAGGAACTGTCCAGCAAGAACCTTTGGTGCCCCTAAGCACCTGTCCAAAGGGACTCTAAAACATCACTTAAAATATAATGATCAGGGAAAAATTAAATTACTAGAACTTCTCTTAGGAGGAAAATTACATATGATTCTTTGATAAGATTTTTGAGAAGAGAGAGGCTAAAATCCTAAATGGTTATGCTTGAATAAAATAAAATATTGTTAAGTTGTCTTCTAAGAAGGTTGAGTTCAATTAAGAGAAAGACTTTTAATTTGTTGAATGGGGTCTGAAAGTTGAGGTAGTGGCAATAGTAAACTTCTTTTCTACTCTTCTGTCACCAATACTTGAGTTTGTCTCTGAAAAATGTTTAATAAATGTTCACAGCAATTAAATGAAGTGATAATATATTGATTTGCATTGGAGATCAAATGATAAGTGTGACCATATGTAAAATTATTAGCCTACCAGGGGTGTCCACAGGTCTCCACTTAGTTTCAATGAAGGAACTGGTATTCCATAAACTGTCATGAAAGAAGGAAGATGAAGAACAGGAAGGTCTTTATCCTTCATTGGGAGAATGATAAAGTCAACTAAAGCAAGAAAGATTTGGGAAATATTAGTATATTTGATTTATTTACATTAATTCATTAGAAAGAAAGAGTTTTCATGAATATTTGAAGTAAGATCAAAATGTGACACAAACTTCAAAAGTCCAGAGGAACTTGGGTCCTAGATTATTTCCTTTAAAAACCATTTGAATTGAGTGCATTGAAAACACACCAACAGCAATAAAGACTGAAAAATAGGAAACCACAACAACACTAAGTACAAACTTCCTCAATCTTCAATAAAACAAAAATTAGCCGCAGCCTCAAACCATAAACAGTCATGTGTATTGTAAAATACTGTGGAGTCTATACCAAATTGAGGAGAGAATCTGAGAGCCAATAAAAATTTCAAAAATGAAAAAGGAAAGAGGTTTTCTTAAAAGGGTCCTAGTCTTGACAATGATATCTGATGATTTGATTAGAGTATCAGGCCATAGGAATGGGGAAATCCTGTGAGTAGGGAAATACTTTAGAAATTTTATGGCATAGAATGTCAAGGAAGGTGGCAAAGAAGGCAAAACCATTTTACTGTTTATTCATCAGTTTTCTAACTTATGAAGAGTTCCAAAGGAGAAAGCTGTCTGAGAGGGGGAGAGGAGACAGAAATTGCTGGATCCCAACATACAGAGCTATGTAGCTGAGAGAAAGATAGAGAGGTAGAGATTCGATAGATGGATGGATGGATAGATAGACAATAAGACTGAGATTGATTAATTGAATAGCCCTACTTAAGGATTAGTAGTAATCAGAAAAAGATAAGTAGGGATTACAGAAACCATGGGATCATTGCTTAGGCAAGAGTAAAGAGGCAGAGGGTTTTAAATCACAAGAGGAATTATTCAAGAAACCAAATAGTTATAGAGTTCAAATAGTTATCTATAGTTTCAAAGAAATTAGTTACATGTAATGTATGAGAAAATAATTTGTAAAAAGACCTATAAGTATTCAAAGCAAGGAAAAGTCAACAGAACTCAGGAAATAAGTGAAATTAAAAGTATAAATGTCAAAGTAATAGCAAACTAGAAGCAATGCACATAATTGAAAATATAGAATGGTATACAAACTAGAAGAAATTATGCAAAATGAAAAAGAAAGGTTATTCATATGTCTGTGAATAATTTTATATATGGGGAAAGTGATTATAGTAGAGAAGACAAAACTAGTGCTCTTGAAGATGATTAAAGAGCAAATGGAACAGAAAAAAAACCACAAAGATATAGTAGAAGAAAAGATTTTAAAAATAGAGACAGACTTAAATTTTCTCACTGAAAGAATACACTTAGTCCCAGGAAAAACTGATACAAGATGATTAATGTAACACATCCTAATGGAGCTACCAAAATTTAAGGATAAAGAAAAATCTATATGGTTTTGCAGGCAGAACAAGTAAATCATATTGAAAGGGGGAAAATGTTTGTTCTCAGAATACTCACAGTAACACCTAATGCCAGATAAAAAGGTATATGAAATTCAGAGAAACTCATTCAGAAATTTAAGAGTAACCCTTCTTGAAACTGAAACTGAATGATGAAATATAATAAATAGAAAACTAAAATGAAGCACTTGAGAATGAAGAAAGCTTGGTAAAATGACTAGGTGTGAGCATTTTTCTGTTGTAGCATAGAATTAAATCTAAGCAACATTGGGCATAATTATTGCAAATGTGAATACTAATCTTGTCAATAACAAAATCCTAAATAGGAAGACCATCTGGAAGGAAGGATACCTGCACCAATTTTCTTATAAATGAATTACAAAAGATTTAGTCTAAAATGAAAATAATTTTTTGGACTTCAAATTCTTAACATTTTTCTGAGGTTACCATTTAGGAGCTAAAACTTTTAGGGGTTAAATAAACATTATTTGAAGTTTAGCCAATTTGTTGAGCTCATTTAAATGTATTTATTTTTCTTAAAATTCAAGTAAAACTGTATGTGAAACATTTCACTAAGAAATAACCACTGTGGCAGAATCTATTTTTTTCTGTTTATCCATCTCTGTCTGTCCATATCAATATATAAAGGGCTATTTAGAATGTTGTTCACTGACGACTAACATATTTATTCATGTATGTGTTTATTTATGGAGTGACTACTTTATAATTTTTTTCTTTGTCTATTTTTATTGTTTGAATTTTTGTAACAGTTATTTAATATTAAGAGAAAGAAAGTTTTAAAATATTCTTTTAACATTTCGGCAATGTACAGTTTTAAAAGAAGTGCCTGGGGCTAAGCAAATCTCTGCATTCTTTTAGTTTCAGTCATCTGTGGAACTGTGAACCTCCTTTTGTCTAAATTTAGAAAGGACATTTTAAATTTCAGGATGATTTCTTAACACAATATGTTTCTGATCCATCTCTCTGTGCCTTGATCAATATGCTTGGGAAATGTAAAATGATTTTCATAGAAAAAAGAAAAACACAAATATAAAGATATTTGCAGGACATTCCAAAGCCAAATATAAATTATTTGGAACTATTTAGAATGACAGATTTTACCTGCCTGTCATTCTGATCTGATCATATTTCATTTTCAAAATCATTTAGGTATTTAGATTTATAATCTTGCAATGAGAATAAAAGATGTGTAACACATTATTTACATTTATAAAGATTACTTTGCTGAATTGTAGCTTGTCTTCAATTGGCTTTGGTAGATATCTGCTGTATCTATATTGTCAGATTTCTAATACTGTAATTATCCAGATTGTGTTGCAATAAGGTTGCTATTTTCTTCTAGAGTTTTAAGTTTATCAGGATGCTGCAAATGAATGGATTGTGCAGGTTCACTTACTTTGATATCTAGAAGACTTGAAATCTATTGTTAATTATTTTGCCCGCCTTGCCTCTATCCTGTCAGGACAACTTTATTCAAGTTCTTTTGGACATTTATACCCAAACTCCTTTCCAAATATCTGACTTCAAAAGAATGCACATTTAGCAGTTAAAAAATGGGGGCAATGACTCTTGGGTAACATTTCTCATTTAATCTATGAGTTAATAGAAAATACAAATTAAATTGTTTCAATTTAAAAATTTTTAAATCTACTTAGAAAAGTTTCAATATAGGGAAAAAATAAGGTTTAGTTTAAATTATGAGAAATGACAGGAGAAACTCATTTTCATAGCTACTAATGTATATGCCTAAAAGCTAGTAGTAGACATTTAACTATATGTAAATAAAATTAATATTTTGCAATAACCAGTTTAAGAAAAACCTTAGAGAATTCTTTTAGTTAGAATTTTTTCAAAATATAATATAAGAATTGTTAATTTATCTTTGCTCATAAGCGGTCTTCCAGTCCAAGCTCTAACTTGATCTCCATGTTTAAATAAACTCAGACAAAATCTTAGAATTATCCTTAGCAGAACCTAACTTCTACATTAATTTCCAATTTGTCTGAGAATTCAGAAACATTGGTTTAAACAGATTCTGTTAAGTAAATCCATGTCATCTACCTTCTGACCTATTTCTTTTAAATGAACACAAGCAACATCCATCAGGAGTAACTTGACTTTCTATAAAAGTAACAGTTCATAAAAATCTGTGAAACTACTACTGGGAACAAACAAATTAAACAAATGACAATGTAATATAATAAAACTGCTGCTGTCTTCCTCTGGTGGAAGAATTGCTTCTTCTGTGGGACTAATACATCTTGTAGAAACAAATTTAAATAATATGTAACATATGGATTCAGCTTTTATTATTCTTCTAAAAGAAGACAATTATATTTATGTGATAAACTGTTCAGTGTTAGTAGCATGATGTTTATATTACCGGCCACTTAAATAATCTTTGACATGCTCCTATGTGAATCATCAGCCCGCTTCTCTTCAAATCCCTCTTGCAATTTAAGTCCTGTCTCCTTACAATAGTGCTCATGTGCCTTCAGCAACATCATGAGTGTAGCAGAGCTCTACAGGAGATCAGGGAAGAAACCATTTTATTGTAGGAGATAGGGCCAATGCTCACTCATCTCCTCTCCCCTTCCACACATCTTTCATTTGAGTTCTCTCCTATCCCTGAAGAGAACGTCGAGACTTAACATCAGTCATAGTTTGGTGGAATGTAAAGAAAGCAGCCTATAATTTTCTTTCTTCGTAGTGTCTTTATCTGGTTTTAGAATTCGGATAATGCTGGCCTCGTTAAATGAGTGTGCAAGTCTTCTCTCCTCTTGAATTTTTTTGGAATAGTTTGAGAAGGATAGGTGTCAGTTCTTCTTTGACTGTTTGGTAAAATTCACCTTTTGAAGCCATTTAGTCCAGGACTTTTGTTTGCTGGGAGTTTTTTGAATACTGCTTCGATTTCATTTGTTGTAATTGGTCTATTCAGACTTTCCGATTCTTCCTGATTCATTTTGCCCAGGTTGTCCAATTCATTGGCATATAGTTATTCATAGTATTTTCTTATAGTCCTTTATATTTCTGTGGTGTCAGTTGTGACTTCTCTTTCATTTCTGATTTTATTTATTTGAGTCCTCTCTCTTTTTTTCTTGATGAGTCTTGTTAAAGGTTTATAAATCTTGTTTATCTTTTCAAAGAACCAACTCTTGGTTTCATGAGCTTTTGCATTTTTTTTTTTGTTTGTCATTTATTTTTGCTCTAATCTTAATTATTTCCTTCTTTCTACTTACTCTGGGGCTTTGTTTGTTGTTCTTTTCCTAATTCTTTTGGTTAGATTGTTTGAGATTTTCCTTGCTTCTTGAGGTAGGATTGTAATGTATGAACTTCCCTCTCAGGACTGCTTTTGCTATGTTCCATAGATTTTCAGTTGTTGTGTGTTTATTTTCATTTGTCTCCAGGTAACTTTTGATTTCTTCCTTGATCTAATTGTTAACCCATTCGTTGTTTAATAATATGATATTTAGCCTCCCTGTGTTTGAATGTTTTTCAGTATTTTTATTATAATTGATTTCTAACTTTATACCATTGTGGTCAGAGAAAATGCTTTATATAATTTCAATCTTCAAGAATGTATTAACTTATTTTGCCTCCTAACATGTAGTCTATCTTTGAGAATGTTCAATATGAGAATGTTCCATTTGAGAAGAGTGTATATTCTGCTGCTTTGGGATGAAATGTTCTGTAAATATCAATTAAATCCATCCAATCCAGTGTGCCATTTAAGGTTGCTGTTGCCTTTTTTATTTATTTATCTGCACAATCTATCCATTGAGGTGTTAAAACCCCCTACTACGACTGTCTTGCTGTCAATCTCTCCCTTAATGTCCACCAAGATTTTCTTTATATATTTAGGTGTTCTTGTGTTAGGTGCATATATGTTTACAAGGCTTCTATCCTCTTGTTGGACTGGATCCTTTTACTATTATGTAGTGACTTTCTTTGTCTCTTGTTACAGCCTCTGTTTTGAAGTTTACTTTTTCTGATATAAGTATTGTTACCACAGATTTTTTTTTTTCATTTCCATTTACATGGAATATTTTTTCCATCTCTTCACTTTAAGTCTGTGTGTATCTTTTATTCTGAGGTGGGTCTCTGGTAGACAGTATATATATGGGTCATGTTTTCTTATCCATTAAGCTACCATATGTCTTTTGATTGGAACATTTAATCTATTTACACTTAAAGTTGGAAGTATCGCATTACCTGAAAGCAAACTATACTACCCGGCCATAGTAATCAAAATAGCATGGTATCGTCACAAGAACAGGCATAAAGATGAATGGAACAGAATAGAGAACTCAGAAATAAACCCACACCTTTATGGTCAATTAATATTTGACAAAGGAGGCAAGAACATACAATGGGGTAGAAGTGTCTTCAATAAATGGTGTTGGGAAAATTGTACAGATATTTGCAAAAAAATGAAACTAGACCACCAACTTACACCATACACAAGAATAAACTCAAATTGGAAAGGACTTAAATTCAAGTCATGAAACAATAAAAATCATAAAAGAAGACATAGGCAGTAAAATCTCAGACATTTCTCATAGGAATATTTTTTGCTGATATGTCTTCTTCAGCAAAGGATATAAAAGAAAAATAAACAAATGGGATTACATCAAACTAAAAAGCTTTTACACAGCAAAATAAACCATCAATAAAATGAAAAGACAACCCACTGAATGGGAGAACATATTTGCTATTGATACACCTGGTAAGAAGTTAATTACCAAAATATACAAAGAACTTACAAAAATCAACACCAAGAAGACAGACAACCCAATTAAAAAATGAGCAAAGGACCTGAATAGACACTTCTCCAAAGAGGACACACAAATGACCAACAAACATATGAAAAAGACACTCAACATCACTGATCATCAGAGAGATGTAAATTAAAACCAAAATGAGATATCATCTCACACCTGTCAGAATGGCTATCACCCATAAATCAACAAACAACAAATGCTGGCGAGGATGTGGAGAAAAGGGAACCCCTGTGCACTATTGGTGGGAATTAACATTGGGGTAGCCACAGTAGAAATCAGTATGGAATTTCCTCAAAAAAATTAAAAATGGAACTGCCTTTTAACCCGGTGATCTCACTTCTGGAAATATACCCAAAGAAGCCCGAAACACTAATTTGAAAGAATATATGCACCCCTATGTCCACTGCAGCATTATTTACAATAGCCAACACTTGGAAGCAGCCCAAGTGCCCATCAGTAGATGAGTGGATAAAAAAAGCTGTGGTACATTTACACAATGGAATAGTACTCAGCTGTAAAAAAGAAGAAAATCTTACCTTTTGCAACCTAATGGTTGGACCTATAGAATATAATGCTAAGTGAAATAAGCCAGTCCAAGAAAGGCAAATACTACATGATTTCACTTATTTGTGGAAACTAATGTGCAAAATAAAATGACAAACAAAATAGAAACAGAGGCTTGGATACATGGAATAGATTGATAGCTGTCAGAGGGGAGAGGGCTTAGGGCTGGATAAAAAAAGTGAAGGGATTAAAAACATATATATGCATATAACTGTATATGCATATATGTGTATACACACATACACACACACACTCATATATATATCTCACATAGACACAGCGAACGGTGTGGTGATAGAGGGAAAGTGTTTGGGGGTAGGTGGAGGTGGGCAAAGGGGGGATAAATGGGGATGGAAAGAGACTTCAAGCAATGCAGGCACGATAAAGTGTGCAGATGATATTTTGTTGAGTTGTACACTTGAAACATTATGGTTTTGTGAACCAATGTCACCCAATAAATTCAATTTCAAAAAAAAAAAAAGAGAGAGAATGAGCACACACACACACAAATGGAAAGAAAGCAGCTTTTGTGCTTAAGCTTTTGCTAAAGGAGCTATATCAAACTGGTTTTACCCGTGAAACATTTTTATTATTGTCTTCTCTTCACCCATGGGCAAGCTGGTACAAAGTGTATTTTATATTACTTTGAAAAAAAGAGTTTTGGGGGGAAGAGAGAAGCCCGGAGACATTTGCTGAGGTGTCTTCCACAATTTGTCTAAAAATGCTAATAAAAGCAGAGAGAAGTTTTTCTCTACAGTTTTCAGTTTGACTGCCCTCTCACCCACATAGACATTTCTGAAGGAGAAAAATGAATTTCCAAATTGTCATTCTGGCTCACTCATCGGTGGCTGCTGTGTGTTTCGATAATGTTTGCTAAAAAGTGATGGTGTTGGCACTGCGGCCTCGTGGTCGGTAAAGAAACTCACAGAATATCGGCTGGGGTGGTGTTTCTCAATGCCCCTCCTCATTGCCCCACTGAGTGAGTTGAATAATTCTAATAATCAAAGGCACAGAGTCTGCATCTAGTTTGGAAATGAAACCATGGGTAATTTTCAAATGTGGTGCCCTCAATTTTTGATGAACTGTCACAGAGAAACAAGAATTACCACAATTCAAAAATCCCATCCACTAACAGACAGAGATCTGCATCTGTGGATGATTTCTCCTAACCCACTACCCTCAAATTTCCTTCCCTGCCGCTCTAATAAAGGCACACTCCTTTGCCTCATGCTTCCAATTTAGTGCAATCATGCCTCTTACTGGCCATTGCCTTGCAGGACACCAGCTGTCAAAGACATAGACGTAAGAGACAGAGGTTTGGAATAGAAAGCCCCATAATGTAAAAGACATGCACGTCTCATATCACGTCCAATATTAGACTCGAATGGGACCGCTCAGTGGGCTGAAGCAAGACTCTACCACATCATAAACACGTGAAATGAAGGAATGCTAAATGGCAGTTATCACTTCCCAGAGCTTTGAGATATACAATCTATTTTAATCTAATGTCTTTTAGGGAAAGAAATGGCCCCGTTCCCATCCCTTCAAATCTCCTCCCCACCAACGAGGTGATTGTGAGAGAAGCTCAAATCCTTGGAAAATTTTAAGGAACTGTCTTTGAAGCCGAGATTTTTGCTCTTCCGAAGATTCTGAGAATATGAAGTTGGGCGAGGTGACAGGGGACCCAGGTCGTGCCATTTCTAGAATCGGTGCAGTTCATTTCATTTATGAATACAATGCATTTTTTTTTCTTTTTGCAAACTCACTGATGACCCAAAATAGTGTTAAATTGTGTTCTAAGGAGGCTGAGTCCAGCTAAGAGGAAGGCTTTTGATTTGTTGAATGGGGTCTGCAAGTTGAGGTGCTGACAACAGCAGACTTCTTTTCTGCTCCTCCATCACCAATACTTGAACTTATCTCTTAAAAATGTTTAATAAATATTTATGTCAGTTTAATAAAGTGAAAAGTAATTACATCTCTTCTGCACTAGTCCTTATACCAGCTAGTAGAAGCAAAGGTGAGACACAATACTTGCCCTTACGAAGTTCAGGTTCTTCAAGTGAGAAAGCGGAGACAGGCAAACACATAAGTACATTACTATGCAATACTAAATGCTATGAGAAAAGCATGGATACAATGGAGAAAAGTCAACAGAAGAAGGGAGGAGTTACTTCTGCCTGAGGTATTTAAGGACAATTTCAGAGAGGTGATGGGTTTGATGATTTTAGCTTGATTTTTTAGGACAAATGAGGTATTCGCACAAGTTTGGGCTGTGGGGTAGTAGTGTATTCTTGGAAGGAACTCGAGTGTGTACAATAACACATAGCTATGTACTGGCCGGCATGGGATGGCAAGTTGCTGGTTTGACACCATGAGCCCAGCTCTTTGCAAAGTGAAGTTACAGAAAATTGCAGCCTGTCTACTAAAGGTGATGATATATTGGACTAGATGTTGCCTGGCTCCTGCATATTTTGGCTTTTTGTAGAATTAATTAATTGATCAACTAAGCTTGAAAACGTAGACTCTGTTTAAGCACATGTGTGCTTGAGTCTGGTTACCAGCTCTATGCCCTTAGTCAAATTCCTTATGTCACTGTTTTCAGTCTCTTCATCTGAAGATGGGAATGATACTAGCACCTGCTACAGAGGATTACTGCGATGACTAGTGAGGAAATGCTGGTCAAACCCTTGGCACGCACAGTACCTAGCACACAGTGATAAACATTTGTCATCAGTATCACCATCGTTATCAAGCATCCATTATGTCACAAGTACTCTTCTGGGCATTTTGAGAGTAAAACACATGGAATAAGATTTGATCCTATCCATGAGGATCTAGATTCTTTTGGTTGAAGGAGACAAGCATAAGTGCATGAATTAGTATAAAGAGAAAACTACATCTATTAATTAGTGTCATGTACTTATATGTGTAGTGGTACAGGAAATTGAAAAATAGAACTTGATTTTAAGGCATTAGCTATTATCAAACATATAGTAAAACAAACCAACCAACGAAAAACATGTAAAAGAGTAAAGACATAAACTAAATTCATCAATGCAATTTGGAATTTGAATTGAGTTTGGAAAAATGGGCTAAGCAAGGGAATCTCAGGAAAACAAAAGACCCAGAACACAGGTCTGTTGTCACCAGCAAGTCACAGAGGTGGAAATAAACATACCATTTTCTGCCTGTAACAATTACATTCGCTTACAGGAGCAGACGATTCCTGTTGGGAGTGGGTTAAAATAATTGGACGCGGTTCAGCTTCTGGAGAATGTGGTGAACTCTGGAGAAATTCATCTGGCTTGGGTACTAACAGATACAGGAGATCTTTTGTAAAATTCTGTCTTTTCATTTTATATTTAATTGTGACAGCATAAGTCTCTGAAAGAGCTGACATACACAATACTCTGAACCGGAGACAAGTTTACCTATCTATCTTTGGCCCTCTAATTCAGTCACTTCAAAATAAATACAAAAGAGAAAAAAATTTTTCATGAGTTTCTTCTCTAATTTTAGAACATACCATAAACCTAGTCTGTTGGCCCTGTATTCAGATCAGTGAAAATTTCGGCAAGATGGGAATAAAAAACCTTTCCTCAACCCACAGTGCTTTTTCTTAATAAAACAAAACAAAACTAATGTTGCAGTGATGGTAACCGAGGAAGAAGCTCTGTGTGGGGAGGGCTGGGAAAAGCTCAGGACCTTAACTTTGCTCACACAAAAAACTCCACCCCTCCAAAATACTGATTTACAAGAAATCATGATTCATCTTCTCTGTTAAACATTGCCTTCTAACGCTGGCCTCTTGACAAGGTATCTAACTGATTTCCTCCACGGGGCGTATCCTTTGAGCAGTCTTTCTGGACACGAGGATGGATCTGTGGTGCTCCGTTTATTCTTTCTGGTCCAGTCCTCACATGATCATGAGCACACATTTCTGAGGATGCTGATTTGAATTAAGGGCATAATCTATATCCATGGAACATAATGCATTAAACTGACTCATTGAGACTAGACCCTAGTTGAGTTCCCTAACTCAACTAACTAACTAAACACTGACAGCATTTTCTCAAGGAGAGAAAACTGTGCTAGCTCCAATTCAAACAGACTCAGCTCTGCCAAGAGTTAGTGCCCATGACTAGAGTCAGCTACAAGTCCTCTTGTAGCAAACTTGTGTTTGTTTCCCATCCAATAACAAATATTAATTGCAACTTGACATCCTCTGATTTCACCAACCCTGAGAAGTTGATGGAACTCGATGCCTCCTATCACATCCTAATGCTCTCTTAAATATTCAAATTATATAATTATGTCTAATTATGCAATACATTGTATTGAAATACAAAATAATAATACAGTTTTGGCATCATTGTCATTTTACAGCATTTCCCTTATTGTGCTGTGACATTTTGAATCTTTTTGATCAAATGGTATAAGTGCAATAGGTTTTGCATACTGAGTATCTTAAAACTCACTTTAAAGAGATTTACTATTAACTTACATTTTCTGTTTGGCTGGAAAAAATAAGAACTTTGTAATGTGTATTATAAAATGTTAAATATTAATACTGTTTAAAGTTAATGGTATGCCTAAGAAAATGGCTAATAATACATTATACAATTAAATGCCTATCATATTAGCTCATTTATTAACAAAATAAAATAGATTCAAACAGAAGTGTTCTGATTTGTAGTTTTTCAGCAAAGATCACCCATGTGTAAAAGCTAAATTATTTATTCAATATTTTAACTGCTGGATACATCAGTTTGCAATTATTTGCATTATATTTGAATGCTTTGCCATGTGTCCCTGAAACAACAAAAAGAGTTACCTCTTCTTGTATAAAGACATTATCTGCACAGATGCCACTAACAGTGGCCAGAAAACATCAACCAAAAAAGCACCTTCCTCTGTGTCTAGAGAGTCACTGGGGATTTCCGGATGCCCTGGAATCACCAAAGTTCTCAATACTACTCTGTTGGACTGTTTGCTGGATTGTATTTGTTATCATGCCCTAACCCGGCTCTCAGGTACGTAGTTTTATATCATTCTTCTGACCCTCCCAACACTTATCTTCACATGTCCAAGGTCAAGTCTCTCCTATTTCATACTCCATGTTGTCATTTTATATGTCATGGGGCATAGATGCTTATATACCATCCTGTGCTTGGCTTCAAGGATACTCTTTCTTTTCCATATTGGTAGCCTAGAATACCCTGAAAGCATACGGGGTTTACTCCTAAAACATTTCAAGGATTATGTAGTAATGGAATGCTGAGGTGAAGCGAGGGCCGGTGCAGTGTCTGAGCAAGCGAACCATCTTTACCCCTTTCCGGAACCCGTCAATTTCAGCGCAAGTGGTGTGTGTATATCATCTCCCAAAGCAATTGCTGCATGTTTAAGAAAGCCCCCAAACCCTGGGAAATTAATTTACCTAGGTATTTTTAAGCATATTTGAGGACTTCTAGAAAATAAGAGCATTGCTTGAGTGATGCCTGACACCTCTTTCCTACACCACTCTCCATGGCATGACATTCACTGTCTTAACTATAGAAGCTCATTTACTCATTGTAGAGAGCACCTTACTTCTGGACATACTCTACCAAGTTTCTTCAAGGGAGCACCCTCCTCTGTGATCCCCGTTCATGTACCATGGTCGGGACCCTACCTCTGCTTTCAAGTCTGGAGCATTTGACCTTCTCCTAAGTCAATCAGCCCATCCCAGCTCCTTAGTCAGAGTGGTTGATTCAGGGACGCTGAGGAAAGAGGTTCCTGATGAACTGGAAGCAGGGACCAGGGACATTGTGGCCATTTTAACAGCACGTGAAACCTGAAAAAGAAGCTAACGTGGAGGGGAGCAGAGCTGAAGAGAAGGTCGGTCCTGAGGAAGCTGTTTAATCCTCAAGAATTTAGTCATGCTGGAATAGTGATCGTTTTCTGAATTTTCCAGTTCTATGGAAAAAATATTTTTGTTTAAGAAAATTTGGGTTGCCCTGGCCGGTTTGGCTCAGCGGTTAGAGCCTCGGCCTGCAGACCGAAGGGTCGCAGGTTTGATGCCCGGTCAAGGGCACTGCTTAGGTTGCAGGTTCAATCCCCGGCCCTGGTTGGGGTCATGCGGGAGGCAACCAATCGATGTGTCTCTCTCATATCGATGTCTCTCTCTCTCTCTCTCTCTCTCTCTCTCTCTCTCTCTCTTCCCTTCCCTCCCTTCCATTCTATCTAAAAATCAATGTAAAAATAACCTCGGGTGAGGATTTAAAAAAATGGGGTTAGTTTTATGTCTCTTGAAGAAAAAAGCATCCTAATTGACTTGTACTTTTCATTTACTATTCTGTTTCCTTAACAGTGCTGAGTTTATCACTGCTGCACTCTGATGTATTAAAAGACCAAATATCTTAACAAGTGAAAAAGTTAACATTTCATACAAGTCTCCAGTGAAGGGGACCATATATAAGCTTATACAAGGAATGTGCCAATAACCTATTAAAAGTCAAGAGACAAACTGAATATTGAGGTCTGGTGTAGACAGTGGGTTTCATCTATTTTTTCAGGGTTTGTGCTACCTTACACCCAGGGAGGAATGTAGTTGGGGATAAAGCTGAGCTAGTCTTGGTAAAATTGTTAAATCAAATGTGGCTTTTTCATCTAACTCATTGTTAGAGTCAAGATTTTTCTGCTCTTATTAAGCTGCTAGGACTTCTCCTGAGTTCTTCATTTTTTATCTTCTATTCCTCTCCTGTTTCAGAATTTCCTGTTCTTTGTTGTGTTTCCTTGGAGTTATGCTAGGTTATATGCTATTCTGCCTGATACACAGTGTTTTGTTAGTGATTTTTTCTAGTGTGTAAACCTCATATGATATTTGCATTCCAATAGTCAAATTATTTTTACTCTAGTCCAGAAAAAAATATGTGGCATGCGTATGGAGGATCTTTAAAAATAAAATTAAAATGCCTAAACCATACATATCTAACGGATTGCAGGACATGCCCCCTGATTTAGGGTCCTTCTTAACACAAACGTCTGATCAGCCACTGACAATTAACTGTACTTAGTATAAGGGGTGAAATGATTTGCCTTCCTGCCTTATTAATCGATTTTCTAATTGTGGTGTTACCAGCATAGTAAAAGGATGGGTGGGAAATTATTTTCTATACGAAGAATTTCCTTTATTGGCACAGAAGCCTCCACCTACACTGCCATCAAATCAGGTTAGTCTGTGAGTATTTTAAACAGAGTTTAAAAAGAGATATAGGTTTGGGTGTTACTGAACAGTGCTTTTTATATTGTCATTTGAATATGGATGTATTCAGTGACCTAAGTGCGTTTATATTCCACCTCCTCCAGTTTAGATTATTTATAAGATACTTTCTTGTCAAAATAACACATTCCATCTAGAGAAAGCTAAATCAAGTATTTCAGTTCCTGCTTCCCTGCTCTTTCCCTTTGCCCCCCAAATAAGACTATTCATATGGAAAACAAAATACAGGCACTATTAGAACGGTATCATCTCTTATTTACTTCACAAAACAGAATACAATATGGGTTGCTGAGAAATACAAATGAACTGTAATCCTCATCAGGTTTAGAAATAATGGATTCAGGCTAACATTTCCAGAAGAAATATGAAGGCAGTATTCTAAATTTCCTATTCTTTCCCAAATGAGTTTGCACAAAATGTGTCGCTAAGAAGAGTAATGTGCCCATCACATAGTGAAATTTCCCACTTGCAAAATGAAAATGAAAAGTCTGCATTTTAGGATGGCGTATTTAAACACATGCACCATGCTGTTTGTACAGTAGGGAAAAGAAAGCTCCCCCTACTGGAGCATAACAAAGCATCATTGCTTTCCTGCACCCCACGGCTCCGTCATATGCAGGAAGGCACGGAAACATATAGTCTTCCCATTATCCCGCACAGAATCCTGGTTCTCTCATCAAAACATTACATTTTCCTCATTTCAGTTAATTAAAGGACAGCTGGACATTTGTTATGGCACCGGTCTCAGCTCTGTTTAGTTGAAATGGGGCATGTAAAAGGTCTTGATCCCAAAGACACTTCCACCCGAGACAAATGGTTTTACAATTCGTGCCTCTGATGAAGAAACTCGAAAGAGAAACAAAAATGATCTTTAAAGTGAGTAAATATGTGTGTTTGTATATGTTTTCCACAATATGAGAGAGAAAGAGGACATGTAGGCATACATATGTACATAGTTTGAAGATTATTATTATTGTTTTTTTAAATATGTTTTTATTGATTTTTTTAGAGAGAGAGGAAGTGAGAGAAAGAGAGAGAGAGAGAGAGAGAGATAAAAACATCAGTGTGAGAGAGAAACACCGAAGGGTCGCCTCCTGCACACCCCACACTGGGGATGGAGCCCACAACCCGGGCATGTGCCCTGACTGAATAGAACCGGGACCTCTCAGTCCATGGGACGATGCTTAATCCACTGAGCCACACTGGCTGGGCTGAAGATTATTTTTATTTGTGTGTGTATGTGTGTGTAGGAAGGAATAAAAAAAGGAGTCATGTAATGGGTGAGTTGTTATTAATGGTTGGAAATTAGCATTTATTGGCAAATCTCTAGATATATGAAACTCAATATATATCTATTTTACTCTGTAAGCATAAAAAGCTAATGTAAATTTGATGGTTTAGAGGTAAAGAGACATAGCCAAACTAAAAATAAAAACCATTTTTTCATGACAATATATGCGGTAATATGTTTCATCAAGTGGACAAAGGTTTACACTGAAAAGGACTCTAATGAAAAATTTTCTCAAAAGATTTTCTAAGCTTTCGTAGTTGAAACTCTTGCTGTCTACAGAAACATATAAGCTACAGTTAACCAAAGTTAAAGAGATTTCTACCAATTTCAGTAGGACAAGGGCATGGCCGAGGGGGGTGATAAGCATGCTCCATAGATCCTTCCGTGGCGTTAGTGTCAGTGACACGAGACACTGGGGGACACTGGTCTCTCACCACAATCAGGTGGGCAGCCAGTACTCATCGAGAGACAATATACAATGCAAACATTTTTGCTTTTTAAACAGGTTCAATTATCGCCATTTTCAAGACAAGGTCCATATTTTCATTCTTTTTCTCTTTTGATATAAAATCTGGGGATTGTGGTTGATTCAGAATCAGCAAATAAATAACATACCCTAATGGGTGCTCTCTCCTCGTTGGACTAAGCAAATGACTTGTTTCTGAAGCAGCTTTAGACTCTCAACAAGAATAAAGCAGGGGGTCTGGTCTGGGCCTCAGGCAATTGAAATTTGGTCAGCGAGTTTCCCTCTTCTCAGAAATCTGAGGCATTACACTGGCATTGCTTTGAGAACCATACTGATGGGATTTTTGACCGGGTGATTGCAAACTCTAGGGCAGTGGTTCTCAACCTTCCTAATACCGCAACCCTTTAAAACAGTTCCTCATGTTGTGGTGACCCCCAACCATAAAATTATTTTCGGTGCTACTTCATAACTGTAATTTTGCTACTGTTATGTCTTAGGCGACCCCTGTGAAAGGGTCGTTCGACCCCCAAAGGGGTCGCGACCCACAGGTTGAGAACCGCTGCTCTAGGGGATGTGTGAGTGTGAGGGGAATGTCTGTGTTCGTGACTGTACCAGCAAAGAGCATGCAGGGGAGATGCTCTTTGCTCCCTTCCTGGTCTCCTTCAATAGGTTCAGGTGCACTCTCCAGAAAATGTTGCTTTGCTATGGCCATATCGTCTGGAAACTACCCTTGGCCAGAACTTCTACTGCTTATGCATATTTTTAAGAAAATAAAGAGTCACAGATGGAAAATAATCCAGACATTTTTTTCTCCTCTCACGGCCGATTTTAAAAATATAAAAGATGCCTCTTTTTCTAGACGTGGACAAAATATGATTATGATCGGCACTGAATGGGGGAATAGACAAATCAGGTTTTTCACTCCTTTACAACAACTAGAACTGGGTTACCTCTTATACAGGAAGAGTGTACCTCTAAACCCACTACACTAGGTATGTTGAAACCCATAAAATTTCCAATTACTGCTTCAGAATTTATTGTGCACATATGGAAAATAATACTTGTAAAACAGAAAGGGGTTTGTGCCTTGTGCTGTCAATACTGTGAAGAATGGGGTGATTATAAAGCAAATTAACAGTACTTTTAAATGTGCATTCACTTATCTTTCCAATTAAATCCTTGTTAAACAACTGCACAGGCGGGAATGGCACTTCTGCAGAGCACTGATCAAGACAGTTTTATTGTAATTTTTACCCTGTAACAATTAATCAACTAGGCATTTTCTTTATTATTAAATTATTTAGTTAATAAATATTCTCAATTGGCTAACATATTTGTAGTTTACATGTTATTTTTGATGTTCCTACAGTGGAACATATTTGGGAGCACTTCCAATTTTCAAGCAGAGGGACCATTAAAAGATGTGATTTTATAAATTTCTTTTCTCTAGAAGAATAACAGTGAACAACAGAAGTCCTTGAAACTTTAAACCATTCAAAAACCCCATTTCAGCCATTTTATTTTGTAGGGAATGCAAAACACATGGCTTTTAGCTGATAAGGAATGAGAGGGTTTTGCTTTAAGGCATCTTTCTGTTGGGGTTGAGCATTGAAATTAGCATTTAAAAAGTTCATTAATACTAGTTAAAGAATTTCAGCTAAAGAAGCTGCATTGTAGTTAACATTGCCCTTTCTTATCCCAGTGAAATAAAAATTACCTGGATGTTATTTCTTTCATAAACACACAAGGTGGTATAATTTAGGAAACTGATATACAGATATCTAGGAGTACTTTTTCCATTTTTAAATTTCCATTTTTGCAGTTTGGAGATTTGAATTTATTTAGCTAGTACACTTCACTTTTAAAGTTCTTTAAATGGCTCTTTATATGGCCTTTTGTGCTTCAGTTGTACTTTGTATCTTTTTAAAGTGTTGAATTAGGAGGAATTCTTAGAAACTAGATTCGTAGTGAGGCCAGTGATCTCAGAATTACACCTGGCTTTAGGATTCAGGAGGGCTTATATCAATTCAGTAGTGAGAGTCAACGTGTGAGAGAGACAACATTTTCTTGAGTCATAAAAACAAAATTTCAGGCAAGGCTAGCTTTACAGTAGTCCATGTGGTTTGACAGAAGACTAGTCAACAGTACTTGTTGAAATGTCATGTGTGGTAACTCAATAGCCTCACGATTGGCCTGATTACCAGAGGCCCAATGTGCTATCCTTCCCAGGAGTGGTAGAGAGCCTGAACTAGTCTATTCAGATTAACAGACTGTTGCCTTGGAAGATCTGAGCAGACTCTTGGGAGAGGGGGATGATAAAGTTCAGTAGAGGGTAAGGGGAAAGGGAGGGGTAGAGAAGGACGAGAGAAGATGGGTGCTTTAGGTATGAATAGGGAGAAAGAGGATTCATTAGGACTCAATATCTTAAAGGCATCAGGAATGAGGGCAGGTGACCTGAAGTTCCCAGAGGCACCCTTGGCCTCGCTATCTTTTGACTGATGATTGACCCCAGTTTTAAGTCAGGCAGATTTCTAGGGGGAGAAGGGTAATGTTGATGCCAAGGCATACACCTCTCCTAGCTGAGTATTTGACGGGCATAAATAAGAGGTTCTAGCAGGTACAACTTTACTGAGGACCTATAAGGTGCTTGGCACATGATGGGCGTAATGGGGAATCCAGAGGTAACTATGAAGTACACCTCATCCTCCAGCATCTAACAGTCAGGAAAGGGAAAGAGATGTGATATGAACTAGAGTAAACTAGTGCTGAATTGCAGGTACAAAACACTATGGGAACACAGTGGAAAAGAGGCTAATTCCTATTGAGATTTATTCCAGGAATCATGAGATTTGCCTTACAAAGGAAAGTTTATCAATCAGCAAAACCAATGATGGTGTGTTTCTTGCTCAGAAAAAGAGATATGTTGCTCCTTCCATTGGGACCAATCAAATAATAATATACATACACTCCAGCCCTTACGGCTAATGGGGCTTGAATCCCAATATCCTGAGCATAGAAAGGAGAGTGTATACCTTCTGGTTGTCAGAACACGAAAGGAATAGATTATCATCAGGAGAAATGTAGCAGGGGGTGAGGAGGTCACAAAAGGACAATCTGAAGAAATGTAAACGGTGAGGAGATGGAGAAACAGCAAGAAAGACTGATATTTAAGCAAAATTATTCCAATGGGCCTTGTAGAATCTCACAGACATTATGCTCAGTAGTCTATAGGACACCCTGCTGGCCCCGAGAGCTGCCACGATGGAAACCAGGCATTAGAGGCCATGGCTAGGCTTCAAATCCCGCACCTCTCCAGATTACCATGACACACATAGTGCCTTCTCGAAATATCAGCTGAAGGGACAAATGCAACTTGCAGCAGTTCCCTGAACCTCATAGGACTTCTGCTCATCCGTGAAGTGGACAGCTTTCTTACAAAGGTCCAGTGAGACAGTATTTGAAAGTGCCTTAGAGAACTCAAGTGCTGACATGTTCTAAGGAGTAAATGCCATTCTCTCACAGAGGATTTACCCAAGTCTTTACCTATATCTTTTTTATTATTTCAAAAGAAATATGTGTTCATTTTAGGAAATTAGGAAACTGTTGGGGAACAAGGAAGACAATAAAAATCAGCAGTACCTAGTCTTAACATTTTATGCATCTCTTGCTATTGTTTTCAGAACAGAGTTCAGCAATACACAGCGAAATAGTCCATTTTGAGATTGATCTCTATCTAGCATGAGCAAAATGCCTCACCTTCTTTTTAACAAAATGTTCCAAACTTGGCCCTACTCTAGAAATTGATTAAAATGTGTAGAGAGTCTATCAAGTACAAGATATTCAAGGTGAAGTAGGACAAACAGACTTAAAAGATATAAACTCTGCTCCTAAGTATTCAGTGTCTGGAAATAAGATGTACATATAATTTTTGCTAATGATACGTGGCAGCATATACAATATGAGATTATTGTGTATTGAGCAGCTGAAATGGCCAGCATAGGATTTAAAAAGAGCAGCAATTCCTGTGGGTTGGTGTGGTCCAGGGAAAATTTTGAGTTATGTTTAAATAATTCAAGAAGGACATGAGATTAGCTCTTTATCAAGGATTCTTTACTGTAGAAAGCCATATACCTCATTATATTGCAATAGATGTCTCCATTAGGATGGTGTGTGAGGGACTCATTTCAATATAACTTCCATTTCTACATGGTGTAGCGTTTTCTAATGCAATAGGTTCATTATCTCATGTGATTGATTCATCCCAAGAGAAGAGATAGTCTTGCTTTAAAGTTAAGAAACTTGCCCTGGGAAGGTTATGTGACTCAGGCAAGACGACACAGCTAGTACGAGGTGATATGAAAGTTGGCCCAGGCTTTCTAACTTTTGGGCCAGTGTTCTCATTGCGCCCGATTGCCTGAAGGAAATGGTTCAAAAAGCACATGGAAAAGGACACGAATTGGAACATGGAGTTTACCTAATATAAATAAGTCACCATTATTAGATCTTGACTGAACTACTGTAACAACCTCCTAACTGTTCCCTTATTTTGACTCTTACCATCTACAATTTACTATTCTTGTAAAACCCAGAATGATTAAAAAATATGTGTGTGTGTGTGTGTGTGTGTGTGTGTGTGTGTGTATATATATATATATATATATATATCAATATATATATATCAGATTATTTCCTGATTACCATCCCCTTCCTCCACAGTGACTCAGAATGAAAGACACAACTTATCTTGATTCACAAGGGCCTTGCTGGGATGGCTTTGTCTACCTCTGACCTCTGTGTCCTGATCTCATACAAGCCTTCTTCCCCTGGGACCATTTCCCTCTGCCTGCTCTGCTCTCACCCCTCTGCGCCTTCCTATCAGGGCAGGTCTGCACTCAAACGGCTCCTCCTCAAAGAGAGCTTCTCCAATTATCCAGTCCAAGGACCATCCCTCTCATCCCCATCTCTATCATGTTAATATATTATCTTGATTCTTGACATGACCTGCAAGCATGTTGTTTATTTGCTAATTATCTACCTCTTGAGGCTGAAATGAGCACTTCACGGCAGCCTGATTCCCGTAGGCCCTTCCCAGTACCTAGAAAAGAGCCTGACTCAGAGGAGCTTTTCCACTAATGCTTTTGAATGACGAAATTCCCATTGGAAGTTTTCCTTAGGAAAATTAAAGCCTTAATTTATTCTTTAAACCAATTCGCCTCTTTTCTTGATTTTTCTCATGTATTCTGTAGTTTATATTACTTTATTTGAGCCATGGCAAGACCGAGTAAGTCACTTGTACCCTGAGCCAGAGGTAGCCTTTGGCAGATTGAAATGGAGCTGGCAGGGCCTTAGCAATAAGCAATGTCACTGAGAGAGATCACACTCTGGAAATGCACATAAGCAGGTGACAGTCCTGACTGTGGTCCTAGTTCCACCTGGGTTGGGGGGGTCATGCAATGCTTGGGTCATCTTTTTTGGCCTAATGGATCAGGATGTGAGGGCTGGCTCTGGTCTTCGAGCTTGACACCTGCCTCCTCTCTTTGCCAATTCTTCCCTATGTGATCCACGTTAAACAGTCAGGTTGAGACCTCAGGTGGAGGTGGGAGGTTGTAGAAGTAGATGGTTCACTGGACTGGCTGGACAAAGACTCTCAAAGTCTAAACTTGCAGCGGTTCCCAACCTGTGGGTCGTGACCCCTTTGGGGGTTGAACGACCCTTACGCAGGGGTCGCCTAAGACATAACAGTAGCAAAATTACAGTTATGAAGTAGCAACGAAAATAATTTTATGGTTGGGGGTCACCACAACATGAGGAACTATATTAAAGTATCGCGGCATTAGGAAGGTTGAGAACCTCTAAAGACTTTCTTTCTTGGGGCTATATTTCTTTCTGGTCCTAAAAGCTAACGGTTTCCTTTTGATCAGGGCCTTATCGTCACTGGTGGTCTGATTTTATTCATTAATTCACTTATTAAATTAATTCCTATTTCAACAACTATTTGCTCAAAGGCTATCACGTGCAGGTGCACTAGGAATGGAAGATATTTAGGTGAACAAAACAGACAAGGTCTTGTTCATAGAGAGGGTACAGAGTAGGGAGGCAGGCAGGTACTGAAGCAATAAATAGAGCTGGTATTCTGGAGACAAGAAGACAAGATGTTGGGATGGAAAGTGACTGGGTAGGTGGGGTGAGGCATGTTTCAGTGTGTTAGTCAAGGAAGGCTGTGCTAAGAAGGTGACTTGTATGTTGAGAACAGTGAGTCTTGTGAGGGTCTGAAGGAAGCACATTTCAGGTAGACAGGAGCAAAAGCCAAATCCCTGGGAAGGCAATGACCTTGATGTGTCTGATAAAGAAAGTCAGGGTGGATGAAAAACAATGAGATGAGAGAGAGAGGTACGTGGCAAGATCGGAGAGGTAGGAAGAAGACCCTGTGGGGCCTGCAGATCTTGGTATGGTATTTTCTCACTAATTTATTTCTGGGTTGTTGAATTGGAATATCCATGGAAATATAAGCTCTGTGTCGATGAGAATGCCATTTGTTATATTCACTGTTGTATTTCCAGAATCCTACATGTTGCCTGGCACATAGTAAGAGCTCTTCAGATATCTGTCAATGAGTGAATGATGTAAACACCAACACTTATTTTATGGAGCTCACCTCTAGTTCCATATTGTTCTAGGTATGCTGAGACCCTCGGAGAGGAGGAGAGCTGATAGGGATACCTGTCACCCCCTCTCCAGTGGGCCCGTGAATGTGAGCGCATAAAAGAAAATGGGCTTTAAAGCTTGTGTGACTCGAAGTCATTCAGATTTTTGTTTTTTGAGCATTGCTTCAGCCCCTAAATTTGCAAACTTTGGACATTTACTTTTTACGGTGTGCATGGAACTGGAAAAAAATTCCTTCTTGACCTTGCACCATGGTTACTTTTCATTTTAGAAGCAGCTTTGAGGTGATGAGAATAATTTTTCCCTTTTCTATAGCAGACTTTTGTTAAGAAATGCTTCAAAACTACACGGAGTATTTTGGAAAAGAGGTGCTATATAAATATGTGTGAGTCACTGAAGCTGTAATTAACAGTAACAGGGACTTCCTATGCATAAACAAGACAAAAGCATACTTTCAAATGTCAATGCATGGGATTAATAAGAGCAATATAGTTTCATTACTGTTTATCCAGTTCGCCTTTTCTCTCCTCCTAGCCAGTCCCAACATTTAGGAGAGCCAAGATGGGTTATGCCACGCCTCCCAATATTGTGGCCAATTTGCCACTGCTAATCCCAGACTGGTGGGGAACAGTAAGTCATCTCTCTTCAAGCTTTGTCTTATAGAAGCAGAGACAGGATGCTCTCCTCTTCGTCTCTGCCCCCTGATTCTTCAATCTAAAATCAAGTACTAATTTATAGGAGTCGGAAAGAAAATATAATGTAAAATAGAGCTTGAGTTTTCTTTACTGAGACACCTGGAAATGGCACCTAACACAATCTACCAACGAGGCTATTTGACACTAGAAGTTTATCATTCTTTTACTTTGTGAGAGAAAAATCTTTATTTAGTTCATACAGAGTATTGGGCACTTTTCTATATTGGGGATACAAAGGTGAACCAAACTTTCTATTCTTGATGAAGTCACGGGCAGTTAGGGGTTATTTATTAAAAGGACCTTTTTAAATGAGGTTTTCTCTTATAAAAGGGTCACACAGACTGGTATTATAGTATTATAGTATTATAGTATAATATTATAAGGAGAATAAGTGGCTTTGATTCTTTGATGTTAAAAAGAAGAAAATGTCTCTCTTCCCCCTCCCCCATGGTAAATTGAATCCAGCAACCAGCAATATATTCTTTAGAGTAAATTTAAAATGAGTTCACTGTCTGGCTTCAGAACATATTAATTTTGTGGCCACAGAAAAGTTACTTAATCTTTCTGAGCCAGGGTTTCTGTGTGTGAATAATGTGAATAATAAAGTGTATCTACCTTGCAAACTTTCATGAGGGTTAGAGATCATTTTAGCTTTGCATACCTGCCATGTAGTAGATTCTCAATTAAATTCTAGCTATCATTAGCATCAGCATTATTCTGTTACATTTTAAAACTTCATTTACTTCTCAGTTTTGCTAGGAAGCCCTTAGGCAAAACATCTTTCCTTTTCATTCATTCTAGAATCTACAGTAACATTGGAAAAGGATTGCAGTTTTGAAAAATATGTCAGTAATATTAATCATACTAATAACATACATGTTACATCCATGGCATGTTAAAGTTATACTCCAAATCATGATTCAGAATTTATTAAAGTTAGGGAACATTACTACATCAATCAATAGTCAAAGAAAAAACCTCTTATCATTAGAAAACCTGTTAATAAAAAAGTGTTTCATGCCTGGTTGGTGTGGCTCAGTGGATTGAGCATAGTCCCATGGACTGAGAGGTTCTAGTTCGATTCCCAGTCAGAACACATGCCCAGTTTGTGAGCTCAATCTCCAGTGGGGTGTGTGCAGGAGGCAGCCCTTCGATGTTTGTCTTTCACATTGATCTTTCTCTCTATCCCTTCCTGTTGCTCTAAAAAATCAATAAAAACATATATTTTTTGAAAGTGGTTCATTGTCTATTTCTGCTTTCCTTAAACAAAAATTTCGTATGTCTCACGGCTTGTAGATCTTGTCTCCACTAGGTAGCAAGAATAAAACTGGCTGGATATTGTACAGGGGTTGCTCAACCTGGCTGTGCACTTGACTCAGCTAGGGAGTTTTTCTGTCAAAATACATACTTACAGTTCTAACTCCATCCTTACATCAGAATTTCTATGACTGGGCTCCAAAATTCTTATTTTTTAAAAGCTCCCCTACTTAATTCTTGTGGCCAACAGACTTTAAGATTATTCCCTCCTCCTTGGGTTTATGCTTTGTGTAATCTCCTCTCCTTGGGAATGGATGGGAACTGTGACTTGCTTCTAACCATCAGAATCCACCAAAGATGATGGGTGATAGCCTACATAAGATTATAACTTCTGCTTTAGCTACTAGGCTCTCATTCTTGCTGCTTTGATAAAGCTGGCATGCTGTGAAATGACTATGAGAAGTCCACAAGGCCTTTGGCCAACAGCTAGTAACGTGGAGACCTTAAGTCTAACAGCCTGTAAGTAACAAAATCGTGCCAACAATCACGTGAGCTTGGAAGCAGACCTCTCCCCTGTCGGGCCTCCAGATGAGAACCCACCTCTGACCAACCCCTTGATTATAACTTTACAGAGGATTCAGCTAATATGTTCCTACACTTCTGACTCACAAAAACTCAGAGATGATAAATGTGTTGCTATAAGCAGCTACGTTTGTGATTATATTGTTTGTTACGCAGCAGCAGATAACCAATACAGCTCGGAAGTGTAGTCAGGGTTGGGAGTCAGTGCTGTGTAGATCATAGTTAGAGCAGAAGTAAGCTTGATGTGTTAGCTCACAACTTTTAGTAACTACTCATTAATTCTGATGGTGATGATGATTTATGATGATGATGGGTTTTTATAACTTTCCTTGGAGACTGGCAGTTGCATAACTCTGGTTTAACTACTGGACTCAGTGGCCAAATCTACATGGAAAAATCACAACTCATTAGGACCTAAAATTTCAGTAGACTTTACTTGCCCTCTCCAATGATCATGGGTCTATTCTTTTGGAGTGTGGAATCTCCCAAAAGCCTATTGATAACATAAAACTAAATATCTCTCTTGTGTCCAGAAAGTCCTGGACAGTGAATTTAGCTAGTAATGAGATGAATCATTGGATAGTAGGGAGTCTCCAAAGACTTCCTGTAGTTGGTTTTTCTCCCTAGAAAAATAATCTTAATATCATCAAAGAAAATTCAGTCATGTGGAAGGCAAAAAGCATACTTGATTATTAATACTAAATATCATGTTTATATTGAGAAAACTAAGTAATACGGATCTGATTTTATCTAAATATTGTCATCTTAATTAAAGTTAATACTAAATATCACTTGTTTGACTCAGAGTTTTTAAAGTCTTCACATTTTCATTATTATTCTTATTTTGGAAATGAGTCTGTGATTCAAAGGGGTTGTTAAAATAGTTTCTACTAGAATAATGAATAGCTCAGAATCCAGATAAAGAGACAGTTCCATTGATTCTTATCCTGTGTTTTCTCCCCACTAGATGGTCTCTGCCTTTAATTGTTCACCACAGCATCAGGTCAGGCCTATTGCTTGGTATGTAATAAATTATAAAACATAATTTATAATAAACACATGGTATAGTTTTAGGTTTAAATAGGTAGCCAGAATTTATATACTCTAAAGACTAGAAATATTCATGAAGTTGTTATCAGAATATTATATAGAAACTAAAAGCCGTATAAATGTGTATGAACGTGAAGACCTTATTTGTTTCGACCTCTGGTTCAGTATTATTTACTAATGACAACACATTTCCTTAAGCAGCTAGAAAGCAATACAAGTTTTGCCATCTTTTAGCTCCCTGACTCAATGTAGCTGAAAAATGAGGCCTAGGAAAGTTTCCAAAGCCCTGAACAATGTTAAAATCCAGCTCTTTTATGATCAAGTGATCTTTTTAGCTTCAATGGGAAAAAAAAAAAATCATTGTAAAAAGATAATCTCGTCACGCGGAAACCAGAAAGGTGCAATATCCATGATTCGACTTACCAAAAAGTCGCCCTGCGGAACGGGATACAGAGCAAATAACACAGTTTTTTTTTGTTGCTGCTGTGGTTGATGGTGAGAGAGAAGTAAGCTTAAGGAAATACCTTGTTTTAAAAATAATAAGAGGGCAACATGAACACACTTAATAGAAAAATGACTGGACTTGATACAAGGGCTGTTTTATAAGAACAGACCTAGAAGTTGTTGAAATCCTTTTCCAGATCTTTTTCTGTTTCATCCAGTTGCTTATTTCACAATGAACCTGCCCATTGTTCACACCCTTTCTTTGATTATATGAAAAGCACAGGAATAGCTACTAAAGTTAGTGCTTTGCTTTGTGGCATGAACATATATAAAAGTAGTTTAGATATAGTTGATACTGAAAACTTGTTTCTCTAATAGTTTATTTCCAATGGAGCTTATTCTTAGCTTACTCAAAATGAGCAAATTTATCTCTTTAAGCCAATATTTAATGTGGATTATTATGCCACTAAGACCTGGGTGAATTAAAAATATGCAAAGTGCAAGACTGCAAATTAATGGGAAAAAAACCTCTTCCATTGAAAACACACACAATCATATGCACACACACACACATACACACACCCACACACTCAATTAAGCTTCTTAGCCATGTAGATTTATGACATTTAGATATTTTGTTCCTCCTGGTGTGAAAAGTAAAGGAGGATGTCCCTAGAATCTTCCTTTAATTAAAAATATATATATACATATATGGAAAACATGTCTAAAATCCTGATAAGCAACAGTTTCCTCCAGTTTCAAGAAATGATTAGAGCCCAGCTGGTGTGGCTCAGTGGACTGAGCGTCATCCCATGGACTGAGAGGTCCCGGTTCAATTCCCAGTCAGGGCACAAGCCTGGATTGTGGGCCCTATCCCCAGTAGGAGGCATGCAGGAGGCAGCTGATTGATCGATGTTTTTCTCTCACATCAATGTTTCTATCTCTCTTTCTAAAAAAAAAATCAATGGAAATACACACACACACACACACACACACACACACACACATATTTAAAGAAATGATTAGAGGGAATGTTTGTTATTATTACTAGGCACCACCAGTCTGGAAAATTCCCAGCCTGTTCTTCCTGCAATGCTTCATGACTCTCCCATTGGCTCATGGGTTTGAGAAGCTTCATAGTTGCTGTTTTATGAAAAGGAAGCCAGTCTTTCTTGTCCCCTTTCTACAAGGTGAAAGAGAATGTCTAAGTAATACCACAGAGTCTGAACTAAATTTAGAGTTGGGGCAATAAGCCTAGATGTGCAGCTCAAACCAGAATGTTGATGTGAGGAGGAGGGGGAATTCAGCCTGGTGGTATTTCCAAGACCCACTGACAAAGTTCTCAAGACAGTTATGCAGCATCCTTCATGCTGAAGTCTGTCCTTTGCAAAAGTACCCACATACAAGAAAATCATCAGGTCACAGATCATTCTGAAGAATCAACTCAGTGTCACAGGCTTATGACAGGTTGACATCTAAGGTCATGGACCATCGTTCTTTGGGGGATGCCCTCATAGAGTGAAAGAGTTGCATCAGCAGAATGTCACTGACAGCTGTCACCAAACACACCAAACAGGGTAGAGCACTGCTCGCTAATGCACCAACAGCCCAGTAAATTGAGAATCCTGATGCTTTTCCTAAAGGCTGCATTGGAATATGTGTTAAAGCAGTTTCTTGGTCCAAACAGATATATAAAGCCCCACAGAGAATGGCAGTGCCAGGCTTATTCATAACTACAATGCTTGATATTTTCCCAGGCATCTTTCTTGAACAGTTTTAGCCAAACTCCTATGACAGCACTTGTCACTCACCAGTACCAGAAAGCAGGTGTAAACAGAAAGTCACAAACAAATGTGTGTAGCATAAAAATAATGATCTCTATTTTTATAAGGAAGTAATCAACAGTTAAGAAATAAAAAATGCCAAATGATGGCAGTCCTCTTCAGCATAGGCTCCGAGTCAGAGACCTAGCAATCTAGCTCCCTCACTTGCTCTACGACCTTAGGACAATGTTTAACATCTTTGAGCCTCAGTTTCCTCAACTTTAATATAGAAACAATAATAGTAACTATTCTATAGGATGGTAGTAGGATTAAATTATTAGGGGGACTGGAAAGTAATGTCGTTTCTGTGCGTTTCGATATTCGTTTGTCATTTATCAGCTCATTGTGTACTTCAAAATCGTGCCAAAGACATTTTAAGGTTAGAGTGACTTGTTTACTCGTAAATAATTAAATCTTAATTTTTTTTTTTTTTTTGCAATTTATAGTGAAATGGCCAGCCAAATACCAGAAGAGGCACATATCCGGCATTGTATGCTTTTTGAGTTTCACAAGGGTAGTAACGCAACAGTTGCTACCAAAAACATTTGCGATGTTTATCCAAGTGCATTAGACGTTCGTAAATGCCAAAGGTGGTTTTCTAAATTCAAATCCAGTAATTTTGATCTTTACTACTCGTATTGATCAGGAAGACCAACAACTTTAGACAATGACATGCTAAGGGTGGAAGTGGAAGCAAATCCATGTCAGACAATCGAGGAGCTGTCAAATACTCTTAACCAACCTTGGTCGACCATCCAAGAACATTTGCAGCAGATTGGTACAGTAAGCAGAGCAGGTATTTGGGTCCCGCATAATCTGTCCAAAGAAAACAAAGCTAACCGGTCCACCACATGCAACTTATTGCTTCAGCGGCACAATACAGAAGCTTGTTTTGATCGCCTGATCACTGGAGATGAAAAATGGGTCCTCTATGATAATCCAAAACGCAAAAGGCAGTGGCTCTCTCCGAAGGAATCGCCAGGAAGTACAGCTAAGCCAGGTTTACACCCCAAAAAGGCACTTTTGTGTGTTTGGTGGAGTATTCACGGGGTCGTTCATTTTGAAGTGCTGAAACCTGGACAAACTGTGAATGCAGACCTTTACTGTGAACAATTGGATTGAGTACATCAATCTTTAATTGAAAAGTGCCCAGCGATTGTCACCAGAAAAGGTGTTATTCTGCAACACGATAATGCAAGACCGCACTGCGCAAGACAAACCCAGGAAAAAATTAATGAATTGGGGTGGGAGGTATTGCCTCACCCACCATACTCGCCTGATATTGCGCCATCGGATTTCCATTTATTCCGATTGTTACAACATTTTTTAAGTGGCAAAAAATTTGAAAATTTGGATGATGTCCAAAATGCCATTTCCAGATATTTTGCTCAAAAACCAATTGATTTTTATCGATCCGGCATTGAAAATTTGCACACTAGATGGCAAAAGGTTGTTGATAACGAGGGTGATTACATCATTGATTAAAAATAAAAACTTGTTAAAAATTTATCCGTTTAAATTAATGGCGTAAAAACACGACATTACTTTCCTGTCCCCCTAATATGTAAGTAAAGCACTTACTACAGCACCTGCCACATAATAAATTATGAAAATGTTAGCTACTTTTATAATAATAACTATTATTATTACCACCATTTCCAGTTATAATTAGGAAATGATTTTCAAAAGTGATCACTTTGAGTTTAACTTGTATGCCATCTGATCTGGAAGTATAATAAGGGTATACAAGTCCTACCGATTTAGTGAGTCAAACAAAAAACCGAAACAAATTGAATCATTCAACTGGTGTATTTAGAATTGCTGATGATTATAGCATTCAAGAAAGTTAGTGAAATACATAAATTGCAACTGAACTGTTCTTGAAAATCCCCCAAATCAGTTCTCATTTGTCTAGCCTAATGGTGAGGAGGGATGGTTCATTTTAAACATGTATATTTAAACATTGTGGAATATGACATGGAAGACATAAAAGGTGAAAACAAAGAGGGTATGCCCAAATCATTCATGTTCCACCTCTGAATACAAAAAAGAATGCATTGCATTCACATACCACTTTATGCTTTTCATGGAATTATCATCACACTGACACTATTTCTTTGTGCACACACACACACACACACACACACACACACACAGAAGGGTGGACATGATGAACACATTCAGCCTCTTTGTACCCCAGCACTGATTCTCTTCTAAGTCAGCAATTCTGCCTGAGACCAGGGCGTAGATGGAGGGGAAGGTTATGGGTCCACTCCAAAAATTTCATTCAAAGGATAATCTGATTGGCAACATTTGAGAGAGGCTGGTATATGCATTTCTTTTATCATCTAATTCAAAAAACTCCACAACACAACTTGGACAAAACCACCAGTATCAAAGGTCCTAATGTAGCATAATTTGTGTTGAGTGCGTTGCATTCTGACAGTGCTATAAACCAGGAAGACAGTTTACTGACAATTCTGTGCTACCAGATACCAGCTCAGGCCTCTGTCCAGCTTTACGTTGTCAACTCTTATGGAAACATGAGTAGCTACACAGCCTCAGAGGATGCTGAAGTTTGGATTGCAAAAGACGAGATGGACAGATTTTATATTTTCACTGCAGATTTATTTATTTTTTTCCCTTTCTAAACTGCTGAGCATAATTTTTTTTTTTTTAAAGGCAGGAAATGCAACTAGTGTTTGTTTCTACCATGGCTTCTGTTTTGAGATTTCTTCTTTGTAGAAGAAATGTGTTGCCCAGCTGTCTAGAATTCCAATCAGGATATGCTTGCAGTATGAAATACATTACAAAAGTAATTTTAGCTGGTTCTAAACAGGAATGAAAATAAGGCCGGGCTATTTTATCTAATTTTTACCCACAGAGAGGGCGCTCTGGGTCAGTCTAATGGGGTCAATATGAGTAACTGAGGTGAAATTTTGTTCTGTTTCTTTGCCCAGGAAGGAGAGTAATTGTGAAAGGCAAAGATTCCCATTGGTGAGCAAACAGAACTGTGGAGATTCTCAGTTATAAACGTTCTCAGAAATGAGTCATGTGCCCACTGGTCAAAAGTACTTCAGTCAACACTTAACGGTGGTTCAACCCTAGCTGAACTACTGGAGAGTTTAATGATTCTCAATAATACCATGTCTATGTGCAACACACACACATATTAGTCAATAAATATTAATTAAGAATTCCTTCTATGGAGACCCAGGGTTATTACAGGTTAATGGAGGAAGGTTCAAGAATGATTCAGGTCTTACCTTACTAGGTGGATAGAGATTTGTTAAGAGGCAAATCTTTCCATCAGTATCCTATCTTTTTCTTCCAAGACTTTCAGATTTTAATGTTTGTAAAATATAATCACTGAGTACATGTCATAATATTCTCTCCAAAAGATGCCATTATATCTCTGGTTCTTGTAAGAAATGGAATTTTAGAAGTTACATGAGTATGCCCTATAGTAAATTCAACTACCTGGTGAAAGAGGAACCCAGGAGGGAATTATTTATAATCTGGGCCTTGAAGAATAAGGAGAATCTATCAGGCAAGACACTTGTTTATGTGGGGCGGGAAAGAAACCATGAGGATATGGAAAGTAGAGGGAAGAGAGTGTACAAAGACATTAAGGTTAAACAACAGCATGAAATACGGGAGTACAGAGGGAAATGAATTGTGAAGGAAATTCAGAGGATCTGAGGCTAGCTGGAAGTTAGGTGGGAAGCCAAAGTGTGAAGACTGAGAATTCTCCCGAAGGCAGAGACACCATTGACTGTTTTGATGTGAACGGAAAACTTACATGTATTAAACAACTACCATGGGTCTGTTATGTTACTAATGGAATGCAACATGTTTTCTCCTTAGTTCTCACAAATGTTTCTAAGGCATTTCCCACCCCACCCCCCCATGTCCCACCCCCACTGTTACTGATAAGAAACATCACAGAGAGGTTAAACAAAATGCCAAGGACACATGTCCGATTTTAAACTTATGAACTATCTACAACATCACATTACAATGTTTTAGTGTCCTTGTTTTTCTTTAACATTTCTATTTTTTTGTTTTTTATTTTAATTCATGGTTTTTTTAAATAAATATTTTATTGTACTTACACCACAAAACAATGAAATACGCCTCTCAATATATTTGTCAAAATTTTCTTGTATTCGCAACACGTTTTCTATGTATACTTATATATACTTGTTCTGAAAAAATACTGTTGTACAATCTGTTTTTCCATTCATAGTCTTTTTAAGAGAACTTTTAGATTTCCAGAAAAACTGAACAGAAGATATAGAGTTCCCATATATCCCTTGTACTCTTCCCCTTACCTTGTTGCCCCCCACCTTCGCACCCAGTTTTCCTTACTATTAACATATTGTATTAGTGTGGTACATTTGTTACAACTAATGAGCTAACATTAATACTTTATTATTAACTGAAGTCCACAGTTTACATGAAGTTTCACTCTTTGTGTTGGGCAATATATAGGTTTTCTCAAATATGTCCAGTATTCACCATTCCAGTATCTAAACAGAATAGTTTCGTGGCCCTAAACAGCCCCTGTGTTCACCTGTTCATCCCTCCTTCCCCTCAGATCCTCTGCTGACACTGAACTTCTACTGTGCATAAGTTTGCTTTTTCCAGATTGCCATACAGTTGGGATAATTTAGTATGTAGCCTTTTCAGGCTGTTCTTTCACTTAGCAATATGTATTTACGGTTCTTCCAAGTCTTTTTGTGGCTTGATAGCTCATTTCTTTTTATCACTGAATAATATTCCATTATATGGATGTGCCACAGTTTGTTTATCTACTCATGTATTGGAGGTCATCTTAGTTGCTTTCAAACTTAACCGCTTATAAATAAAGCTGCTGCAAAAATTCGTGTGCAAGTTTTTGTGTGGACATAAGTTTTGCACTCATTTGGGTAAACGCCAACGAGTGCAATTGCTGTGTATTATGGTAAGAATATCCATACTACATGCAAACATAATAAAATATGTTTATTTTCATAAGAAACTGCCAAACCATCTTTCGAAGTGGCTGTACCACTTTGTATTTCCCAGCAGTGGGGGTGAGTTCCTGTTGTTTCACATACTTCCAGCATTTCGAGTTGTCAGTGTTTCAGATTTTAGATATTCTAATAGCTGTGCAGTGGCATCACGTTATTGCTTTAATTTGAGTTCTTGAATGATGTATGCAATTCCTAATTTTTAATTTCTGTACTTATTATATATCTTTCCAACATCTGTGATTTTGACTCTTACATTTTCTATCATTTATTTATTTATCAATTATACTAAATGTCTATTATATGCCAGTAACACTTTTTAAAAAAAATCCTCACCTGAGGATATTTTTTTCCATTGATTTTTAGATAGAGTGGAAGGAAGGGAGGGAGAGAGATAGACATCGATGTAAGAGAGACACACCGATTAGTTGTCTCCCGCATGACCTGGACCAGGGCCAGGGATCAAACCTACAGCCCAGGTATGTGCCCTTGACCTGGAATTGAACCCAAGACCCTTCGGTCCAAGGGCTGATGCTCTAACTGCTGAGCCAAACTGGCCAGGGCACGAGTAATATTTTTAGAAATTAGGTTATTTTTCTTTCTTTTACTCTTTTATTATTCTCTTCTCCATTTTTAGTTTGTCATATTCCTCTCATTATTTATTTCACCTAAACTGTTAGTTGGTCCCTCTATTCTACTTATCTTCATGTAAACTATCATTTACTTCTCTGGTAATAATTGTTTATTTTCTGTAACTTTCTCTTTCTCCGTTCAAAACATGTATCATTACACATTCACAATGCCTGCAGCACAGAGTCTGAAATATTGGTAGAGACGAAACCACTGCAAACATGTCTGAAGTGAAGAAATCTCTTACCTTGGTTGACGATAAATCTTAGTTTCTGTATTGTTGCCAGATTGCCACTAACTCGATATATTCCATCAACATCTAGACCTGAAAATAAAAAAAAGCACATTTTATATTTGCTGTTATAAAACCTAGGATGGCAAAAGAAAAAAATTAATAAATATGGGAAGAAAGACAGTAATAAATCAACTATCTCTTCCTCACAGAGAAAACACATTTCCATGTCCTAATCCAAGCAGTCCTCAGTATTTTTAAACCCAAAAGACTAATCGTGAAGTTCAGTGACAGTTAATGATCAACAAATCTGAGTCTAGTTGAAGCATAAAAGAGGAGTAGGTAGCATGGGATTTCGAAGAATAGTAAGATTCATTCCCAAGGCAAATATAGGAATAGGCATAAAATTGGGGATGGGAGGGTGTCAGGGAAGCAGAACCTTCATGTATTATTGCCCCTTGTTGGGAAGATAGAATAATCCAAGGTGTCTGTGAAGTATTCCTCCCTCCCTCCCTCCCTCCCTCCCTCCCTCCCTCCCTCCCTCCCTCCCTTCCTTCCTTCCTTCCTTCCTTCCTTCCTTCCTTCCTTCCTTCCTTCCTTCCTTCCTTCCTTCCTTCTTTCCTATCTCTCTCTTTTCCTTTCCTTGTCTCCTTTTTTCTCTTTTCACCCTCTCTCCCCTCCCTCCAGTTTCTATCCTGTCCTGTTCTATTCTATTCTCATTTTCCATTGTCACTATAGCATAACATGTATTGGTCTGATTGCTTCAAACTGAAGTATAATTTTTTTATTCCAGATGTATAGTCAGTTTGATAAACTCTAGTATATTACAGGTACTGAGGTGCTCCATTATGGGAGGAAAAAAATAAAAATAAATCCTTGACAAAATGGTGAAATTAGTTTCAGATTATTTTAAAACTGGTCTTCTATAATTCAGAAAAACTTATGCTAGCAGTGACTTTGGATGATCAACTACTTGCTTTCTACAATTTATGATAGCATGTAGTTATTTCCAATACTAAGTTATCACAAAGATGGAGAAGCAGGAAAACAAAAAGAGAAACACATTCAAACACTATCACTGTCCCTAAAAATGTTGATAATATAATTTTAATGTTAAGAGCATATGTATTCCTGATGTGTCTATGCCCTTAGAGAGGCCTGGGCGAATTACCAGCCAATACAGAAGTCCTATCTCAGCAAGTTTGAACATTGTACTTCATAATCATAAGTATTAAATAAATTGGTAGAAATTATTGTTATAGTGTAACAGAATAAAGGCTTTATAAAGCTCTTTGCTGACATGAAATGAGCTTCTTTATTGCTGCAACATCTCTGTTTTTACATAATTTATTGTCGGAAATATCTGTCATTGTGCAAAATATTTCATCAGTAGATTGGGGTAGAATCACACAGCATGTAACACTGGTATTAATGGCATAATTCAAAACAATAATTCATTATTTTAATTTTACTTATTATTATTACTTTGTAATCATTCATTTTTATAAGACTTTACCTTTTTTTAGGGCAGTTTTAGGTTTATAGCAAAATTGATAGGGAGGCACAGAGATCTCCCTCACAAGCATAGCCTCTCCCATGATCAACATTCCCCCACCAGAGTAGCACATTTAGTCCAACTGTTGAACCTGTATTGATACACCATAATCATTCAAAGTCCATTGTTACATTATGATTCAATCTTGCTATACATTCTATGGTTTTGAACAAAGGCATAATGACATATATCCACCATTATAGCATCATGGAAAGTATATTCACTGCCTTAAAAGTTCTTGTGTCCTACCTATTCATCCTCACATGGGTTTTTGCTCTTCCATGTAATAAACTATAGAATAACTTGGGATAATGTCATTAAAAATGGAACAGTTATTAGCAAATTTATTAGTTGGTGTGTTTTATAGTTCTAGAATAATCTAATAATCAATGACCAAGGCTCTGTCCTTTCCTGAGAACTATGACTATGTGAGGAATTGGAATAAGGTTGGACACCTATTAGTGTGTAGTGAAAGCGTCTAAGACATATACATTAATAAAATCAAATACATTCTATTTCCTGATGCACAAAACAGCTCCATTAATCAAAGGTACTCCAGTTTGTGTGTTCACTGTACATTTGGCAACTTAAAGGTGACAAGTGTCCTAATTAAAATTTTTCTAATATTTGATTCCTGGTTTTGGTGTAGAACCACACTGGTCTTCAATTTATGCACATATACCCAGAACTTTATAATTTATTAAGCTTTCTTTCTTGCTTTGTTATTAGATACTATTTGGTACTCAATTTTAAATATAAATTTTAAATAGGTAATAGATTTTAAAAATATTAAAAGTTAGCATTCAAGTAAGTGTGTCCCTTTCAAAGATTTCCTGTTGGGAGTATGCTCATTTTTCTGAACACGTGGCCGTTAAAGAAAATATTTTGGAATTCCCTAAAATCATCTCTAGATGCTCCATATTATCTATAGAAAATGTGCATGATGGCAGGTCCGGGGACTTTGGTAATAGTTTTGGATTTGGAAGTAGTCAAAGGCCATTCAGAACTGCACACGGTGAATATTGTCATCTTGCTCACTGACACAAACGAAGTTTGACCAAATGAAAGTAGCCCTGATGGTTTCCTTGAATTATCAGTTGCTCTGAAGGAATTTGAGAAACAGAACATTTTGGAAAATAAAAACATGAATGGAATCCGTAAGTCTATATTCTCTAAATGAGAAAATTTAATACGTTTTTTTTTAAAAGAATTAGTCAAATTAGCCCTGTGTAAAATAATGATTAAAGATGAGATGTCAGCATCCATTACAATAAAAATGAGGAAATTTTCTATATATATTCTTATAATTAATTTTTGTTTTCCTAGTTAGTTGAATCTTTATCAGAGATTAATAGTAAATGAAATTACTTGAATTCCAACACATTATGATTATAAATAAGGACTCTTCTTAAACCTCATTTTAATATGCATCTCTCTTTATATGAGATATAAAGTTGAATGTTTTTCTATTTTGAAGCTAAGACTCTTCCTTTTCTAATATTATTTTATATGTTATTGAAATGCATATATTGTCTAGAGTTATACACTGAATTTCAATTAATGAAATTCTTCAGTATCCAAAATCTTTCTTTTTCTCTTTTATAAATGTAAAGTTACAACATAAGAAGTGCCCTTCTTGGTCTTTCATAAATTTTAGTGGAATTTTTTTTTTTTTAAGTTCGGTAATCAAAAACAGTTGAAAGAGCAGTATGGGTTAGATATATTATGTATGAGCAATTGAAAAGCACTATACTGTTTAAACAAAGCAGCCTCATCCTAAATTAATAACCCAATTTTATTTTGGGATAGAAGGAGGGAGGGCTGGGAATGACGACAGGGAGGGTAACTCACACCAGTGCCACCACGGTGGTTGTAGAACGAAGTCACAGCAGAGAAATTGCTTTGTGGCTTTACATAAAAACCAGAAAGTAAAAGGGAGTAAAGCAAAACACATTGGATGCAATTTGAATCTAACTTGACACAACTTCAAGCCCTTTAGATGCAGAGATATCAATGCTATTTATCTCGTGAGGGATAACGGTCTCTGACATTAGTGGCTCCCGCTTTAAATGGCTCGTGCTCCCCTGCTATCATACTTTTTAAATTACAGAAATAGAGTGAAAATGACAAAGTACATATTAAAAAGGAGTGTATTACATTTTGCAAAATAATCTGGAACATATCAGTGAATTTTAGCAGTTATAAATTATATAGGGACCGTCTTGAAGTTGATTAGCTTTCCCCTGAATGGCTCACAGAATGGCAAACTCAAAGTCCTGGAAATACTACCCAAATTATATTGATTCACGTGCCATCCTCTTTTTGCTCCACGAACTTTAAAAGTTATGCCAAACCAAACCAATGTAAATTGATGGATTTGGACATCCTTTTCATGACCACATTCCCCTTGTTGGATTGGAAACTACTTATTTTGGAAATATAATTAGACCTCTTATGATTTTAAAATGAGCAACGTCTTCAAGGTATCCATGTTGTACTTTGGTGACGTTTGGAGAAAAATTACTTTGAGAGGTACTTCTTTCAAGAAAATACCATGACTGTGAATGCTGACAGGAATTTTGCCTGTTACGCTAAAAATAGTTTGGGAACACGATGAAACTAAGTCTTTTATATTTAAAAAAAAAAATCAGACTAGCATTAACGGCAGCAATGAAACATCTCTGAAGAAATCCACGTTCACAAACTGTGGATTTTGTTCACCATCAGCTGACCTTCTAAAGTTTCAAAATAGTGTTTCCCATCAACACGTACCCTCAGGTATTGCTACAGGGGATTTTCAAAAGTCTTTCCACCTTTTTTCTTCCGAAGAAGCGTAGACTAGAATAGACACACAATTAGGAGTTATTAGACCAAATGGTGGTCTAAACCCAATGGAAAGAATGCAGCTGTCGTGAGTAATTCCCACCATCAATTTAAGACACTTTCCAAAAAGAAATCTAAGAGCCCGGCACTGTTTCCAGAGTTGACTGGTTTATCTGCCAAAACATGGGCAGTTGCTAACAATGCAGATGAGCCTGTTAAAAATAGTTGCAAACTGTGGATTAGGTAACATTCTTGGTAGCTCGAATGAAGGATAAACCAGGAAGATGTGGAGTTTGAGCCTGGTTTCGGGGTGTGCTCCCAAAGCCTGCTTGTTTTTCTGGAACATAAAAAAAAAATGCATCTGAACCTCTGGAGTCTGAAATATGGGCTGGGAAATATGCACAAACAGTCCCTCTCTTGAGATTTATGGCACTTCCTAATTCCCAGGAGGCCAGAGCTACCGCAAGAACAGTCATTCTCGCAATACTTTGGTCTTCTGCTTTTCCCTCTGGCAAGAGCTAGTGAGCACAGGAACACCCAGACTGCCCCAAACACGGCTGCACACTTCTTTCTCGGTCTTTCTGAGGGTCGTGCTTGGGTTCAGAGCTCTACACGAGGGGAGGTTTTGTGCCATTCTGAATGGCACAAATTTCCTTCTCTAAAATTAGTGTTTCCAATCTTTTATTGCTAATTTAATTGTTTACACACTTTAAACTTAATGGCTGAGAGTACTGGATATAATTGGAATTTCTTTCTAAATTTCATTTCTACTCTGTCTCGATGGCTGGTATTTATGATGTATCTATTGTGGACTTAACTATTACTAATTTCTTGTGAGATGCTTATCCTTCAGGAATGATTACCTTAGGAAATACTTGACACCATTTTGATTTTCAAACAAGAATAATTTTATTCTACATAAGACCTTATGACTGTGTAGTAACTATTTTAAGTAGATTTTTTTTAACCATAAGGTAATGTACTTCATTGGTATAAATGAAAATTAAAACACACAGAAGAGTATACAATGAAAACCAAGTACTACTCTATCCTGCTGTTGAAAGATAGTCATTGTTGACTGTTCTGTCTTAGTTTTTTTGTTGTTAATGATTTTATGTTAATGTCATTTTTCTGTTTATTAATTTATTAACTTTGAATGGTATTTGTTGACTCATTATCAGAAAGGATAGAGTTTAGTGATAGTTACTACCACTTATCCATATACCCTCTTTCTCTTTGTTATTATCAGTTACATTTGTCTATTTCTATGTTTTAATATATCAAATTACCTCTTGATATTAAAAAATAAGGAACTTGGTATATTTTCCTTCCCTTTCTTCTCTTCCTCATCATTTCCAATTTCATTCTTTTTTTTTTTTATCCTCACCCAAGGACATTTTTCCATTTTTTGTTCAGATAGAGTTGGAGGAAGAGAGAGAGAGAAACATTGACATGAAAGGGACACATCGACTGGTTGCCACCCACACGACCCAACCCGGGCTGGGGACAAACTGCAACTGGGATACGTGCCCTTAGCGGGAACCGAACCCAGGTCTCTCTGGACCGCAGGTCGACGCTCTAACCGCTGAGCCAAACCGGCCAGGGGTCCAATTTCATTCTTTATGTTATTGTTGCTAATAGTTTCAAATTTATTTTACTTTATTCTTTAAAAATATTTTGTGACTTATCTATGGGTTAGTATTAGTCACTATTTTTTTTTAAAGGACTGTGATTGAATTTAACATCAAAATGTTGTTTCACAAAGGAGATCTCTCGAAAGTCAAGGCCTGCTGTGTCTTCTTCTTCGCCCTTTCTAGGTTTCTTATATTTTCAGATTAAGCGCTGCCCAATACAATTTTCTGTGATGATGAATATGTTCTATATATTAACTATGCAAGCCAGTAGTCACTGGCCACATATGGCTGGCTGCTGAGCACTGGAAATGTGGTTAATGAAACTGAGCAACTAAATTTTTCTTTTATTTAATTTTAAATAACAACCACATGTGGCTTATGACTACCACATTGGACAGTGAAGCTCTAGGTCAGAGTCAACTACTGTTCCTTTCTTGTATTCCACTGTTATTCTTTCTTGAATTTATTTTTAAGAGTTCTTTTCTCATAGAAGTATGTAATTAGTAAGTTTTCCTTACTTCTTCCATCTCGATGACTGTTTTCTGTTGTTTCATAATTAATTGCTGATTTGAATATTTATTTGAATTTCATAACCTTTTACTTTTCTAATTTTGAAAAATAATGGCTCATTATCTTCTAGCACTGCTGCTGTTAGGTCTGATACCAAATTGATTTTTGATGGTTTGTAGGTAAATTGCTTTGCCTTTCAGGATTAAAAAAAATACATATTTTTTTTTCTTTTTAAACTCCTGGAAGTAAAATTTCACTCAGATATACCCACATCTATGCTCTTTCCATCAGAAAACATTTCCTTATCCTTCCCTCTATTGTCTCTCTTCTCTACATCTAGAGCTTCTTTAGAATTAACATTGTTCAAGTATCAGATTACACATACGATTGAACAACCAAGTTAATTAGAATAAATAATGTTCATGAGTGTTTCTGCATTTGAACACATCTCTCTTCCCTTCCATAACTGGCTTTGATCGCTAATGAACAGGCTGAATGAAAGGTTCCTGCAGAATGAATGGGTGGTGAGTAGACAGGAGGTTAGAGGTTCTTCAGTTACCAAAGTAAGGAGGACTTCATTTTGGGTGTGGGTATTTGAACTATTTTGCTCCTGGGCAAAGCTCTCTCACACAGTGCCTGTGGTAGAGGACATGAGATACCCCATTCTCTACCATCTTCCTCCTCAAATGCCCGCATGCTCTCTACCATCTTGGTGGAACTAGTCTTCAGGCTCAAGCCGCTACTGCAAGTGCTTCCTTGGTGCAGGATGAATGGAGAAGGACCCAGCTCTCCCAGATGTTAGAGTCAGTGTTTAGCAAATTACTTTCTTTGATCATCCTCTTGCCAATTTCTGCTCTTTTTATTTGTTAACTCCAATTTTCGATATTCTCTAGGACATCCCCGGAAAGAACTGTGCCTAATTACGGTGTCTGGGAATGGCATTGCTTCTGCTTTAACTTCTTCACTTGTTTGATCCCATCTGCTTTCTGTCTTCCTGGAATTTCTATTTCTGGTCTGCTGATGGCACCTTTTCTGTTTTCAGCACCATTATTATATATATATTTTTCAGAACATCTTTTCTATTATTTCACTGGGATTTTTTTTTTTTTTTTAGGGAGGAGAATCAGACATGTTTTCTTGGTCTGTCTTGTTTTTCATTAAGATAGACTTTTTAATGATAAAAACAAAAGTTTCATTAGATTGTGAAGCTACTGTTATATAATAATTTTATTTATTGGCACCTGAGACATAAATGACCTGTGATTAAATTATGACTATTTAAAATACTAATTATATGTCTCCAATGCTAATGGTGGGAGAATATGTTAATTCAGGGTTCAGGATCAGTGTACCCCTCATTTTCTCCTTCCTATCTTTTTCTATGTTTGCAGAAGTTTCTATTGTAATTTATGTTTTTTTTTCCAGTGTTCCTTTTCTTACTGAGATGGATATATTTTTCTCTTCCATTTGTTTCATTATCCCTTTCTTTACAAGTTTACCTGAGTTTGATAGTTTGTCCTACCATCCTTGTATCTCTGCTATAAATTCTTGTTTTATAGAGATAACTGTGGCAACACATTTTTCTTTTTCTTTTAAAAATGATATCAAAGTACTTATCTTCAGTTTTCCTTCACTATTTTTGTTTGTTTACTTGATTTGGGTAACAGTCCATTTTTAATTAGTCATTCATGAATTAAATGGTTTTCATCTACCAGATATTTTATAGTAGATTCATACAGAACAGAAAAATTTTATCTTCTTAAGATAAGGAAGTGACAAGTATTTGTTGTTAAAATGTTTTTAAAAATGTTAGACTGAAAAGAGGTCGCTAATAGAAGGGTGCTCTGTTTTTATTTCTGAGAAAACTGCTTAGAATATATGATCTAATAAATAAACCATTATTTCTTATTGTTTATATAGCCAGTGATCCAGATAGGGGCAAATTCCAGATTTAAATAAATACCCTAAAATGGAAACAGCACAAAGCAAAGAAAATGATACATGGGACTAAGGACAGAATGGTATCTAATATTAGGCCTGGCTGGTAGCTCAGTTAGTTCACCGTCCTGTACACCATAAGGCTGTGGGTTCAGTTCACTGTCAGGGCACATGCCAGGTTGCAGGTTGGATACCCAACGGGGGCACGTACAGTAGGCAACCCACAATGTTTCTCACACCGATGTTCCTCTCTCTCTTGAAGATCGTAAGAAAACATATTCTCAGGTGAGAATGAAAAAAACACATGTAGTATCAAACACAGAGAGTCTTGGGTCAGAGGAGGGATGTTGGTTTTTCACCAAGGACTTTTCATTGAACATTTGGATGGTTAAGATCATTATCAAATCCCCTCACCCAATTGGTTTAAGCTGTTATACTAGAAAATGAAATCTATAAGAATCCTAGTCAAAAATATTATCTATCTATCTATCTATCTATCTATCTATCTATCTATCTATCTATCTATCTATCTATCATCTATGTATCTATTATCTATCATCTATGTATCTATCTATATATCTATCTATATCTATCATCTATGTATCTATTATCTACCTATCGTCTATCTATCATCTATATATCTATCATCTATGTATCTATCATGTATGTATGTATGTGTATATATATATATGTATGTATCTAATATTTTCTGTTCTGTCAAGTCCTGACTCTTCAACTAACCTTGTTGTTTTTGGGCACCTGAGGAGACAAATTTAAACCTGGGAAGGGAAATGGACAAAATATCTTGAGTGTTAAGTACATTACTGTTACATTTCTTAATGATTCTATATTGTACCACTCATGCCGTGAAAAGATCTATGACAGTAGCAATTGGGAGTTGTGTATGGGGGGAAGGGCTGGCTATCTTGCTTTTAACTATTATTAAAGATTCTGTTATAGAGTTACATTGTTGGAAAACATTTTGGAAAACCATTTATTAGATTAGTTTCCCCCATCTCCAATTCTTTCTAAGTACGATATTGGACACTTTAATACATAAAGGCAAATCACACTGAATTCTTTAAATGTTACTAGGAACACAAAAGCCATCTGTCCTTAATGTGCACAGTCATTCCTCATTGTTAAAATTTCTCCCTTATATTTATACTTAGTTCATGCCATAATATTTCACAAATTTTCTCATAATTAGAGGTACTTATTCATACCATTAGAGTCCAGGAATGTAGAGAGTCGTGCATAAAAAGTCTTGTGAAAACTCACATCACTACTGAGGGCTAGTTCCTAGTTTTCATTTGCTATGATTCTTTTATATATCAAGATAATTTTTGCATATAACTTCCATACATTTAATTCTACTAATATGCCATTCAGACTTATTACTGGGCCAATTGCCTTTAAAGTCATGCCTTTTAACTTACAGATTTCTAAGTGATAGGCAACTAGTGGAAAAGATGAGGGAAAAACAAGTTCCAACATGGTTAGTGTGATATAAATGGAAGCCATTTGTATATGCTATTCAATGCCTGGGTAAAATAAAATGTGACTGTAAGGAAGTTATCTCATGTGCGGTTCCTCATTTCTTATACATTAATTCTTACATATCTGCCTAAACTCAACTAGGAATTTGAGTTTGGTAGAATGATAGACAAATATGATTCACATAATTATACCAGGCTTAGGAAATATATCAAAGTAAAAGGCATCTCAGAAAGATCTTGAGTTTGCCTGTGAAATTTCACTAGGCCACCTAATACCTTTGATTTAATTAGACTAATGATAATCAACTGAAATGATTTCTGGAACGTGGAACCAAAGTACCTGGATATAGTCTTTGATAAATTCTCTTACATGTTTCTTCTTTTAAAAAATCTTAGTCTTGAAGACAAGTATTGGCCAGTGATTGTGATTATCATTAAGTGAGCATTCTTGTCTTCAAGGAAAACTTCATGTGTCTGGAAGATATTGAAATTGGAGGTTGTATTTGGTTCATCTCACATCATTCTCTGAGGTTCTTTTATGTGTGAGTTTCATTGTTATGTTATGCTGTGATTATGCCGATGTAAATAAATCATTCTTTTGGTCGTGTGACTTGTTCAGAGTGTTTCTTTAAAATAAACATAAGTAATAAGAACAAATAGTCAAATTTATCATCCATTATCATCTGGTAGTTTGTAAGCAAACTTGCTAGCATAACTTGAAGATGCCATTAGTAAGGAAAGCTTGGAGCCCAGGAAGGAGTAATCTGTAGACTATGCCCAGGTACACATTTTTCTTTTTAAAATTTTAGCAACAGATGCTTCCATAAGTTAAAGACATGAAATAAAGGCTTGCATACACAAACAAGAAGAAAGCACTGAAAAAATGGCTCCTTTTGTGATGAAGTCAGTGGTTGCATAAAGTCAAGCCTTTAATCTCATCATACATGAAATAGACATTGATTTAAAATTCATAAATTTGCTCTCATTCTTTTCAATCTCTTCATACCTATTTTAAAAAATATCTAAACAAAGTGACCTCATTGTTTTCCATTGGACTTTTTTTAAAAACATTGGCTGGGATGATTGAGATTCAGGAATGTGGGAAAATGGATTCCCAAACCACGTACCTCCCCTTTCATTCTGAACTGTAATTTTTGGCTTGGCTTGAATCACAGTCATCGCATTTCAGCCTGAATCTCTCTGTAAAGTGATCTTTCTTAAACATTTCTCTCACTCATCAAGGGATCAGAAACAAAGCTCTTCTAGCCTTTCAGCAAAACACTTACAAGCAGCTTTTACAGAGAAGTTGCAAGAGCTAAATTTCCTCTAAAACTGTTTGAAAAGCGAACATTTTCAGTGCCTTGCTGTCCTTTTTGTGAATCTTGTCATCTGTATGCCATGAGCTCCAGCAGCTATTTTAATCTGTTTTTGTTTGCAATCCATTTGGTGTCCACCCAAGGAAATGCAGGTGATTCTAATTAACTTACTGCTGAAGATGTAGGAAAAAAAATTTTCTCAATTGTATTGTAGAGAATTACACACTTAAAACCTTTCTTCTACTATTTATGACATATTATTAATGAAAATGATTATATGAATATATTTACCAACTAATTCATTGCTGTTCACTTTTTTAAATCAGTGAGACTTATGGTCCAGGAGAAAGCCACACACACACACAAATACACAGACACAATACAGACCCCAAAAATGCTTGCCAACTTTTATTTAACAAGAGTAGCAACTTAAAAATAACATTATTTTTACTTTGTGCAACATAGTTTAATATCTGAAATAACCCTGTTCCAATAAAAACCTATTGAAATACTCTCAGGCCTAACTCTGCCCTGAAGGTAAAAGTGATTAATTGAAAGATTTTGGCAGATCTCTGCTCACCACCAGGGCAGTTTAATTTAGAACACATTCAACCATTTCTCAGTGTCTCTGTGTTGGTGGAGCATAACTTTTGATCTTCTCTGGGGAGGTGCCTCTAATTCAGACACTTGGGCTAGACACTTCCTGGAGGGGTAGAGGGTTTGCTCTGCTAAGCATTCAGGTGAGAAAGAGACCTTTCTGGCTGCTGCTTCTAAAGTGGGTTAGGTAAACTGAATTTCAGACACAAAAGCAAAATAGCCTATAAACCTGTTTGAGCATATTAACCATAAGCAAAGTCCTATTTAGATCTTTTCAACTTCTTGATGCCTTCCCAAACTACTGAGAAATTCTTTTGTCATTTGTTTCTTCCTAGTCAAAGAAGAAGATGTTCCTGACTATAACAGTAGAGGAGATCAAAAGATGGAGTTTTCTTTTCTCAAGGAACATAAAGAAGATTGTTTTCTTTTTGAGAATACAGGAGAGACTATCACGTGGAGATTGTTAATACTTCTGCATAATCTCCCCTGTTGGGTAGATGGACCTGTGCTAAATTGTGGTTAAATGGAAGGACAGAAAAATTCTGGATGGAAAGACTTTTGAGTTGGTGATCTTCAACTCTCTATGCAAGTGAACACATGTTGATTACATACTTACTATGTAGCAAGAGTATGCTAGGCATTGGGGATACATACAGCAAAGAACAAAGAATACACAGTCCAGATAGTGTAGTTATAGTACCAACATTATTTCCAGGCACTGTAAGTGAATCCTACATGCAAATTCATGTATTAGTGGCAATGGTACCTGCATTTTTATTTATTTTCTCATATACAACACACCAGCAATACACTCAGGTTTGTATATGTGCTCTGTAGCCAACTTTAGAAGTAAATATCATTATTCAATTTCACATTATATCCTAAACAGTTAAGCAATATATATTATTGATATGTATATGTTTATATATATAATATGTAATATAGTGCATTGCATTATTAGCAGTGATTTTTTATGTATAGTGGGATTATACAAATGATTCTACTTTTATTGATAATTTTATTAATTTCCCAAATATGTTATAATATGTGTATGTATGTCTATATGTGTACATATACACATATATTACTCTTGGTAATAAATGACAATGATAATATTTATTTTATTACCAAAATATTGTGCCAAAGATTGTATTTTTAAAAAATTTTGACATGGTCTTCTGTTTTCATAGGCTCATTTAAAAAATGTTGGGTGATCATAAATCGACTATGTCCTTCAATGCTCAATTTTGTATCTCTGATTTAGCTAAAAGATGTTTTAAGACCCATGATATCAAATTCCAAATCTTCATGAGACACAGTAGAAATCTCCAAATTTAAGTATTGTACTATGATTCCACTATTAGACCAATCACACCCAGATTTGGAGATACAAATATAAGTTCTCTAGAATAGAGCTAAAAGGACATAATCATTTTCTCTAATTAAAATTTCTAACTAACCCTGGACAATTTGTATTATTGTCATTCATGATTTTAGGACTAGTACAAAAAGAAATGTATAGATAAAAGCCCGGAGCTAGCATTGCTGGCTTTCTTGATTTCTATTATCACACTATAATTAGAAAGATTAGGAAAAAGATTCTTTTAAGTGGTATATGGGAGACCTGTTTTCTCAGCTTCATTCTTGACTACTTGAGGGCTGTTAACCATCTAGGAAAGAATCGCACACACTCTAATTACTTAAAACATTTCTTGTTGACTTAAAAAAAAGGAATTCCAATACTAACTGTTCCCTTATTTAAACTCATCTAGCACTATTGTAATACAAACCAGACTTCCTGCTTCTGGATGATTTTGTCACATAGGTCTACATCAAAAGTCTAATTGAAATATTTGTGTGTGATATATACACACACATAATTAGCATCTATTGTTAGATATTTAGCATCTGCTATTTTTTAAATCTGTTGTTATGGAAAGAGGGCATATTAAACTAAGGTGTGTTATATACGTTGATGTTCATTAACACCATATTATAGTTGATTGTCTAAGGGTCAGAAACCAAGTTACAAAGACATTTAATTGTTTCCACTGTATGAAATGTAAAGAAAGAGTGTCTTAATTCCCCTACTTTCCCCAAGGGCTGGCAGATTTTGAACTTTGGGAATAATGTGAGAAAATCCATGATTGGTCCCTATAGTTGATGCTTCAGGGCAATAGAAGATAGAAATGTAAGAAAATAGAAATAAAAATTTGAAGACCTGTTCATTATGCCATCAGCCTTCATGGTTAGTCTTGACATTGATTATAAGGGCTATATTTATGGTATTTTTTTCAGAAGTTTTGGGAAGATAATTCTTTCTTAAAATATTCCATTTATACAGTTTTGCTTAAGTCTAAACTTCTGCTATTAGAATTTTATTCTTTCTCTTTACCTCCCATGGAGGAGATGTCAATGGAACCTCTCAAATCATGTACACTTTAATGTGGATTAATCTATTAAATCCTATTCTGAGAGTAGACTCTAGCTAAAAGGAAGGGAAATGCAGTAAGACTTCACTTGTACAGGATGAGGGACAAGAAGAGATGGCGGATAAGAGGTCAAAATACAGTACATAATGGGGGAGAAAAAGAAAGAGAAAGTGGGGAGAAGAGGCACATTTTTCAATTTGACTAAACACAATTTGTCCTTAAACAGGATTTACTCTTATCATTATAATAATTTCCAGCATATGGAAAGTATAGTAAATAATCGACCTTTCTTCAGGGACAGCTTATACAACGATTTTTCTTTTAGGTGAGTGTTAATGTTCTAAACTGAGGTTCAGGAGCTGAACTCACATAAATCCATGTAGGACTTTGCTCTACAGAACAGGACTTTGTAAAGAGACCCACAACCCTTCCCTGGAATCATGAGATCTCTGAAAACCAGGCCTGTCTCCCCGTGAGGGTTTGAGAAAGCAGTCTTGGGGCTTCTCCCGTGGCATCCTTCTTCTGCACCTGCCATGAGTGTGAGCTGCCCGTGTGCAGGCCACTGGCTCCATCTGATGACACCTCTAATCTCCTAGTGGCCTTAAGTCTCCCCAGTAAGGCAGCTTAAGGCTTTTCAGTATCAGCTGGAGACACATGGTCCTGAATGACGGCTGATGCATGAGACCCTGGATTCACAACCCACTTTCAAGTTTCCAAACACACCTTAGCTAAGACTGTTAGCAGAGACTCTTCCCAGAAACAAATGCATTTCTATTATTTTATTGGCCAGAATATTAAAAGAAAATAGCGTCCTTATTTTTTTAAAGTTTAAAGCAAAGAATGTTACAAACAAAACCCCTAGAGAGGAGGAAGGTGCTAAGACTGGGGACACAGCGTGTTTTTAGAGGTGGCAGTGTGACTCCCTCTGCCTCTCTTTGCTTTATAAAACAAAACAAAACAACAAAACAAAAACTCCTGTCTTCTCTGATGCTTAAAAATACTCTAAAGGAGACAAAGCCATTTAATGCTAAATTACTGATATCTTTTCAAACACCTATACTTAGGGTAATACTAATACTTAGGGTAAAGCTAAGGTGAAAATGATACGCTGAGGCAGGTTTGCCAGGAGAAGGGTACCTGAGGTCGGTCATAGTGCCCAAGGTCATATTGTAAAGTAAAATAACCATCTAGCAAAGAAAAAGAAGGAAAGGGGCAAATGGGTACCCAAAATAAGTCATGAGCTGTCCTGGAGTTGTACTTTCTCAGATCCCATGATTTGCCCCTGTGAGAAATTTCACTAACAGATTTGTAACTGTCTTCTTATGGTTCCAGGGTCTCTGACTCCTTCCCACTGTAACCCTGTTACCTACCAACATTAATTGTAAAATCCTGTGATAAATATGGAGCTAAAACGATACTATTTGGCAATGTTCCGCAGTGGAAAGCATTCCCCCAGCCCACCGTCTTGTCAAACAGGACAATGACAGCGAGTGACTCAGGACTGGGAGTATGAAGGGCTGTTTCCATTCTCATATGCCATGTATGTTAGAAATAGTAGGCGAGGGAGGTAGTTATTCATAAAATGGTATTCCTGTACCATCTCGAGCCATTTCAGTTAAACAGAGGCCTGTAACATTTTTGTTTTGGTTTTGGTAATGAGAATTTGTAAGAGTTAATTTAAAAATATGGAATTTTAAGAATTTTTTTTTTAATGCTTTCCCTTCTACATAAAACATTACCCAGCTGATTTATCCATCGGGTTAAGTAAGATATCCTTTAAAACATGAAAATTCCTTATAATGTAGAGTATAAAGATCTGGACAAATGTGGCCAAACTAGATTAGTTTGACCTATGATCCTGGATTTAGGGTCACTGGCTAGTAGCTCTTTCGCCTACAGTACTCTAGCTGTTTCTGTTGGCTTCTCAGGAATCCATACTCTATCTCTAGAATTGTTTTCAGTTAAGAAGAGTTGATTTCTACTCTTAATTCAGTTTCTAGCTTAATAACTCTGCCCCTTATGTATCTTTTCCACTAGTTTTTCCAGTAAGAAAAATTGTTGTATCTGTTCCTATCCATGAAAAGCTTGTGCAAAGAAGCCTTTCTGGTGGGAAAAGAATTTGAAGAGAAAACATGGACAAACATATATCAGACCAAGGATTAAAAGATGAATGTTGTACGTGAGGAAACATTACAAGAAGGCTTAACTATATTAGTTTTTCCAAGTCAGAGTTCCAGGCCAGTCTTGGATTATGTGTGAAAAGTAAGAACTCTATACTGTAACAGGTGCTGGCAAGAAGCTCCCATTAAAGCTTGTAGAAGTTATGCCTGTAAAGTCTTGGCATCTGAGAAAATTCTCTCCTGAGAATGCATTATGCATCAGATTTTTCTCATTAGAGAAACAGTACAGGGCTGTGACTACTTAACAATATTCCCAGTCACTATTTTGTTAACACCATCCATCGGTGATGACATCTTTGGTGACCTTGTGCTATATTAAAGTGTATGTCAGCCTTCATTTCAATACTGTGGATGTGCATTACCTTCGGTGCCTAACAATAGAGATACTGGTCTGCCATCTGTCTGTCCTAATCAAAGCATAGACTTGAAAGTTTATGTGGAGTCTATGGATTTATACTAATGCATTCGCATTCCAAAGATAGATTTTTCACATGCAACATGGTAAATATTTATAAGATTTTATTGGAGTTAGGAATACAGTCTAAGAGTATCAGGTAGTAAGTAATATAGGCTTTAAATCTATATTATTGCCTCATGGTGGAATGCACTAGGTGTGGTACACAGCAGTTGCTATATAAATGCTATCTTTGTTTTCTTACAATCACCCCATACCTGTATGACCACACCTTCAAAGACTGAGAATGTAAATTCTCTGAACATAAACTTGCCTACCTTAAAGTTAACAAGCAGAAACTCTTTCTCTGGTCAAGCTCAATTTTTCAGTCTATTAATTCTGAAGGTTAAAATATATCTATTTTTTTAACTGACATTTGCCTCTTGGATACACTTCATCTTTTTCTTAACTTATTCTATAAATCTACTATTGATAAGGAATTTTATTGAAACCTAAAGGGATTGAAATAAAACTCTAGACAGTAGTGAGTGTTAGAAAAAGCTCACTGAAAATGATTGTGGGCCTGTATATATGCAGTTGTGTATGTATCTAGGTTTGTAGCTATACTATGGATTGAAGGTTTCTAGCTTATATCTATATTTGTATTTATAGATTCAAATATGCTTTTAATATATCAATAAATGTATCTTTAATAAAGCATCTTCAGGGTAATATAGCTACCTTCCATCACACACACACACACACACACACACACACACACACACACACACCAGCACCAACCCAGGCAATCTGCCAAAGTGTGGTTGCTGTGAAAAAGGTTTTGCTTTAGGCAACAGAAAACTAGCACCCCCACCCCCACTGCCCTGTCCACTCCTCACCACATGGTTCTTTGCTGTATCCTTAACTTCCCCTCCTACAGTGAGGGAACATTTCTTCAGACTATTTTGTTGCCAATACATTTTTACTTTGTATGATGAAATGAAACAAGGGGCTGGTTTCATTAGAAGAAGAGGTAAACAGAGCATTAATTAAATTTGCTGATGATACTAAATTGGGAGGAACTGTGGACATCTGTGAAGACAAAAAATCATACAAATAGACTTAAGGAGTTTAGAAATACAAGCAGGAAATAATAAAATGAGATTCAGCCTTAAATAATGCAAGCTAATACATTTGGGAAAAGATAATCAGAAACATGGCTATTCAGTGGATGGTAGATGCCTGGAAAGTAGTCATGGTGAAAGAGACCTAGGGGGTGATAATGGGAAAAATTATACGCAAACTTACAGGGAAGTAGTCACAATGCCTGGAGGTTTCTGTATAAAAGAACATAATTTTTTGAACCAGAAAGATGATAGTCCTACTCTTATGACAGCAGGAGGTCCCCAAAACATCAAATTTGGCTTTAGTTAGTTGAGTCCCTCAGGTTTATGAAACAATTTAACACCATTTGTTGAGCGAACTGCTTTCTCCCTATTAAGGATGAGGAAGTATGCTTTGTCCAAAACCTGTAAGGAACACGAGAGTCACTGCTCCATGTCTGTCCTGTCCCATACTATTACAAACTATTGCTAATATGGTATTTATAGGCATAAAGATATAGATACATATTATACCATGTTGCAAAGGGGGAAAAAACCCGAGACACATTACTTGCACTTTTAAGGTAGTTACTCTACCTTCTGGATAATGTGACTTCACATTATGTTTAAAGAGCTATTTAATCACTATCTCTTCTAGCAGTTCAAGGAAGCTATATAAGATTTGATTCTCTATGGATGAATTCATGGATGAATTGATGAGAGGAAGTCTTGGCTAATATCCATGTATTTATCCATTTAATCATCCATCATGAATTGAGCCCCTACCGCACGCCAGCTCCGATGCGCTAAGCACTGAGGAGACAGAGATAAACCAGACACAATCGCTAGCCTCAGGGAGTCACGCTCTTGATGGGGAAACCAGCTATCGCTGGAACATTGGAGGGATGCCCTAATATTGTCCACCTGAGAGGTAGTTGAGGATATCAGTCAGAGAATATTCCTTGGAAAAGGTGACACTTGTGGATGGATATACATTTAGCAAGTAGATGGATAGGGAGAGAGTCTTTGAGTGTGAAAAGCACATAGAAGGAATATCAGCTTTTAGAAAACTTTGTGTAGTTGGTATTCCTGGAGCATGGAAAGCAGCTTATGAGGACATGAAGCTGGAGGGTAGACAGAGGTCATATGTTTATCCTTTTTTAATGGGAACAATTAGTGTGGAATTTTGTTTATCCTTATGGGTGTGAAGAACCATTGGAGGGTTCCATGAAAAAAGAACACAATCCTGTTTGTATTGAAGAGGGATAATTCGGCAACATTGAGGAAGGTGGCCTGGGCAGAGATGAGAACAGGCAATGCTATCAATTAGGAGGTTTACCTCCAAATAAATTATGGAGGCCCCATCAAAACCATAGAGGTGAAAGGAAGAAACTGATTCAAGAGATGGTAAGAAAGGAGAGATCATTAGACTTGGTGAGTGATGTAGTGTCTAATTAATAAGAGAGAAGAAGCTAAGCTATCCAACATAATTTTTTAGGGCAGCGGGCAAAATAGGTCACGGTGCCGTTGACTGAGTTAAAGAATAAAGGAGGAAGAACAGGTTTGTTGAGGAATGTGCTAAGTTTAGTTCGTAAAGTTTGAGTGTGCAATGCCAGAGAAAAATTCAAGAAGGGTTGTTTCTAGACCTGAGGTCTGAGTGTAAGGAGTAGCTTGAGGAGACATTCTCGGAGAGGAGCTTTGACATCACTGAAGGAAACTCTGAAGCTTTAGACAGGACTGAAATAACACTGAGAGAATGAGTAGCATAAAATATCAGAGTCAAGAATTAAATCCAGAGGAAATGCATGTTTCTTATCCTGTCAAACTCTAGGCCAAACACATGGATTTCGATATTATGCTATGCAATTTCAAATCCATGCCAGCTAACTGCCTGCCTCGAGAACGAAATTAAAGAAAGCTTCCTGTAGGGATTCCAATACTGTCTGTCAGGCGTTCCACTGCTCTGTGGGGAGGCTAAAGAGTTAAGTTAGCCCAAACTGTCACAAATGCAAAACACGAGAAGAAGAGATCATTTTTAAAGCAAGAAAGAGAATAGTCCCATTTTAATGACACTGGTGTATTCAAAGTTGTAATAGAGCTTTTGATAGTATCAACAAAGCTTAATTTTTATTTTTGCTGTGAAGTAAATTTGTGGAAAATGAAATCAATATCCAATAACAAAGTAGTGTCAGAAGTTAGAATATTGGTGTCCTGTCTTCATTAGCGTCATATTTCTAGGTCCATGTAGTTGACTATATGTTTCTTATTTGAAATTCCCTGACAGACTCTTTCAACTAAATATATATATATATATATATATATATATATATATATATATATATATATATATAGAGAGAGAGAGAGAGAGAGAGAGAGATATCATTAAAATAAAAATTTCCTGACCTATACACAGAAAATAAACACTAAATCAAGAAGGTGAGATGTTCACAAGGAAGTAAACGAACACAGAATGGCACCAACATGGCATTCAAAGTCTGAATTAAAGATGCAGTGCTCAACTTTCTGTGTGGTTATGGGACGGGAGTCTATGCCTGACTAATCTCGGGCATGTCACTTACAAGTCATAGTTATCATTCAATTACTTTATTAAAAACAGCAGGCTACTGGTGTTGAAACAATGCCTAATAGGATATGACTTCCTCTGGTGAAAATGAATAGAGAATCAATATTCTTTTAGCTGCTGGATGGTAAACTTAAATGTAGTATCCAAAAACTGATGAGCATAAAATCTGTAAGGAAACATGACTTCAAATGTTTAGCATAACTGGATATAGATAGAAAAGAATGATATCATTTACAACAATATAATATACTGTCATCAGAAATGGTTTAAATGTTTAAAAAGCAGATTTGCAAACCACGTTATTCTCTCTCTTCACATCATGCAGCTGCCTTCAACCAACAACCCTTGATCATTGATCTTTTTAGTTTCAACCATATGCAGATGTAACAATGGTGTGTAACTCTCTAATGATTTAAGAAATGCTGAATATAATTTATCCATTTATTCATCATTTACTGAGAATCCATTGTGTGTCACTGTTAGAAAATAAAAATAAATCCATGTTCCCTACATGAAAGAGCACACAATATACTGAAGGTAATATTTTAAATATTTTTCTTAAGCTGTGCTTTTACCCTAAATCTTAGGACATTCATATTTCCTTAAAAAGAGTATGATTTTACATTGAGAGTCTACAGTCTTACTTCAAGAACTCTTCCAGCAGTATCATTTCAGAGCTATTTTGGTCTTGCACAGTTAATTTTTCTTCTCAAAGTACCTTGCCCTTGATTTTTTTGTTTGATTTTCTTTTCTGAACTGAAAATAGGAAGTGGCTTGCAAAGTATAAAATTCAGCACAAAGGGATAAAACTAGCAAGAAAGATTATTTTGACCCCAGGAAAAACATTTCTAACTCCACAGCCTGTTAGACTATAAGATAAACTCTCACAGATTTTAGAAGAGTCTCTAAGACAAGAATCTTTTAAGGAGATGAGTAAATTACTCTGAACTATCGTACAGAGGAAATATGCCATGTTCAATTATATAGACCAATGCAACTACTTTTCCTAGACTCTGCATGTCTTTTTTTTACTATATAAGTAGATTAATGATGAATGCTTAAGTTGGATACACTTCATTTGAAAGTGTGAAAATTCCTTGGAAAAGGCAATTTTTTTTTTTCCTTAGACATTTTAAAAGGGAACTTTATTCATTAGAAAATCCACAAAAAAGTATAATATTTTGGTCTCATTTATTGCTTCCCGAAGTAATTTAAAACCTCTTAATTTTCATAAATTTTAAGCTCTAGAGAAATGCCTATGAAAGTATAATGCATAGATTCTTGTTCAACCAACAAACAACAGATCATTTCACAAAATGGTGTGTCACTCTTGTGAAAGTTTTGATAATTAAAAAAACAACAACAACAATTGGTTCACATTATGCAATGAAAACGAAAAAATTCTATTTAAAAGCTACAAATCCAATTTGGAATCCCAGGGCACCAAATATCTGAAAATCCCCAACTGCTTCATTATCACTGTTGTTAGTTTTTGCTCTCATTTACTTAAAACCTGAAAGCTTTCCAAATGCATGTAATTTTTTTCCCCCCAAATTTGTAAACATTTGTTCCCAGGCTAAAATATCCTGCTAACTTTCAGCCAAGATTATTTTTATGGTTGAACTATTAACTTCTGAATATCAGAGCTTATAACAAGAAAACTCCCAGACCCAGAACTCCTACAATGGAAATGAAACCAGGATAAGCTATTTTAGAGTGTTGTATCTAGACACGTTGAGGTGTTGCATAATTTAAATCCCGCATTCAAGAGGTTAATTGTCTAGAGTAGTGATTTTCCACTGGTGTGCAGCAAGAATTGTGAAAACATGCAATACCTGACTATTTCATCAGGGACCCTGACCTCTTTTCCCTTAGATTGTCAAAGAAAAAAAAAAAATGACAACAATCAACACAACAATAGCTGTCTGGTGTGAATGGCTCAAAGTCACACCTATTTTTTGTTGTCAGAAAAAAATGCAATATATTTTTTGCTTGCCATGGAATTTTAGTAATTAGTTTATGTGTGCCACGAGATGAAAAAGGTTGAAAATCACTGGCCTAGGGTATTAATTTTGGCGCTGTTTCCTTCCAACTGACTCAAGGGAAAAGTATGCTAAGAACCTAAACTTCAGAATGGAGGTAGGAGTGGGGGCGGAGGGTGGAAATTTGACTCAGGCTTTATCTGGGAAGAGACATTATTTATTCTTATGCATTCTGGACTCGAAAGTGTGGGAATATCCGCCGACTGATTTGACCAGAGTCGCACGGCTGCACAGGCCAGATAGCCTTTCCGGTTGTTGAACTGCACATTTATTCCTGCATTAACTTCTGTAACGTTTAAGCTCTCTCTTTGATAATAAGACTGTTGTGTATTGCTAGATAGATAAACTCCATTAAACGTCACTAATAAGTACAGTGAATTAATTACTAACGGTGTCTATATACAGAATTGGTGAACATTCAACGCAAGCTTGCTGTTCATGGCATGATTTAACTAACAAGCATTTTCTTGAACAAGAGTACATTTCTCTGGAACAGAGAAGCAGGGATCAGGTAACGATGGCAGAGATGGGAGCTGGTTCCACAGTCTGTCTTCCCTTCATTACAGACCTCACAAGCGTGCCTATTTATCTACATTTGTTTTCTTAATTGCAAAGCCCAGCTTTTTTTCTCTCTCTCCACCTTGTCATCTCTGATTTCTTTTGGTTGTCTTTGTCCAGTTTCTCTTTTATACTCTTGCTGGCTGTTTCCTGTTTACTCTTTTTTGATTTCGTCTTTCCCTCTAGCCCTGGATGTGGATTTCTTACAGACACAGAGGCCCCAGCACGACTACCCCAAAGAGCCAATTCCAACTTGGACCCCGCACAACACTATCGCTGTCAGGAAGGTGGTTGTCCTTGGGTTGCATTTCAACAAAACCAAACAAAACCAAACACAAAACACCAAAACACTAAACTGGACTTAATTTTAACCCAGAAGTAAAAACTAAGGAAAATTTGCTGCAAACTTTCATAGAGGTTCTTTGGGGACCGTCTCAGTGGCGCATGTATGTGGGTGCCTAACTTGAGGCACGAAAAGCAAAGCACTTAAAAAAAAAAAAAAAAAGCAACACATAGGTCAGCGGCCTCAGAGACATTTTTGTTCAGTTCACAAATATTCTCTGGGGAAAAAGAAAAAGTGCTTATCTTGAACTCTTGAATTTTTTTTTTTTTTTCGAGGATGTAATTTTTATCAGTTTGTTTTGTTTTTGTTACTTTTTTTTTTTCGCCACTCACTGCTTATAAAACTAGCAAGCAGAAGTCTCTCTGGAACAAGATAGAATCATAAAAGTTTTCAAGAATCTCGTCACAAACCAAACAGTACAAATTGCACATTCTTCATGAAAGTATCAGCCTTTAGTGCGTGCCTGGATCCAACTATAATAGATTATCCCAAAGTGGGAAAGAATGAACAGTACAAAATTAGCAGAACTGAGAGCAGAGCCCGTCTCGTGAAGGCAATATGATCTGCACTTCAGGGGCCTGGATTCTCAGGCAATGGGAAAAGATTATGTAAAGTTTTACTTTTGCAAGGGAACACTTGGTAGGATCTCAAGAGGCAGATTGGTGCATTGAATTGCATATGAGGAAAGTAAATTATATTAACAGGTATACTGCTTGGTATCTCTTGGCATAATAGCTATACTATAATCATGCCTATTATTTATGTAATAATACATACATGCGCTTGCCTTCCCTAGTGTACAAATGCAATATATATATATATATATATATACACACATATATATATATTCAATATCTATGTAATTACGTAGAGTCCATATTCTGAATTTTTATGAGTCAGATAAGCATAGGTGTATAACCATGCCTTCTTACAATATTAACAAATATTTCCAAATGAATATTCACATAGCTGGAGAAATAGATTTTGTTTCTAAAGTCATGGGCTGGTTAATGTGACATTCTCTCAAACTTCATGTAACAGCAGAGGAATTACCAAAGAGAAACAGTTAAGGTATAGTAATAATTTTAGCCATTCTTTTTCCAAGATGCTATAATCTACCCAAAGATAACTAATTGTTCAAAGTAAACATTCCACTCCAACCACAAAAGGAATCCATTACACAAACATATAATTCACAGTCATTTTTAGTGGGTTGTAAACAGTTTGGAATGAGCATAAAATGGGACAAAAATCAAAGTGAGCATTTTGAAATGAAAAAGTGTTTGCTACAAAAGGTCAGTCCCTTTGCTTGGCAAACTATGTAGAAAAGCCTGGGAAAATGCTGATCACACAAGCAATGAGGGAATTTTAAAGCCAACAGCCTCCTTGTTTCTTTAAACAGACATCGGAACCTATAACTGGATCCTGTCAAACAAACGACAGCAAAAAAATATAACAGCTGCTAAGAAGTCAAGTTGAGAGATAAAGTTTTTGAGGCTAAGGACCTTCTCAGAAGTAGACTAAAGGTCTTTCTTAAATCTTTAAGCAAGGTTATGGATCCCAGGGTGGCTTTTAGGCACCAAGTCAAATATGTAAGTTTGTGTATCGTTCTTGTCATAGTATTTTGTGTTCCAGAAAAAAGGAAGAGAGGACCAAGTTGTTGATTAGCATCTGCTGGAGCATTCTGCAAAGTCGCTTATAGCTGGAATCGTCAAACTTGAAAAACTTGATATCATTTTTTTCTGTGATTTAAAAATAACGTAAGATATACCATCTTAACCATTTTTCCGTGTACAGTTCAGAAGTGTTAAATACATTCACATCATTGTGCAACAGATCTAGATATCATTTTAATGTTGTTAAATCGTTTGAGGGCATATTACCCAGAACTGGGAATCATGAAGGAAGAATGAGTTGTTAAAACATATTTAAAAGGGTGAATGCCAATCCAAATAAAATTAAACTATTAAAAAAAAAACCCTAGTCCTATTCCCTTACCGAAAAAATATATTGAATACATAAAAATACATTCAGGGTAGACATGTGCTCACTCATTGAGTTAATTCCACTAATACATAAAATTAGTTTTCTGCAGTGGCTGATGGTGTTGGGTAGAAAAAGGAATGTCTTTCGGGTATCTCACACCAAGTGACTTTTTATATTGCATTGTTACAATGTGTCAAGAAAATAACCTGGGAAGTAAGGCCAGATTAAACTTCTCCTGGTCTTAACAAGAGGCAAAAACCAGACAAGTATGTGTTTATTTTTCAGCGTTTCTTGTGTCATTTAAATAAAAATTGTATATATCTAATGTGTACAATATGATTTGATATGATTACTACCATCAAGGTAATTAACATATCATCTCTTTACCCAGGTACCAATTTTTGTGTGTGATGAGAACATCAGAAATCTACTCCCTTGGAGTATTTCCAGTATTCAATACAGTATTAACTACAGTCATCATGACTGTACATTAGACCTCTATAGAGTTTTACATCCTATATAACTGCAAGTTTATGCCCTTTGATCAACCTCTCTGCCCATTTCCCCCACTCTCTATTAACTCATTTTAGAGCAAACATTGAAAAAAATAATTGTAGTGGTTACTCTCTCTTCTTGTACCTGTTCTCTTCTTCCACAGCAGTTACCACAGTTTGTGCTTTGTGTGTGCGTCTTTTTGTTTAAAGTATATCTCCTCTATATTCTCAGCTGGTAGTAGAGCGGCGATTTTCAATAGGTGTGCTCAAGAATTTTTAAATCATGCAATACCTGTCTAGTTAGTCAGGAGCACTGATGTCTTTTTCCTGAGATTGTCAAATAAAATAAATGACAACAGCCAACACAACAATAGCCATCTGGTGTGAATGAATAAAAATTATACCTATTTTTTTTTTGTCAGATGGGCAAAAAAATATATTTTTTTTGGTGTGCCGCAGAATTTTAGCAATTAGTTTATGTGTGTCCTAAGATGAAAAAGGTTGAAAATTGCTGACAGAAGAGAATGACACGTAGAAGATATTAAATAGCTACTTGCACAAATGCAACCCTTGATGCCTGTTACTTCATTCAGCCAATGTTTATTGAGTGCTTACGATGTGTCACAGACTATGTATCGCTCTTTCCAAATAATGGACCTGCACACAGAGTTGTCAGTCAGTTACATGCTTTGATAAAAAGAACTATGGATTAAAGTCTTAATACGAATTACACCAGTTTAGACTTATACTTTGTTTAGTTCATATCTCCTAGTCCCTTGTCTCTAAGAGAGACAAGAGACCCTAATTTCAGGTAAGCAATTTCTATACACTCTTGAGGTCATCATAAACTACACAAAGTATTTATAAAACAGTGCAAAATGGACTTCTCACTATTTAGATCTACATGCCATTTGTATGTTAAAATGCCTCCCTCTACATGCTTGTTCCCCCAGACCTCAGAAAAGGGGGGTGTCAGATGATCTCATGCTGTTGGCCAGATTACCATATGTATTGAGCATCAGCTGCACAATAAGTCAATATTTTCACAGAAATTTCTTTGGAAGAAGAAACATAAATTGAGTTTTTCATTGGCAACTTATGATGTCTCACATACATGGTCTGCACCCGTCCAGGCAAGGCAAGGGAGAACGAACCGCCTGGAAGGGCTTCGAAGGCTCATACGCTCCTTGCCAGTTCGTCCTCCAAGTTTCCTGTATATATTCTAGGCTGAGCAGACAATGTCAGCAACCACAGAAGTGACTTTAATCCAGTTATAATAGCTGGTGAGGAAAAAAAGGCTCTGGTGGTTTAGAGGAATGAAGAGAACTAAATCAAGATAAGGAAACATACTAAACAAGTTATTCGCTAAATTGGTTTACATTCGGCTCACTAATAGATTTTCTTCTAGGCATGTCCAAGAGATGCAAAATTTAAAATGTAACTAATACCATCTTACCAGGGATGCAGCCTGTGCCAAGCACTGGGTGAAATTTCCCTGGGGGAACTACGGAAGCATGAGCAGTTTGGTTCTGCCAAGTGCAAGTGACGAACTGAAGGAATGAATGAATGAACAAATAAATGGACAGACGAATGGATGAATTAATTAATAAAACGGTGAGATCTGCCTTCCAGATAGTGTTTCATTTGAAATAAAGCCTGTAAGAAGCACTTAAAAATCCAGCGATAATGTATAGATGCTTTTTTTTTAAGGCGAGGAAATAATCTTACGGAAAAAAGAGAGAAAGGAAACAAATCTTTTTTTATAACAGCCGATGTGCTGCTGTAGTGAGTATTGAGGCCATTTCCCTAAGACTGTGAGAGTAAACACACAGTTTTCATTAAACGTGCCTTTCCCATAACTGGTCCATAAGCATTTCCCATGACTCTGCAGTTGAGTATCTTGGCTGAGAGAGGATCTGGCCATCAGAAAGAGGGCCCTAGATATGCTGAGTCCCAGCCGTGCCGAGAGACTTGGCACCTTTCTATGCTACTTCCTAATACCAGCCCCAGCATAAAATGTCATCAGAAGCCTGCATAAACATTGGACTTAGATTCACATAAATTATTTCTGTCCTAAGGTGCTTTATGCCAGAATTTAGTAAAAACAGCACTTTGAGTAAATAGAATTGGCGTATAAATGTAAGAATATTAATCCAACAAAATGATCATAGAAAAATAAAATCAAAAGTACACACTTGTAAATCTTGCAATGATGTGAGAGGTTTATCTCGTGCCTCTGAGTTTTTATTGAACATTTCCATAGAGTTCCTTTAAGCTGACACTGCCAAAGTGCTTTGAATTATCCGTTTCTTTGTGGAAGTGTGGTCTTTGAGTTTCATTAAAATGCTTAGGAATTATTTTAATAATCATATGTGTGATTAGCGCCTGCTTAGTACTGGATCTACAAATTCATTTTAAGAGTAAACACCAGGACAATGAAATATAATGCCAGATACGATTGCTCCTGTCAGCAAAAACATTGTCTTATTTTATTAAAAATGCCAGCAAAATGCCATGAACAAAGGATACAGTTTCTATTTGCAGATATTTTCTACTCTACAATATTATGGTATCTGCATACCACGAGGCTGTATCTAGCAGAATTTTCATCTTGCCTGGGGTATGTACATGAATGGAGAGGTACAGAGCCCTTTTTCATATGTGCACACATCTTATTATGTACAGCTTCCCCCAAAGCCCTATTTGGATTTTTGCTCTAATATAACAGTGCTCACACCGTCAGTACTGAGTATTTATAAGTGAATGAAGATTTCCTGAAAATGATTATTTAGCTATTGGCAATAATAACATTATAACATTTTCAGTGATCCATTTTGGCTTTAAGTACTTATTAAATAATATTTATTCCTCAAATATGTACTTGTAAAATTAAATGAGATTGCAACATGCAATAAAAACACATTTCTCTCTCAACTTGAATTGTCTCCATTCCTCACAGATATCTCTCCTCATGTTCATTCTGCTTTTACTGTTTTCTACTCTGCTCTTCTCTCTGATGCGCTGATATGCTTTCCCCCATAGCCACTCTCTTTATCCACTTTCCCTACCCACTCGTCCCCTTCTTGTTATTCTCCATTCCCTACTGATATGGGAATAATAGGATCCCAAGGCTGTCCTTACAGCATAATTAAAGTATGAATTTCCAGGAGTTGGAAATTGCAGACCATTTTTATTATGCTTCTATAATAAAGCCAGGTAACACTGAGAGAATTAAAATAGCTTTGCCCTAGCAGACAACTTCGTAAAGATTTTTTCTCCTTGGTTCTATTGTTTTAAGAGATTGGGAGCTGAAAATGGGAATAGATTCACCAATTCTTTTTCTGAGAACACCTCTATCTTTTACGTGATATATATCCCCCTAGATCCTGGGAATATGTTGTAAACTTGTAACAGATGGTGATGAAGCTCCATATTTTTATATAATACATTTATTTTATTTATTTATTTTTTTGAGATTCTGCATCTACTGTATGTATCTTCCAGGGACAATGACCTTGAATGAATGAAGTCATAGTCTGAAGGAAAAACACCTCACAGATCGACTGCCATAGAAATGATGTGTCAATTGAGTTTTGTTTTGCCCCCCTCAGTAAGATGAAATGATTTCAGATGAAAAACAGAAGGTTGAAATATAAGGAGCAAAGGTCATCTTGACACTGCAGGTGCATCTGTTAATTGTTCCAGGAAATCCAGTTAGCCGTGTTCCGACTGAACAGAAACACGTGGAAGATGGAATATCACTGTTTGCAAGTAGAAATGCTATTTGCTTCACTTGGGTAATGTTGGGGGCTTACCAAAAATTGTTCTGGCACAACATCTACCAGCATGAATGTTAGGAGGGTTCTAACACTCGGAGTGCTGATATTTTATGAATGTTTTATCACTGGCTTGAAAACAAGAAGTTTGCAATTGAATCAACAACATGTCAGACAGACAAAATAAAAAATAAAAAATTGAAAAAAGAACATTAGTGGGAATTACTGATGTCCCTAATGTAAAAACAAACTGAAGTTCATAAGAAACTTGATCCTCTTAACCGATTGACAAAAGTCAGGTTTTAATTGCACGGCTTCCCAGACGAACCAAGTGGCTCTGTGAACTTGAGCACTGGTTGTGTAGAGGGTGCAGTAAAGGGGAGAAATTGCTGCATATTCAGTTACCCACCTCTTTTTTCGACAGCTTCAATGCATTGCTTTACGAACTGCGGAACTGTGGAATTTTCTCGTTCACACACTCTGTGCAGATGAGAGCCAAACACTTGATCTGCAAAAGAAACAAAGATGAGCTTCATTAAAATCCAAGCTTGCGTTGTTCTCTAATTTGATTCTGTTTCCATATCCACTGCATGATGAAATCTGCATCTTGCATAGGAATCAATTTTTTGCTTTAATTCCAAAGTGTCTATTGCAGACATGCAAAGACCATAACTTCTTCCATTATGGAACAGGACTCCAGCCCCAGAGAAAGAAAACTAACACTCTGCCATCGATTAGACTGGGGTGCCTGAGTAAATTATAGTCTCTCTGGGCTTAACTTTGTTGTCTATAACATAATGACAAGGAATTAAGTAAACTTCTACAAAATAATTAATCTTAATAAATTGATGTCTTGAGTGTTTCAGAAGAAATTTTTTCAAGGATCATCAAAATTATGATTTTGCCACTATACTTAGAAATTCATTCTGTGGTTCAATGATATTTGACGAGGCAAGTTCCAGGAGGTGTAACTGGGAAGTGAATCTCTAAACGTTTCTCCTCTTAAATGCCCTTCCTCTTCTCTAATCTAAGTATCCCATTTCCTGTAGGGCTTAGCTCAGATAGCACTTTCTCCACAAACTCTGTCCTTTCCATCTCAGCTTTGTGTCTCCAGTGACACAGGTTCTTTGGAGAGCCAGTGCCACAGTATGTTAATAGGTGATATGGGGAAAAGGGCTGTGATCAAAATGGTTTAGCAACATCGGGTTAAACAAAGTTAAGCAGGTTTCTTTTCTGTGTGTTTATTTTAGAGCTTGTGATACGCCAATGTGCCCTGGGAATCTCCATGAGGGGCTGGACCATGCGCTATTTCCCTCACTTACTTGAGTAAGATCCTTTTATTTCAAAGGGCGTCTCTCTAGACGAATGTTTCCTAGAATATACTGGGCAAAATCCTAACCTAGCCCTCTCATTTAGAGCATGATTTATGCTGCCTTGCATTGTGTATTTACATTTATGATATATGAAGTTATTTTCCCAAAGTAGATTGTGCATGCCTGCATCCTTGGTGTGTTCTTATACTCACCAGGGCTGGGCACAGATTCTGGCCTACAGGATTCACCCACAGAGATTTAAAATTGTAGTAAAATATACGCAACATAAAAGTTACCATTTTAACCATGTTTACGTGTACAGTTCAGTGGCGTTAAGTACATGCATATTGTGTGCAAACCAAACCACAAATCCATTTTCAAAACTTTTAGAAACAGCATAAATGTTTATTATTCACAATGAAACAAATATTTAGTAGTTTCAAGGGCTTCCCATCTCGTACAGAATGAAAGCCAATTCCCTACCTCCACTTCCAAGGCGGCACATGACGAGACTTTCCACCAATTAATTGGTTTCGTTTGCTTCTTCTGTCCCCTTTCCCCTGAATCACTTGCCTACAGCCTCTCTGTCCACACCCTTTCCATACTTCTGCCTCTGAACTTTGCACTTATTATTTCCTCTGCATGGAACTCCATTGCTCTAGGTATCAAATCAGATGCCACCTTCTGATTGTAGCCTTTCCTACCTACCCTTTAAAAAAATGGCAACCATCGCCCAACAGGACCTTTCCATGTTACCTCCCTGCCTTACTTACAGCATTCTCTCCACCTGACACATTAGGTTGATTTGTTTGCTGGTTAGTTGCTTCCCTTGCTTAGGATGCAAAATGCAGGAAAGTAAGAACTATAACTATTTCTTTTATTACTGGATCCCCAGTCACTAGACCATGTTTGGCATATACTAGAAGTTCAATAAACATTCCTTGAATGATCAACTGCAAGACATCATCTGAATCATCAGTGGAGGTTTTCAATGACTTTTAAAATTATCTGTGGCAGAATTGAGAACAGAATATAAAATGCAGCATAATAGAAAGCTAAGTAATATAGCATTACAAAAGGATAGTAAAAATGGAGTGTTGAGACTTCAAAGAAGTCATGATTTTCATCCATTTCTTAGAAAAAAGTGATGGCTTGAATTTGGGACAACCCAGCAGGGAGGAAAGCAATTAAGGCTAAAGCACTAATAACAATGTACTATAATACAGAAATGTGCATTTTTATTCAAGAGACAGAAAGAAGATAAGCTCAAAACACCTCAACCTAGTGTAGAGAGTACAAAATAATCAAATATCAAAGATATGTTAGAAAATGGTGAGCCACCACCATAAGAAAGAATTACATAAAATACTTAAAAAATAACCCAGAATTTCAGATAGAATAATTTACCTTGGTTAGATTTATAGTCAGAAATAATTGCTATAAAGTGTAAAACCCTTTAATGAAAATCATAATTCAAATCAAGTTCACAAATATTTACTATCTTCTATCTTTACAGCAACAAGGTAGGCATATTAGATTGTAAAATAGAAATCAAGAAGTTTATCATCTTATATGGGCTAATAGAAGTATTCAAATAATATACTAAAGAGAACATAAGAGTTTTCAGAAAAGATACTAAAATGCTAAGAAATGTGTCCTATAGTATATGTCCTTTCCAGACATTTAGTGCAGATGTAGTTTGTTTTGTTGGGAAGGGGGAGACGTTTGTGAGATGAGGGTCATTTAACAAAAATAGATTTCTGTATAAAGTGTATATTAAAATCTGGGGAATTTTCTTTTGTTAGGTAGATACAGAAGACATGAAAGCATTCTAGGGTATTTACTCTTTCATTCATTCAGTTATTTGCAAAAGAAAATCGGGAGTGCCTGCTCTGTGCCAGGAGCTAGGAAAGGCAGTGGTAATATAATAACCAAGACCCATTACCTATGCTCTAAAAGTTTCTTGTCTAGTAAGGCAGCATATAAATAAACTGGTAGAAACCTTCATCATGAAAAGTCCTGTAACTGGGGAAGCACAGGTGCAAGGAGAGTCCGTGGCCGGGCCTCAGACCAGTCTTCAGCACCCATGGAAGACTTCCCAGAGAAGAGCGGAAACCTCAAGATGAAGTGAGACTTAAATGGGAGAGCTAAGAGAAGGGACAAAAGCACCTGGGGAAGATGGGGAGAGGAAAACCAAACATCAGTGATGGGAAGAATGAGAGAATGAACGTAGTATGCTCAGGGAAACATTCTCTCTTTCCTATTTAGACAAATCTTGATGTATTAAGCTTTAAAAGGAGATAAAAATTGTGTTATGAAGGATCTTAAATATCAAGGCAGGTAGGTTAAATTATTTGAAAGTTTGCGATACCATGGGTTTCTTGTACATATGCTATCCTCCCCCTCCCCACTTCTTTCTTGTTCTTATTATTATTTAAAATTTTTTTTCCCTTTATTCATTTTTAGAGAGAGAGGAAGGGAGAGAGAGATAGAAACATTGATGAGAGAGAACATCGATTGGTTGCCTCCTGCATGTCCCCCAAGACCTGGGCATGTGCCCTGACCGGGAATCGAACTGGTGACCTCTTGGTGCATGGGTCAATGCTCAACCACTGAGCCACACCAGCTGGGCTTCTTTCTTGATTTTAGAGTCCACTCATTAAACAGAACCTGGAAACATTCTCCAATGACTTTTCTTCTCTTACAGCTTTAGGTGATTAGATAATTTTGGTCAGTGAAATATAAGGGGAGAGAAGATTTTTTTATACAAGAGAAGACTTTTTTTTTTCTCTGATAAAAGGAGAGGGGTGTATGAAGACACTCTTTTTCTTCTCCTTTGAAATCACTGTGAAGTCATGTGATGCTTGGAGCAATTGCAGCAACCTTGTCACTATGAGGCAACAAGCCTGTAAACAAGAGATAACATAAAAAAGACCTAAATCTACAAAAAACCTGAGACTTTGATGATATTGTTGAACTGTCAACCCAGTCCTAAAACACTTTCTCTAGACTTTTTGTTACAAAAGATAATACATGCCATTTTTAACTGGGTATTCTACCACCTGCAACCAAAAGATTCATAACCAAATCTGGGGCACAAATCATATGGAAGATTGGACACAAGGAGTTTAGTTAAAGGCTAATGAGATTGCCTAGGAAAGACGTTATGAAGAGCAGAATCAGGATGGAGGTATGGTAAATTTAACCATTGTTCACAATTCTCGTCTTCTCTGAATTAGATTTATACATTTAAATCCTTCTGCTGTGCGACTGTGTGGTAAAACTCACTAGAGTGGGCACCTTTTCTTTTCCCGTCTTGGATGTTGAGCTTGGCCATATGACTTGCTTTAGATCATGTTGTGTGAGTAGAAATGACAATGTGTCAGTTCTAGACAGCAGCCTTAAGAGACGATACAGACTTCTGCTTTTCTGCTTACTTCTCTGCTGTGGCCAAGACAGAGCTTCCCTGAGTAGCTACTGCCCCTTCGGTCTGGGCTCCAGGATAAGTACATAGGGCACAGAACAGAAGCCAACCTTCAGTGAGGAGGCAAGGGCCATCAGATCTACAGCTTAAAGTGGAGCTGTTCCGTCAAACCTGCCCTAACGTGTCTGACCCACAGACACATGAGAAATGAATGCTTTTCGCTGCATACCACTGAGATTTTGTGTCTGTTCATTACACACCAATAGCTAACTGATCAACGTGATAACAAGTGTCTGGACTTTTGGTGATCTAAGCAACACTGTGAAAATAAAAACAAAGAGAGTTTATAGAATATGGAAACTGAAACTGGAAAGCAAATAATTAGAGAAGAAATAATTCTAAATTTGCTTAGAATGTGCAATTACGCATCAACCATAAGTTTAGATTCAATCATAAGGAAGAGCCTCAAAAGAAATTGCTCTCACCCTAAAATGTAAACTCATTATGCCTCACCAAATAGTATGGCACTTATTCTGCATGTTCTCCAGATTAATTTAGTTCTATTGGATTCAAGTCAGTGAATAGTGTGTGAACACCTACCATATGCTGGGTGTTGTGAAGGATGCAAAGAGTAGTTCACTCATTCAGTCCCTGTCTATTACCTGCCCACCATGGGCCAGCCACCGCGCTGCAGCCTGAAAACGCAATGATGCATAAGGTATGCCCTCCTACAGTCTAGGGGGGAAGAATAACTCACAACACTTATAATGTGATTAGTGCTATTGCAAGGGTGTGTGATGATAATAGTGAAGATTTATTATGCACTTAGACTAAGCCGCGCAAGGTTCAAAGTACTTCATACATTCTAACTTATTTAATCTTTATACCAATCCGCAACCCTTTCGTGGTAGATGCTATCGTTCTGATTTTATAGGAGAAGAAAGGAAACAGAAGCATAAAGACATTGAGTCTTTTGTCTATAGCTGCAAAGCATCAGTCTCTACTAAAAAAAAAAAAAAAAAAAAAAAAAAAGATAAAGACCTAAACGGAGACCATGGAGAAAAAGGGGTAATTCATGGGATTTTGTTTACTGGATGCAGGAGGTGAGCCAACTGATCAGGCAAAGAGAGCTTTCAAGTTTCTTGTTTGTTTGAAGGAGACTGAAATTTAGAAGTCTGAGGATTTGGAGAATAGTGAGATTAATATTTAGACGTGAAGACAAACATTTCCGATGCAGCAGAATGGTGATGGGAGATGAAGGTGAAAAATTCTCATTGGATTTTGGCAACTCAAAGGCTCTCGATGACCATAAAAAAAAAATTTTTTTAAAAAGGCTTCAGTAAAAGAATGAAACTGAAAAGCAGATGTTTGTGGTCAAGGTTTGAAGGGAAGGTGAGGATGTAGAGAAAGCAAAGAGACTCCTTTATTAAGAAGTTTTGTGGTGTGAATTAATTATAAGGAAAGACTGGACTTGGGGAAGGGTTTTGACTTGGGGCGAATAGGAGAGAATTTCAATTGCAGGGTATTTTTGATTGCCAGAGTGCTCTGAGGGGTGAGGTGCTATTTTCTGTTGTTATAATGGGGGAGGTGCATTACTGCCACTTACTGGGGGGTCCAGGCAAGTGCAGGCAATCCCTCATAGGATAAAACTATCCTTTCCTGATTGCTAATAGCGCCCTGGTAAGAAAGGAGACTAGATTTATTGAACTTCATTAGCTAGAAGGAAGATGTTTGCTTCTGCTAATTACCAGAAGAGCCAAAAATTTCCTTCTCACTTCTATAACCCAAGAAGGTATGGCTCTGGGGCCTAGGGACTTAGCTCTTCAGCTGAACCTGATTAAATCAAAGGTTTTCCTGTGGCCTAAACTGAGCCAGTGCACATCTCCATGCAAAAAATTACAATCGGTGTACTGCAGACAGAGGTAGGTAGCTGCAGGGATTAGACTGAGGCTTAGACATTGGAGGCCAGGGGCAGCCATCTGGGGAGATGACCATATACAATGGGTGAGTGGGCACCAGAACTAATTTGCAGAGAGAGGTGAATGAAACAGGTACCCTCATCTCCTCACTTTCTGATGCTTAACTACAGGCACCATATATCCTTGCCGTGAGGTGCATTAGAAATTAGAGCGGATAATGCAACCAAATAAACTTGACTGGAACACGGGCAGAGCAATGACTCTGACGTTTCAAGACACGGCTTATAATCACAAAAGCGCTCGGTGAGATCCACTGTTACAGTCGGCACTGGTTAGGAAAACTGTATGGACATCGGTTGGTTTTGCTGGCCCTGTAACTATCGTTCTACCCTCTGATAAGAGCACCCTAATTTTCCTCTGAGGATGACAACGTTCTCATTTTTCTGCCATTTGTTTGGAGTAACGCTGACCCCACTACCTCCAGCTCGAGGGATGAACATGCATTTTGTCTCCCTAGCCACAGGAGTTGGTTCAGACATGAACACACGGTCCAAGAAGATCAGTCAAGTAAATCCCGAGGCTTTGTCTAGCGCTACTGGGAGAGAGGGATCCTCCTTCTATAAGCGTTGGTAAACTATGAGGATTTGAATCTGAGTTGCCACACGTTATGTTGCCACTTTCTGGGAAGACGTACTGGAAAATTAAGCCAACAGAGTGGAAAACAGAGCTGAGCAGTAGAGGAGATGAAGCGTTGATAGCACAGGGTGCCCCTAGATCCAGTCATGCCTGGCCTGAAGCTGTCCTTGCCCCCTGGACTTTTCAATTAAGTAGCCCAATAAATTCCATTCTTACTTTTGAAGTTTAGACAACTTTATATCAATTACAACCGAAAGAATCTTGGCTACAACGCGAGCCTTCAACATAAAATGGTGAATTTTATAACTTAGAGGAGATGATGATGTCCATGAAATGAAATTGCAAAGTAAAATGTGCTACTCAAAGAAAGTAAATTAATGTCATCGTCAACTTTAAGGGCTGTTATAGGACTGCTATCATCTGTAAAGCTGATATAGTCCAGAGTCTGATAAACCAACAAGGAGCTTTAAATTATAGAAATGTGTTTGAACCACAGGACCTTCTATCTTAAAATAGTGTAAGGGAAGGAGAAGGGAGAGCGAGGATATTCTGTTTTCTTGGCAAGCATTAATGAACTAGCTTTTGCCCCCTAAACTTTCATGCCTGTTGTCCTGGCTCATAAAGGAGTATTTCTGCATTCCTCTTCCTTATGGTATTCCTAAAAAGGGAGCAGTCCCAGAACCCTGAGCTCCCGACTCCCCACCTATATTCCCATCTGTGGGCTCACTGGTATTCCTTTCTTCCTCTCTTAGCAGCTCTTTGTATTTAGCAAACACCTCTTGCTAGGGGTGCCAATGTTTCTGGAATGCTCTTCAAATGCCTATGGCCTTGGCTAGTGTGATCATTACATCTTCATTCTACTGTAGTGCTTCAGCGCATATACCAGGGGTGGCAGACAACACATTGGTTGGAGAAAATCCATTTTCTGCAATTTTTCGTGGAAAGCATCTTTTGGTGAGAAAAACAAATAGACCTTCCACATGACTGCACTTATAAATCATGTTGTTTACATAATGAATTAGAGTTTAACTAGGAAATGGTGGTTTTTAATCTTTAAGCTCTCAAACTTTTGACCGATTTAGTTAGTTCATCAGCATAACCAGGTTAAGTCTCTGAGATTACAAATTAGCTTCATTCTCCTTCATCTCTGCTATATATTTTTGACAAATTATGGAAAGAACACCCAGTAATGGGATCTTTGTCAGTTAGATTCCAAATGAATCAAAACTATGAGGAAAACTACTCAATAGAGGCAGTTAAATGTTCAAATAATGTGACGGTGTTATCATCATTTACCCGGGGAGACAGTCTCCACATGTTTTTCAAAATGATGTTCTTCTGCTTTTGGGACAGAGGGCTATTGCAGCTACTCAAGTACATTTTTAAAAAGAAAAACAAAGCATCTGAAACAACCAACTGAACTGCTCGGCCACACACACGCATGCACACACCAGCCAATTCTTTTGGTCAAGAGGTGTACTTGTGAAGGATTTTTTGACTGCAATAGATAAAAACAAAACCTGTGGCCATCTTAAGCAAAGAAACAATTATTCGAATGATATTGAGGGATGGAGGTGGAAGGGAATTCAAATAATTTACTGAGAGCTCAAAGTAATTTATTAATTAGTCAAAGAAATTACTGGAGTCTGGGGGAATGGTCTTTGAGATGTTGAAAATCCAAGGTGCATAGGAGATCCATCACATAAGAAGCAAGAAATACAGTGATTGTCTTGTAACTCTGACAGCTGGGTCAGGAGGCTGTTTGCATTGTCACCCCCACTGGCAGCTCTGTCATAATGACTTCTATTTATCCAATGCTTAAGATTTGAAGTTCCAGTAGAGGATGCCCAGTTGGCTGAGATTAAATGTGAAAATGGTTTGGAATGAGAAACATATAGATAGCCCTGTAGTCTCCATAGCAGATAGCATTCAGTTGGAAATTGTCTCCCTCCAGAATGCCACACACAGTGGCAGATCATGTCACGTTAGGCTGCTGTCAGGGAGGGGCAGTGGATACTGGAGGGCAAAAATAATATTCCTAACATGGGTAATTTCAGCAGTTTAACTGAATTCATGCTTTGATTTTAAACTCTAAGTGACTTTCAGTTTTCCTTTAGAGAGTTGGTTTCCAGACTACTCATCAAGGATCCCGTTTCTACTCTTCTATGTTTCTCCTACTTCCATCCTTAAAAATATTTCCCATATGAGTATCCATCAGATAGTTTTCCACAACTTTACTGAGAATTTTTAGAGACATGGATGATTTATAGTTGACTGATGGCTTATGTCTTTGAATTAAGATGCAGAAAAAATAATGCCTAATGCTAAAACACTGCTGAATCTAATCTATCTTAAGTGCTTCAGAAGGTACTGCAATATCTTACAATGCTATGGGCTTTGATTAAACACATTAGCTACTGCTGTTTGGTACACAGTTATCAAAAATTGGGCTGATTCTCTGCAGAATCTCTAATATACACTGGAAGTAAATCTCTCTCATTGCCTAGTTTACTTATGATTTCTTTTCTCGTAAGAGGCAAGCACAGGAAAAAGCTTAATTATTTTAACTTTTAAGTAGTTTGGAATATAAATAAATAGAAGTTCTAAATAGATACACTTCTGTGTATAGTTTCCCTCCACATGTTTATTCATATTTTTGTGTCTCATCTAACCTAACAGATTTTAAAGCCCCCGGTGGATAGGGACGATGTCTACTCTGGAAGACTGGAGGAGATTTGCCTCGGCTCTATGGGGAGGGTCTTCCCAGACAAAGGTAGGCTGCAGCTTCCAGTGGGAGTTGGACAGTGGCTGCAGGAGTAGCATCCTTTCATCGGCGTAGGCCAGTTTCCGCGACAGGCCAGCTGCCACCCAGACAGAATGGCAGAGTTCTTTCCCAGCACCTTCCGCTTTTCTCCTTCTTCCTTTCTCAGGCTTCCAGTAGTCTCCACCTTTCTCAGTTTCACCTTCAACCCCAAACAGTACTTCCATGAAATACCCTTTGACCCCTTTTTCTAAGCTCCTAAACTCTCATGGAAATAGAAATCAACTTGATTTGGGTCTAGTGAATACTTGGACACTTTGGTGAGTGTACCAGCCAGAAACACATTTGTAGCTCAAATGAAGAATTTATTAACCTGCATGGAACAATGAGTATGAATTTTTCTGTATCTGTCTACTCTAGGCAGCAACTTTGTCCTATATTTTCCCCTTCCTCTGCTTACCCAAAGCAACACAACACACAGATACACACATATACACAGACACTCCTCCACACATGGGTATGATGAATCACAACAGTATAGAGAACGGTTTGACCAAGTGAATATTTCATACATTTTACATTACATTACTTTTACAGTAGCCTGTATGTAAATGGGGAAAACAAATACATAAACACATTAACACATAATGTATTGTCAGATGGCGCTGTGAGAAAGATAAGCCAGGCAGGGAGAGAGCGAGCTAGTGGGAGTGGTCAGCAAAGACATGTCTGAGGCCGTGGTATTGAACAGAGACCAAAAGAAGTGAAGGGATGAGTCGACATAAAGGAGAGCATCCAATCAGAGGAGCAGACGAGCATGAGGCTGTGGGGGTAAGTGGGGTACATTAGAGGAGCAGTGAGGCCTGTGTGGCTGGGGTGAGACAAACAAGAACTAGAGTCAAGGTGGTGGGCATACAATGCTCTATAGTATAGAGTCTATACAGATTTTGTATCATGGAAATGCACACTTGAAACCTATATGATCATATTAACCAATGCCACCCCAAGAAATTTAGTAATTAAACAAAAGAACTAGGGATGAGGATAAAACTGAAAAGGTAGCCTGTGGCCAAAGCAGGTAGGACCCTACAGGTCAGCAAGTACATTAGATTTGAAGTATGATTTCATTCTAAGTAATTGGAGATTACTGAGCTAGAGAATGACATAATGTGATTTATGTTTTTAAATGACCCTTCTAATTGCTGTGTGGAGACTATATTTGGAAAAGAAGAAGAGAGGCCAGTTTGGGGGCTGGTAAAATATTCCAAGAGAGATGATGATTCTTAGATAAGAGCAGTAACAAGGGAAGTGACTAAGAGGGGTTGAATTTAGGATATATTTTTAAAGGTGGGATTTGCCGGTAAGAGGAGAAGAGACAGCATCGAGTGGAGGGTGACTCCAGCTGGCAAATGTGATATTTTCTGAGGCAGAGAACCTGTGGGAGCTGGGGCCTCAAGGGTTGCTCTGGATCAATGTGAGGTGTCTACCAAACATCCAAAGAGATATTAAATCGACATTTGAGTTGTGAGTCCAGAGCTTGAAGCTGAAGTTTTACCTTTGGAAAACCTACTGATGGAATTTGAAGCCACAGGACTGGAATAGTTCAATCCTGGAACATTTGAATAGTGCCCAGTAGTCTAAGAAGGGGAATGAAAAGAGAACTTGAAGGACTTAACATAGGAGAAGCTCAACATTGTGAAGCCACTGAGAGGAGCAGACTCCTCCAAAGCGGTGTCCACTCCATTTACAAAAGGAGGAAGAAGAAATTACAAGTAAATCGTAATTCTAAAACCCCTGTTTCCGTTCCCTCCGACCTCTCTCCAGATAACATCCTCTCTGGAAGTAGAGTAGATTAAGATGGTCTCTAGTCTACCAGATACAGTTCACAGTCCAGTTAGAAGATATTAAAATAAAGAAATAATAAAATTATACTTTGGGGATAATTCAGAATGAGGAAGACAGGAATCACTTCATGGAGTTGCTAACTTTAAGCTGGAAGGATAAACATGAATAAAAATTTTTGGGTAGAGAAAGTTGGAAAAGAATATTCAAGGTGAAGAAAACTTTATAAAGTAGAACAAGATAAACGCAATTTCTTCCACTTGTATTCCTCTTATGTTCTATTACGTTCCCTTCTGGTTGCCAAATGAACGAATGAACGAACGAACGAATGAACGAATGAGTGAATGAATGAATACAACATATAAAAGAAAGTAATTTCTATCTAAAGACTGTGCCATGATCACTCAAGTGTGAGAGAAATATGTTTAATTTTAGTTTGCATTAGTGCATTTTGGATGATTAACATGGACAAATTTTGTTTAGCAAAGATTGATTATTTAGATTTTCAGTTGACAGTAGTTTCTGCTTTTCATTTGCCTGTCTTCCTTTCCTTAGAATACAGAGGGGACTGAAAAAGGAGGAGGGATAAAATTCAGAGATGTCAAATTTTGCTACCTTATCCCAGATTTGTGTACATTTTATCATCTTAAAATGGAAAACTGTCCAGAATTCAGTTGTTCAACCACATAACTCTAATTATTCTGAAGTTAAAACTCACTGATCAGGCTGTCTACTTACTTGACTTAGTAGGAACTTCACTGGGGGTTAAAACTACTATGAAATCAGTACTTTTATGTCTGTCTGAGTGACAAGTCTAAAGAGAAAACTTGATACAATTTATTCAGATAATTGATTGAATTAATTCTGAATAATTTACCTCTTTAGCTCAATGAATATGGACAAAAGCTGGAAATGTCATTCAGTGATTGGTAAAAGTTGAAAGAGTCTTTTAAGGTGGAGAGAGGGGGGACATTTTGACTCACTTTGAATTTAAGTAAAATCTAGGAAAGAACAAGGTTGTTTTCCTAATAGCGGCATAGGTTTGTGAGTATCCCAGGAGGTAAGACTTCAGTTTACTTGCACGAATGCATAGTTCAATAAGAAAAGATTCAAATTTAGTTGGAGTAAAACGGCTTAATGATTTCAAATATTATTTGTAATATATTAATGTAACAGGTTTGAATATCTATAATGGAGTCTCTTTCATTTGGGTCTTAAGGGTGTTCTCCTAGCCACTAATGCTGAGTGCTAGGTACATGCTGAAGTACCTAAGAGGAAAGCACTTTAGGTTAAAAGCACTTTCTCTTCTCAGCCTCGGGTTAAAAGCTATTTCAGGATTCTGTTAAAGGCATTCTTTAGTCCTCAGCTTCAGCTTAAAAGCGGCTTTGATGAAAAGTGCTTTGAGGCAGGTAAAAGATTTTATAATAAACCATATTAAGAGCTGGGGAACCATGTGGCTCTGTGGGAGTGTTGGCTAACTCCATGGAGGTGTGTAAGCTCTGGGCAGGTCTGCTCGTTCCTGTGCACTGCTCTGAACGAGCGGGTCCACTGGCTATTCTGTGCAAAAAAATGGAAAAACGTTTCCAAGAATGTAAGTGGAGAGAAGGGGTTGCGAGCCCCAACTGGGAGGTCATGCCGCACACTTTTCTGATAACATTTTGTCTCTTTGGGGCTTCCAGTCAAATACAGTGTGCGTTTCTCTTTTTCAGCCCTTACTAGAGAAAGTGACTACACAATAACATTTATAAAACACCTTCTCCTGTCTCAAAGCTGCCCACAGAATCGAATAAACAGTATCTCACTGTGAATGCGCTTTGCATATTGCACATTTTCTGTGTTTATTGCATATTCTTCATTTACATTACTTTTCCCACTAGCAGGACCTGCATTGCTAGGGGACGGTCACATATAAAGATGGAACGAAGTACTTCAGTGGGGTCTGCCTCCAGAATTGGCAGAATCACGGTCACCGCCCAGAGATGTAATTGCAAGCATTAATATTAGTTGGTGAAAAGACAGTGGTTTAAGAGGAATTTTGAGCTGATGGAGGTCAGAGAGAATTCTGAGAGATGGCAAAATGGTATATACATCCTACTTAAGTCTCAGGGAGTAGATATAAGTTCTGTTAAGGAAAGGGCCTCAGAATGGAAAGAAACTATTTTCTCACTTTGTCAGATTCAAAGCCTTAGAGCTGTTGCTTTAGGCCCTAAATTCACATGCAGGTGGCTGGGGAGAAGGGCAGTCTTCCCATCTGCTCTGGCAACAGAGTGGATCCAGAAATGTAGTGGGTACCGGAGGGACGGACGCACTGTTTGGCACCTGGGATGTTTTGTAAGTTCAGAAGCTCCTGAACAACACCCAGGCAGTGACGCGACCGTCTCTGCACGGCCATGCGAGGTGTCTTCCTGGGTCAGCTTATAGGCAACGAGCTCTCTAAGAAGAACATAAGGTAGGCCGTCCTCATCGTATGCAGTGCGCGCCAGGTGCTGTCAGAACTAGCTAGGGAGACCTTGAAGATAAAGAAAGGCTGAGTAGCTATGATTATACAGGTGGGAGTCATGACTTGTGATTTTGTGTTTTATGTCAGTGTTACTTCATTCATATCCACAGGCTGCTGGAGCATGGCCTGTTGAGGTGAGACAGGAAGTAAGTAAACTTAGATAAAAGGCATTAATTCCATCATATAGCTTTCTAATACATCTTTCCATTGGTATTCTGAAGTGAAGCCAAGCTTTCAGGGTTTGGAAGTGATATTTGGAATATTTCTTTCTAAGCAGTGCTAGAATGTCTAATTTTGAAAGAAGGAGTCATATCTTTGTGTCTTTGTGGGCCCAGTGTCCGGCCCATTGCTTGTCATATGGTAGCCCTTCCATAAATGCTTGCCAAATTAATAAAAACGATGGGCACTAAGTGAATAATAAAATTGTTTATAAAATAGAGAAAAAACTCCTTAGCCTGGCACTATGCAAAATACCTGCCACAGAGACTTCTCATCAAGCCCTCTGCATTTCATCCCAGCCACTGTTTCCCCTGCTTTCCTGCAACCTTGAACATCTTACCCATTGCTCCACATGTTCAAATATTTAAGTCAAGACTCAGTTTACAGATCATAAAGAAAACATTCATCTTTCCCACAGTTTCCTACTTGTAATCGGTGACCTGAATGCCCTTAAAGTATCTGATATTTGATATATTATGCCATATTTGTTGTACATTTATCTCCTTTACTCATTACTTGGGGGACTCTGCTTTATGTAACTTTGTAACCTCTTAGAACATGGTGATTTAAGAATATGTATGAGCAGGCAATATGAATAACAATCACAGCATAAAGGAATGCAAGCAGAGATCTCCATCCTTGTTATTGGATAGTATGTGCAAAGCTACAAGCACAGTGCTAGGCACACAGAATGCTCAAAATGTTGGCTTTATGAATGCATTGTCACAAAATATCACCATAATTTATCTGTTTTGCAATTTTCAGAAGGCCTACTCTGGCCTCAGGAGAAAGAACATTTGTAATATGCCATGCCATAGTAAGGGTAGAATCAGGAATAGAGTATAATAATTAACAGTTACTATGCTAATTGATTTTTCTATAGTATCAGCAGTCCTAAGAGGTATTATCTGGAAAGTGTTAAGGCAGAAAATTTCATTACCTTGCCCAAATTCACAAAGCAAGTAAGTAGCAGAGCCAAGACTAGACTCCCAGCCTACTTCAACATTCGGTGATTTTTATGCCTTAATGACTGCAATACATTGTAGGCCTCAGTAAACCAGAACACATATCGCTCTTTCAAAGAGCACAGGAGAGCTTGTCACCACTGCCTTTTCACTTCACTCCACATGTACCCAGACCCAATGTGGGAAATAGCCTTTCATGTATTTAATTATTTCAAACATTCTATATATACTGAAACACAATATAAAACTAAGTTCAGTTTTGTGTTCAAGTATCTTGTTCTCAAGAATGGTTGTATTTCTTGTTAGATTTTGTGTGTCTAGGATTCTAGGCTGGCAATAATTGGGGCAGCAGGCTGGGACCCTCCTGCAGCAGAGGCTGCCTGGACCAGTCCTAACCTCCAGGTGGTGTGCCAAACTGGTGAGGGCAGACTCCCTGTGGCAGATCTCAGATGAGCATCTATGACCCAGCTCAGTATGTGAAACTGAAGCTCAACGCAAATCCACAGCAGCTCCTCAGACTCTTGACTTGGAGACTTGCATCTGGGAGACAGAAGCTTCCTCTAGGCTTTTGGTGGTGTTCATACCATAATAACTGATTGTGGGAACAGACGGCTTTGGGTTATCACAGGGAAGTGCTTTCCACTAAAACCATACTGAAAAGGATTTACAACCATCTCCACAATTCTTCAGATATGACATTCCACCTCCCAAAATTTCTCCAATGGGCTATTTTTTCTCTATCTTCGGGTCCTGGACCAAGATTGTAGTCCCCTTTTCCTCCATATCTACTTCCTGTTCATCAATCCCTTCTGAGGCCACAGCTCCCTGGCCAGGGTTTCTGCTGTCCATTCTGTCCACGCTACAGCATGAGACAGGCCTATCTTCTAACGTAGTGCCCTGGTACGTGGCACTGCACAGTCATACTTAGAACACTTATATTCTCGTACTACAGGGCCACCTTGGGAATATTTTCTCCATATTACTGTGGCATCTTGAGTTGAACATAACCTCACACACAGATGTAATTGTTTCTTGTCATGTGATTAACAGTGTATTTCTGACCAATATTACCTTTCTTCAAGATTATTCATTCATCCTATAAATCTGTGATCTTTCTGATTAAAGGGCCATCAATGCAAGTGTGTGCATGGATAAAAGAAATATGCTAGAGAATTTGAGATATCTGACATCATTGGAAATTCAGTTTTTGATGAAGAGAGGGCCTAACCTTGCCTCTTCCCGCCTCCAAAAATGTTTGACTTCTTCAACTAGTAATTATGTAAACAGATTTATAACCAAAATGAGCTCTCACTTCCTCTTTTGACATGTTAATTGTTTCTAAAAAAAACATTAAGTGAGGTCTTGTCAAATTCTTTACATAATATTGAATGTTCCCCATGCTAATTAATTTTTTTAAGATGGAAAAATTGTAACATGCTCAAGGCCCCAATGCATTTCAAATGTGGAGTCACAAATGATGTAAACACCATGTTTTACTGTTCAGAAAGTAAATAAATGTATGTGGTGGTACAAACGACGAGGGAGTCTGGGGAGTAAAAGCTTGTCTGAAATTTAGATTATTTGGAATATGAAGATACTTAGATGTCCTCAAGATATTTTCAGACCATTTGCTTTCTTATTTCTCAACCTCTAGTTACATGATAGATTCTTTCATTGTGAGGTTAACTGAGGCCAGTCAGTTCCTGCCTCCATTTTTTCTTTTCCTCCTATGAGTTTGAGTTCCAAGTTCAAAGGGACAAGTTAGGAGTAATATATTCAAGTTAATGACCCTCATATGTGTTTAACTTGGATGACATCTCCTCTAAAAGCTCCCTCCTGTCTAATATGGGTAGATAAGAAAATCATTAAAAAATTGGAGCTCAACAACTGTTGAAAGAGAATGAAAATTTTTCTCTTGTGCTCTTCCATTTCTAAGGGAAATAGATCTTACGAAAATGTCAATCCTTGTAGCGGCCTCTTAGATGGCTATCTCCACAAGTTATCCATCTCAACACAGAGCACGATTCAATGGCTGCATGCATCTCCGGAAGACATAAAGTTAGGCAATTTTAAGATTTAGTCCAGCTATACAGGTTATAATTTGGGGCAAAATTTGAGCAATAAATATATAACATATTTTGTTATAAATACTGGCCAAATACATATGACTTATTTTGTTTCAGAATTAGAGTATTCTTCATAATTTGACTATCTTACATGTCTGAACATATATATTTATTAGTATCCACCATTGCTATTTTCAAACATCTCTAAATCACTTATTCCACTAATTGTAATTAATATGTGATATTTGCTACATGTTTGGTATATGCTAGTTGGGCACAATGTTTCAGTTTTCATTTAAAAATGAATATGCGAAATGGGTACATAATATTTGGCTTTATATTTCTTCAACAAAATCCAACCTAATGCTATTATTATAGATTGATGTTCTCTATCAGCTATATAAAGTGCTTTTAATTTTTTTTCATGGAATATTAAAGGTGAAATACTAGAATCCATTGAAAATAGAATGGAGTTAGGTCACAGTATTGGATAGTAAGGGCACTGAACTCTTGGAAAAATGTAAGCTGAAGAAGGTGTGTATAAACAGGTATTTCTTTCTTATAAACCTATTTAAATTTCTATGAATTCTTTACTGGGCTTTTGCCCTATGCTACAATTAAATTGTGAAAGTACATTTTTATAAAACCTTTTTCATATGTGTTGCTGATTTGAGGAGGGGGGGGAAGTTTTCTTAATTCTCTTTTGTGTTCTTTTTTATTCCCCCCCTGTGTAAGAAGAAAGTGTTCCGATCATCTTTTAAAATAATGAAAACAAATAACTGTTCCCCGGAGAATAAGAAAGCAAAAAAGAGGCTCTGTTTGACTTATCTGTGATGAGGCACTTTGGGGCTTTGGTTTTTGTGAGTTGAAGAAAGAGATGTACACAACACTCCAACCCTTCTGTTATGACAGTTTATGCTTCCTATACAGCTTATTTAACCCAAATGCCTGGGAAATAGACACAATTACCACCTTATGGAATGCTACTTAACTTTAAGTGTTCCCTACAGAATAGAAGCCCACTTCATCAAAATTTATCTCAGTTTCTCAGGAATTATTTTGTCTGCAGGCTCCTGAATGTTCCTGTGCAATTCAAAAATTTAACTCAAGATTGCTTAGAAATAACTGTGATATAAAAAGAAAGAAAATATTCCCACACTCAGGGAGTTTGTTCACAAGAATTCCTATGAAAGAGCTGTGTCCTATGCCATGTACACTTTAATCATTCACTCTTTCAGCTGTTATCAATTTACAACCAATGAAACCCCCACACTGAGTCCATTTGAGCAGTCAATTTTAATATCTCGAGGCATCTGCAGTTATTCTGAATTGGCTGCAAAAGCAGAACTAACAAGTTAAGCTCTAACCATAAGTCGACATCAGGCTGGTAAACCATACATCAAACACAGACAGTTAGTCAATACTCCAGTATGAAAAACCAACTAGCATTTTTAAGAAGAGCAATATATTCATAATATGTTTGGCAGTCTGGTTTGCATTGCCTCCTTGATGGCTGTGCACTTAACTTTCTAGCCAACAGGGTGCCTCTCGCGCTGGCAGAGCAACATGTTTGAGGGAAAACTGGTCAGTCCTCTGATTTGTGGGTAATAGTTTTAAATGCAAATAAAAGGGGTGGAGGAATGTGCCTTTTGTGACTAAGAATCTAGAAACTATCTTAATGGTTGCTTTTTATAAGGAAACTCTTTCAACCATATGTCCTGGATCTCTGAGCACAGTCCCTATTTCAAATAGTATGTCATTGTCAGGCCATGTATCTCAATTTTGTGTTTGGAAAATATGGTTGCTCGAAATGCCTCTTTCCCTCCCCGGAATGACTCCATGACAAGGTGGTTGCCTCCCATAGAGAGAAGAAGACAATGAAGAAGGAGGAGCATTCCAACAAGATCAAGGCAGTCATCACTTCAATCAAATCATTTCCAAATTTTGGGGGCTGGGGGCCCTGGGCCAGGGGGAGTGAAGGGTGTTTATGACATGGAGCTGCCTATTCCCAGAACTCTTTTATGTACTTTTATTTTATCTTCAAAAAGAAAGAACATATTAAAGGGAAATATCTAAGGAAGAATAATGCTACATAAAGTTTATGTTTTCAGATCTGTTGCCCCAGAAAATGCTTTGATAAAACACACTTAGAGCAATATAGTCAATTTCAAAGAAAAGTTGGGATAGATACCTCTCCACATTGCAATTTGACTAACACTGACAGGCCACCAATTATGATTATCCAAATTGTGATATGGCCTCTTGCCTCCTTCCCTCAAAGAAAAATAGAAAAATGCTAGTGTAGCACTTTTGCAATGAGGAGCTATTTTTCCGATGACTAAACTTTACAGAGGCTGGTGAAATTTCAACGTCACTAATCAGGTAGAATAACAAGTCAAAAGGGGGTAATTTTTAAAATATTGAACAAAGTCTGTTTCTGCCCAAAGAAAATGATACACGTCTTTTTTTTCTTTCTTTATTTTGGGAATTTGTGAAATATAATTGATTTATAAGAGACATAAATTTGAGGGGAAATATTTGTAAGCCAAACTGTTAGTGATGCTAAAGGAAATAGAAGAGCCCTATCTTAATCTTAGGGCACGTCAAAATGAATTGTCAGTATTAATAATTCTGTGCATGTAACAGTCCACACATCGGCTAACTGTGGACCTGATGAGGAGACAGTGGTTCTGAGAGCTCAATACGTACTATCTTTAAGACTCTTTCAATGGACTCTCAAATCCCAGTCATACTATGAGTGAGAAAGGAGTGGGACCTCTTTTCTCAAGTGCTATAGAAAATTCAATTCTGCCCGGCCGGTGCGGCTCAGTGGATTGAGCGTCGTCCCATGGACTGAGCGGTCACAGTTCGATTCCCAATCAGGGCACATGCTTGGGTTGCGGGCTCGATCCCCAGTAGGGGGCATGCAGGAGGCAGCCAATCGATGTTTCTCTCTCATATCGATGTTTCTATCTCTCTCTAAAAACTCAATAAAAACATATTTAAAATATAAAACCACCACCACAACAAAGATAATTAAACTCTTTTCATGGCCTAGGAAGCATTTATTCATACATTTGTTCAAATTATCAATCTCAGGTCAGGATGAAACTCTGTTTCTCCCCCACCTCCATTATCCACCCTACCACACAATGAAACCACCTGCTAGCACTTTGTGTAGGCAGTGGCATTAGAAAAACTGCCAAGGAGAAAGTGAATAGCCAGCGATGGCTTCGGATACAGCTGACAGGGTCTGCAGGGGCCCTGAAACACTGACGAGAACTAAGCTGAAGAATCTCCCACTGCCTGTGCAGCAGGGTTTAGGCATCGTGAACGAACTATGGTAGGAGAAGACCTGCTGGAGAACAGAAGGGTATCAACGATAAGTGCCAACCTTTAAAAAGGGGGATTCTTGGGAACGCTGATGAGGGCCCTGTGTCTCTTCTCTTCAGGTGGTTTCACGGAAGGAAGATTTAGGATGTGATCAGAGAATTGAAACGGTCACAGATCACCTCCCCAGAGGGCAGCAGCCTCCCGGCACAGTTATGTTCGCCTGAATTTTGGTCAGCTGCAACTAGTTGAGGATATGCTCAGACAGCGTATAAATCTCGGCTGGGGCAATGTCAGAGATGGAAGGGGAGGTTCTGTATCTTTCCTACAATCTACACCCACACACAATTTGAGTTCAAGCACAGGGTATCCTTAAAACGTGGTATCGATTCATGTTATGGAGCAAACCTGTCCTTCCCTTTGCTGTTTCCTTAGTGGTGTTCATGCTCTATCTCTTATTATTTTACAGAAGCTTGTCAGCCCTGGAACTGCAAGGCTGAGAGGCAATATCCCGAACCGGCTCCAGGTTTGGACTAACTGTGCAGGGTATGCCAAAACTCTGGGAGATTTTTTAAGGGTAGATAGTCCATGAAATAAATAAAACTAACATCTACTACCAAGGCAAGATTTAATATGGATTTTAGAGGTCATTGGCTAAAAATAAAATGCCAATAAGCTGGTTAGGAAACAATTGGGTCCTATTCATTCTATATACCCAGCACTTAGTATGGCTATTACCCGGCATCCAGTCGGTTTTAGAACTAAAGCCTGATATATTTGGCATTTTCTTTTAGTCAAAAAAGGAGAAAGATCTTGAGAACTTGACTTAAAGGGCAAGGACTGTAATTTAAAGGAAGGAAAAAGGAGAATTATTATTATTATTATTTGCAAATATACAAAATATTGTGGGTTATACCAGGAAATTATTGGTAACATTATTTTGTAGATACTAAAAATCCAGTATTTATAAGTCACTGTCTCAAATAATATTAAATTCTAGCCCTAGCCAGTTTGGCTCAGTTGTTGGAGCATTGGCTCCTGGATCAGAGAGTTGCAGGTTCGATTCCGGTCAAGGGCATGTACCTCAGATGTGGTTCGGTCCCCAGCCCTGGTCAGGGTCGTGCAGAAGGCAACCAATAGATGTGTCTCTCTCACATCTCTCTCTCTCTCTCTCTCTCCCCCCTCCACTTTATCTGAAGATAAATGGAAAAATAACCTCGGGTGAGGATTTCGAAAAAAAAATTCTAACTAATGCCTGTGTAAAAAGTTCTCTCTCCATAAGAAAGTAAATTATTGCACCACAAGGAAACCAATTTATTATTCTGGCTTATTCTTTCTCCCCTTACCTAATTTGCTCCCATCTCTGGACCTCATTTTTCTCTTGTTGCTCTAAAGTTATTCTGCTTTCAATATCTCATAAGACCTGGATCATTTCCTCCCTGGATAACAGGCTTTTAAAAGACATGGGCTTAACCTGCTACCCAGGTGCACTTCTTTTCTCAGCAGTTGCCATCTCTCAGGGTGACCTGTGTTTTATTATTGAACAGAAGCTAGCTATGTGGTTGGTACTCTATTACCAACACATTTGCTCCCAAGAGCCTTTAAATAACAGAAAGTGCCTGGGAACTGTAAATGCAAGGGAACCAGGAAGCTTGTAGGCCAAGATAAAGAAGCTTAAGGTTGGCTATTAATTTTGGCTAATATTAAATCATGACATAGCTCACTTGTAAGGATCACAGTTCAATTATGAACCATAAAAGAGTTTAAAGAGAAGAAGATTTATAAGATATTTTTAGGCACATTAGTGCATATTGTGGAAGTTGTGAGAGTATTTCAGGACCAAGCAATGATAGACCCATGCATCAGTATATAAATTCAAATACAATTATTCTCAGACTAACACTGATCAAGTGGCAAAGTTGGAGCATATCTCTACTCAAACATATACTGCAGTGCTGCTCACACATTTTTTGCTTAAATTAATAATGTGACGGGTCATTTACTCTGTCATATATCAGTACTAATAAATTATTTTAAAAAATACTTTCCTCTTAACTCGGTGCTTTTGCTATTCATAAACATGGCTATTGAAAGTTTAGTGCTGATACTTCGTATCTTCAATTTGAATGGCAAACATTTCTTTACTTCTCAATATAATTGACATACGTTATAGAAATACTATTTCAAAGACATTATTTTCTCATATGACAGGAACTTTATACAATTACTCATGTCTGTGTAGGTGATTACTTAAATGTACCAGCAATTAGATGACACTCTGTATGTGGAGATGGAAGGAGAGAAAGAAGGAGGGAGAGGAGGAAGAAAAGAAGTTGTTAAATGGTTAAGATAAGCTGGGCACTGTGCAAGGTTCTTTCCATACATCATTTCACATAAATTTCATGATGTAAATTTCATCAATAACCAAATATTAAGTTGTATAGCTGGTAAATGGCAGAATCCAGATTTAAACCTGGCTCAGTCAAATTCTAAAGCTGCTGTGCTCTCAAATAAACTCAATTTTCTTAATTGTAAAATAAAGCTGAAAATTGTCTATCATCGTTAAAAACCTATAAAGATTAATTCAGTTCATCAAGAGTATGTAAGTCATTCTGTATCTTTTGGACATATTTGATGTTTGAGGCGGGTGTGAATCCCTACAAATCAGCCTACAGTACTAAGCATATCATTGACAATTTCTACTCATGCATACAAAGCATTAGCTAGTCTTTGTACAGCCTCATTATGTAATAAGGAACGACAACCATTGTACACAAGAAATTTGAGCCAAGTCACTAATGTGATAGAAACAAAATGAGACAAATACATGAAAGAAAGGAACCTACATGAAAATGAAGATTCGAAGAACTGAAAAGAACATTTTAAACTAAAAAATGAAAAATAAAATAATAAAGTCCACAGTGACAACAAATTTATCTATCTTTAAATAAGTTACAAAAGAAATAACCTATTTTTTATTTTCCCACTGTTCAATTAGTTAATATTTACCAAGTGCAAAGTGCCATCCTCACTATTAGTTATGGGAGTAGAGAGGTCAACATAATTTTTGTCCTTGTGGCATGTGACAGAATGATATGTGCAAAAAAGAACAGAGAATAAGGAAGGCATCTAAAAAATTGGAAATAAATTGTTAAAGTTAAAATGAATTCATATGAAGACAGGAGGATAAAACTGAGAATTCTTTCAGAAAGAATATGAGAAAAATCAATTGATGATCTAGTACTCACATCATAAATATCTCCAAAAAGGAAACAGAAAATTGATGGAAGAAACTTATCAACATAATAATAAAGAGAAAAAATTCCAGAGCTGAAGAGAATTACAATTCTTCAAGTTGAATGCCAAGCATACATTTTTAAAATTCTGCCAACTATGCACGTTATCTTGATTATAGAATCTCAAATAAAGACCAAAAAATCCCAATGATTCTGAAAGAAAAAAAAATCAAACTAACGAAAATAAGAAATTGAACCTACAATTCTGTATTATAAAGGCAATGGAATGTTATGCCCAACTAAACTATTGATCCAAGTGTATGGGGATACTGAAGATATTTTTGGACAGTCCGGTCAGGTCTTATGTTTTCTAAATGAGTTACTGAAGCTATTACATAATAATAAAAGAATTTAAAGCAATAAAGACAAGCATGGCAATCAGAAGACAATGAATACAACTCAGAAAATCAGTGAAAGGAAGTCATAGCGTGATAAAGGTGAAAACTGGAAAGCAACCAACCCAAATTGGTGTGAAATGGTGGAAGGACTTTAAAAGATACTCTGGGGAAAAAAGCAGAGATTTCTAGACTAGAATATATGCACTGTTTAATTGAGATAATTAAACAAACCCTTAATAACATAAAGGCCTAGAAATCAAGGAAAAAAATCAACTCTGGGGGAAAAAAGTCTGTATGAGAAATTCACAATCAAACAATATACCCAACTAAAATATAGCATGATTATAAGTAAATGATGGAGCATAAGCTTCAAAAATAAGAACATAATTTACGTGGTACATTAGGCACAGCATTGGACCCATGGATATACTAATCCAATCTGGTACATTACTTGGCCAAAACTTTCTTATTATTTACACAATCAAAATAAAGTATATGTTGATGACTAAATTTTTTTTTTCAGATTTAGATGCAAAATATGTGGGGGAATGGAGGACTTGATTGTGGTTGTGAAACAGCATAAAAATACTAATATGACCTGCAAATGTGAAAGAAAAAAGAATATTTTTCACCATGATCAAAGGGCATTAGTCTTTGACGGTCACAGAAGTTATGATATTGTAAGAACAGAGAAGGAAGTCTAATACTTAGCATTGTAGTAAACAACCTTATACAATTGTAATCTTATGAATTTTTATTTTTATTTTTAACTTTTAGAATCAGTTATAAATAAATTAGGATTATAGAAATCAGTGAAATAATATAAATTTTCAAGATGTAGAAGTAAAGGTTACAATAGCAAAGGCAGAGGAGATGAGAGAGGAAGAGGGCACTAAGTGTCTCATCATGTCAATGGAGGCATTAAGTCTCAATTTTCTGTGGTTAATAGAACAATAAATCAAGATTTAAGTATGTTGAATGTTTTAGAGTAAGCCAATGGAAACAGCCAGACCAGCTGTATTTCACCATAAGTATTTGGGAAGGAAAGGGCCAGGTAGACGAGGTCTCATCAATTGAGTTAAATTCATGCCAATTGTAAAAGAAACCGGAGATAACTTCTAAGCTTGACAAATCAAGACGTGATAACAGTAAAGGTAAGGAAACTATTGACAGAAAGAAATTAATCTATACTCCAAATAATAGTAGCGTAAGATATGGCAGCAACCACCAGAAGAACTACAAACAGAAACATTTCCAAATGGTGCCCTTAAGCAGCAAAACAGGGATGAGGCAGGAAAGCACTGTCCTGCATCAGAAATTCTGGAGGCATACTAGTTCATCTTTAAATGGGAGGTTTCCTTTATAATATACTGATCAAAACCTAGAAGTAGTCCAGCATGGCTTTCGATTTCTACCAATATCATCCAGTATGGTTTTGCCCATATTAAGATGAAAGAAACTACTTTCAAAACACACAATTCTCTCTAACTCTATAATTTGATATAAGGAAATACTAATTCCTCCTGGAAAACCAAACAACTGTTACCTTTTCTAAAAATTGCATTGCCAAGGATTTTCTGTTCTTGGATGTCAGTGCTGTTACTTGAAAGATTACATAAAGTAGTTGGGTTGATGCTAAATTATTACTTCAGTTCCAAAAGCAAATAGATGATATATACAAACACACATACCATCCTAAAAGGTGCCCTCTCGCCTATAATTTCCATATTCGATTGATTCGAGTTTTATTTCCAATGAGAGGTTCAATGCAATAAACACACACATTTAAAAAGCACTCACCATTCCCTTAACCGAGTGTGAAAGTAGGTGGAGAAATTGAAGGCTTTTCAGAAGCTAGCACTGCAATGGCACAGTGATTGCTACACCCCCCTGAACTCTGAAGCTCTCTCTCCATTGGGTGAGCACTCACAGTTACCTGCAGGCCCCTTTTCGGCATCACAATGTGGCCTTCCCATTAGCCACGTTAAAGAAATTACAAAATGCAGCCGCATCAAATGACTGTTTCCAGATCTAGATTCGAGCCAATGAAATCACATATTGGCCAGATCTGCATAAGTACAAAAAAAGTTTTGCAGAAGGAGTTTGTGACTGAGTTTAGGCTACATGACATCGGGACAATTCTTTTTTCATATTTATGCTGCGCACTGTAAAACCAGTAAAGCACAGCCTTTCCTGGTCCACAATGGGTGCTCAGTAAAGACAGCTGAATTCAAAGCTCAGGCTCTCAACGTGTTGGTAACATTACAGGGAAGACTGAACACTGACAATGTCTGTGGCCCTGCAAAGCCGCTCCCAGGTTCCGGGAAGCACACTGTAACACCCAACCTCCACTCCCAGCCTGCCTGAACCTTGATAACGAAGGCCTGTATTCTGGATCTGGACCGTCAGGCACTTTAAAGAATTTGTTTTTTTGTAGTTTGCTGGTTTCTTCTATTTTTTTTTATTTTTTTTTATTTTTTTATCTTTATTATTGAAAGTATTATAGGTGTCCCCCTTCTTTTCCCCCATTGACCCGTCCTCTCCGCTCCCACCCCCTCCTGCCTTCCCCACGCTATTGTCTGTGTCCATTGGTTATGTATATATGTATATAAGTTCTTTGGTTTATCTCCATAATCTTTGGGCAAATGCACTGCAGAACAATTTAAAAAGTCATTATCCCTTTTTCGAAATACTTTTCATTGAAAGAGTTAAGTCATTTTACTTGGAGAAATTAACCATTTAACCATTCATCATTAATTTATTTTGTATGATTTTTTGCAACCTTTCGAAAACCCCGATTTCAATGATTTTTCAAAGTCTTTGCCTTAGCTATGCTAAGAAAATAAACGTAAAGTACTCAATTTTACTGGGCCTGTAGCTTTAAAAATTGGCTTAATGCTTTTTACTCGGTTAAAAAAAAAATCTCAGTAAAAGCTTTTAAAAAATTCACAGTTAAAACTGAAACAATCCCAAGAAGTGACTATATTTGCATAATGATCTGTATTTGGAAGAAAATTCCACTGAAGACAACAATGGCAGCTTATCAAATCAGAATTTCACAAAGATTTTTCATAGCCCTACTAATGAAGACAGACTCATCGGTCAGCTTTGGTGAACATTTAATGGGGCTCTAAATAGGAAATGGACACAGCGAGTGTTTTCAGAGGTTCTAGGGCATCAGTGTGAAGGCTGCATTAGGCACCCAGCTCCTCTGCTGCCTTCTGAGAGCAAGTCTGGAGCACCACAGTTATTCATTCTTTCGCATTTTGATTGGGCCAGACCCTGCCACTGAATCAAAAGACTTTTCATTTTGCCAGAGTCATGACACATTTGGACTTCATGTCAGATTGGGATTGTTTGGGTTTTATATATTTTTCAAGATGGCAGGTAACCTGTAACTGAATCCAGTCTAAGAAAATGATAATCTATGGGATGAATTCCAAGGTAGAAATGAATATTAGTATATTATTATATGTAATTGAATCTGAAGAGGATCAAATACTGTCTGTGGCACTTGAAAAGAACATTTTCAGGGAGTAAAAGTCTGAGATGAGCCGATTTGGAATATGTGTTATTTCCACCCCCAAATGCTTACATTCTAAGAATTTTCCACTCTATTAGTGATATTCATGCTCATGCTTCACAAAATTTCACCTTCTAGGACTGGTTCAAAATGACAGATGATTTTTGTGATATGTTCATCTGTTTCAAAGTGGACCGAAATTGATAGATCAAACAGTTATTGTAAACTATTTAAATAATTCTCATATTAAGAGTTGCTAAAAATATGAAAATCTGCTTTGCCCTCTTCCTGATAAGTAATTATATATTAAATCACCTTTTGACTTATATAAAAATAAGTCTTTCAATTTTGTTCTCAGAGTTTATTTTTGCCCATTTTCATTTTTTAAAAATATTTAACTTTCAAAATATATTCATCAGTTAGAAAATCTGAAAAACGGAGAATAATGGTCTCGACACTATGTTTCCTTGGTCAGAAAAATAATATATTTTTGTTGTGTGATCTATAAGGTAAATTCCAGTTACAGAAATCTATATACCTGGTCAGTCTATCCATCCAACCTTTCATCTATCTGGCATGCTAGCAATAATAACAACAGTAATAAATAATATTATTAATAGCAGTGAATATTAATTGAATGCTTATGTTCCAGAAACTCTGTTAAATGCTTTACATGAATTATCTCATTTATTTCTCTCAATGGTGGGTATAAGTATTCCCATTTAACAGATGAAATATCTGAGACTCAGAGAGATCATAACTTGTTCAACATCATCACAAATGAGTGGTAGAACCAATTCCAATGAGTGTAATGCCAGAGTCTATGTTTTTCTAGTCTTGGGGGTAGGTTACTCTAGGATATTTTATTCTTTAGTTTAGATATATCCACCAAAATACCTGCTTATTTAAGTTTAGTTTGAGCTCTCTGTCTTCCAGATCTCAAATCCCCAAATTTTCATGATACTATTTTGTTTTGGACTTTCTTCCTAGCTCTTCTCCCTAGCATTTACTTCAGACTATAACTAGGGTTATCAGATAACTGATTATCCAAGTCAGGACATGCCTGAGAGTAGAAAGGGCTGCTATTGTTAGGTATGCTGGAGCAATAGGTATAAACTGGGATTGTCCAGACACATGGAGACATGGAGTCATTCTGTTCTGTTGGGCCACTAAGATGTCTCTTCTCTGTTCCTGGTGCTGAGCTCAGATTCCCTGAAGGCTAAACTAGGTTTTTGTTTTTTTGTGTGTGTGTTTTTTTTTTGTTGTTGTTTTTTTTTGCAATAATCCTATGATGCATCCTTTATTTCCTCATGGTTATTCTTCTAGACAATTATTTTTTCTCTCCTATAGAGCAGAACATTTAATAAGCAACCTAAAAGGAATAAAATATCCTACTATTCTTTTAGAGCTGAATAGCTATGGTCACAGACGCAATTCATTTATCACTGCTATAGTAAAAGTATAAAATGTCTTGTACCTTTAATAAGTCCTTTTTCTTGCAGAGTTTTCAGGGAAGGTCTTCGGGTAATAAACTTCTTTAATCTGCTTTTAACTCGGTTTTTGTCGCTTGTATCGGAAGCACTATGATGCAGTCTGAACACTGGAGATTTGAAAAAAAAAAAGGCAGAGGCTTTCAGTAAATTTCTCCTTTATGATTATTACTTTATGCTAATATGAATAGAAAACAGTAGTTATGGAACAACTCCCTGAATTAATGGCTTAGGCCCTTCTGCTTAGACAGGGCATACGAGTAAAAATTTGCCCATATGAAAATATTAGCTCTGCTGCAGCAGGAGTGTGCAACGAGAATGTGGTTAGCTCCAAACAGTCACAATTTATTTTCACTTTTATTCTGTCGCAGTTAACATAATAACCTCTGCTGGACAATTCTACCTATATGTATCTATACACAAAATTAAGTTCGATGAAAAACTCTTCTAAACAAGGGGATGAACACTTTATAATGGCTCATTTTAATTAATTATGATTCTATATTACCTGTAGGTAATTCAGGTATTTTCAAAGGTCCTGCTTGCCCATATAATTTTGTCAATCTTCTTTTTTTTTCATGTTAACCCAAAGTGATGTCTTTTCCTGAAGCGGATATTTTTTATTCTTATTGATGTCAAATGACCACCAATTCTGGGGGAAATTCTGAAACACAAATTTGCCTCAAACTTTTTCTGTGTCTTTAGCAGTCCCCTATCATCAGCTTCCTATCCTCACCTTTACCTTCCAAATTAGGTGTCAAATTCATTCCTGAACAAATATCTGTGATCATCAGGCTCCATGGTAATGGCTGTGAATTCAATGATGAACATAACGCTTCAGGTCTGACCGTCATTAAGCATAGAGTCTAAATACATCCAAGGTATATATCTTATTATGAATGATTGATAGGAATTTATTGTCTCTGTAAGGTCAGATACAGATATTCACTGGGTCCTCCACCATCTTAACCCAATTATTGACGTAATGTGAGGATTTGGGGTACTTTATTAGGTACAAAGAACCTATTTTCCTTTCAAATTATACCTTAGAATAAGCCAATCATTCAAGTGGATGAACAATAATATATCTAAAATGCATTGAGACCTTACTATGTACTTGGTACCCTCCTAAGTATCCAACATGATTTAACTATATTCTACTGCAATCTAAACTTCATGTGGGTAGGGATTTTTATTTACTTTTGTAAATGTTGTTCATTAATGTGTCCCTAATATCTCAAATATTGTTTAATATATAGCAATGTTTAGCTAAAATTTATTGATCAATTATCACAATGACCTTTTGAAATATATACAATAATCCTACATACTTTTAGAGATAAAGATGCTAAGGCAAAGAAAATAAATAACTTGTTCAAGGTCAAGTTTGGCTATGAGGCCAGTCTCATAGAACTTTTATCTGATATTCTCATTTATTGAAGTACTGGTGAAAGGATGGAAGAGGAAGAAAAATAAAAATATCAGGAGCTCAGTTACTCATTTAAAATAAAAAGGTTTCAATCAAAAACATTTTTTTAAAGTAGTTATTGGATGCAAAATATTTTGCTAACTTCTAGTTATAAGGAAGCCAAACTTGAGCCATCCTGTCCCATCATAATGAACTCAGAAGAAAAAAGAGAAAGAGAGACTTAGGAGGGAGCTGAAGCTGGAAAAAAAAGAAATTGCTTGGGTTTGAAGTGAAATGTTCTTAATGGGGTCTCCAAGGAACCCACAAAAGTGCCTAAGGGAGACTGTCTGCTTTAAAAAGTCAGCCTGAAACTAAACCACCTCCTTACACCATATACAAGAATAAACTCAAAATAGATTAAAGACTAAATATAAGACTCAAAACCATAAAAATCCTAGAAGAAAACATAGGCAGTAATCTCAGACATTTCCTGTAGCAATATTTTTTTCTGATATATCGCCTCAGGAAAGAGAAACAAAAGAAAAAAGTAAACAAATGTCACTGTATCAAACTAAAAATGTTTTGCACAGCAAAGGAAATCATCGACAAAATGAAAAGACAACCCACTGAATAGGATAACATATCACCAATGATATTTCTGATAAAGGGTTAATACCCAAAATTTATAAAGAACTTATAAAACTCAACAACAAAAACCCCCCAAAATCCAATTTAAAAACAGGCAGAGGACCTGAATAGACACTTCTCCAAAGAGGACATACAGATGGCCAATAGATAAATGAAAAGATGCTCAAAGACACTAATCATCAGAGAAATGCAAATTAAAACCACAATGAGAGATCACCTCACACCTGTTAGAATGGCTATCATCAATATATCAATAAACAAGTGTTGACAAGGATGTGGAGAAAAGGGAACCCTCATGCGTTGTTGGTGGGAATATAGATTGGTGCAGTCATTGTGGAAAGCAGTATGGAGTTACCTCCAAAAGTTAAAAATGGAACGGCCTTATGACCCAGTGACTCCACTTCTGGGAATTTATCGGAAGAAACCCAAGACACTAATTCAAAGAGTATATACATATCCCTATGTTCATTGGAGCATTACAAAAGCCAAGATTTGGAAGCAGCCCAAGTGTCCACAAATAGATGAGTGGATAAAAAAGCTGTGGTATATACACAATGGAATACTAGTTGGCCATAAAAAAGAAGGAAATCATACCATTTGCCACTGCATGGATGGACTTGGAGAGCATTATGCTAAGTGAAATAAGCCAGTCAGAGTAAGACAAATACCATATGATTTCACTTATATATGCAATCTAATGAACAAAATAAACTAACCAACAAAATAGAAACAGACTCATAGATATAGAATGACAACTGTCAGAGCGGAGGGGCCTTGGGGGCTGGGTGGAAGAGTTGAAAGTATTATGTAAAGAAAGAAACACATAAACACAGACATCAATATGGTGATTTCTAGAGAGAAAAGATGGTGGAGGGAGGTAGAAGATGGTAAATGGGGGATAAATGGTGATGGAAGGAGACTTGACTTGGGTTGGTGAACACAAAACAAAATACATAGCTGATGTATTATAGAATTGTACACCTGAAACCTATATAATTTTATTGGCCACTGTCACCCCAATAAATTCAATGAAAATTTTAAAAGAAGCCCTAGCCGGTTTGGCTCAGTGATTAGAGCGTCAGCCCTCAGATCAAGGGCACGTACCTTGGTTGCGGTTCGTCCTGGGCCCTGGTCTGGTTGTGTGGGTGGCAACCAGTCGATATGTTTCTCTTACATCTATGTTTCTCTCTCTCTCTCTCCCTCTCTCCCACTCTATCTGAAGATAAATAGAAAAATATCCTCAGGTGAGGATTAAAAAAAATAATAAAAAAGAAAAAGTCTTCCTGGCTCAGAGTGTAAGAAGCCTTATTACAACTGGTCAAATAAAGACACTTTTGCATCCTCCCCCTGGCTTTGACCACAAAGTTCTTGCAAACTTGTGTAAGGCTAAGGAAGAAAGGAAACATCTTGCCTTCCTCCTAGCTAGGTGCAGAATAGAGTTTTAATTTTAAATTAAGTTAAAAATTTTGATTATCACATGGGATTAAGCACTATTCAATACTGAATTAAAGCAATACTTGCCACTTAAAAGGACCATAATGTTTTATACTACCTTAAAGCGGGGTTCTTAACCTTGGCATTTTTGACATTTTAGGTCAGACAGTTCTTTTTCTTTCTTTCTTTGTTTTTGTATTTTTTTTGTATTTTTTTGTATAAGGTTGTCCTGTGGAGGAGGAGTAGAACATTGTGAACCCTCCCTGGTTTCTACCCATAATATTCCAATAGCACCCTGTCCTTAGTTGTGAACATCAAAAATGTCTCCAGACATTGTCAAACGTCTCCTGTGGGGGGAGAAGGAGGAAAATTGTTCCCTATTGGGAATCACTGCCTTAAACTGAAGAAAAAAGTTATAAGACCTGCTTAAGCTCTCATTTATTTGTGGTAGGAAGTCTATTCACACACTGAGAAAATATAAAAGAATTGTAAAATATAAAAAAAAAATATTAGTTTAATAACATCACTCTATAAGATATCTGTTTATAAGTATATTTTATAGACACACACATCTGGTCTATCATCTATTTGCTACCTTTTTTTCTTTAATCCTCACCAAGGTCATTTTTCTATTTATCTTCAGATAGAGTGGGAGAGAGGGAGAGAGAGAGAGAGAGAAAAAGAGAGAAACATCGCTGTGAAAGAGACACATCGACTGGTTGCCTCCCTCATGACCCGACCAGAGCTGGAGACAAACTGCAACCGAGGTATGTGCCCTTGACCAAATTGAACCCATAACTCATTGGTCTGCGGGCCGACTCTCTAACCACTGAGCCAAACTGGCCAGGGCATGCTACCTATTTTTTAAATGAAATGGTTATAAGAGTACAGCCACTATCATGTAAAGTGGGTCCCTGGATCTGTCACTTGAAAAGGTTGGGAATCACAGCTGTAGACCAGAGCTCCCCACTGTGCCTGGCAGAATGGCTATATAGGGTGAGAGTCATGCATGCTGTAGGGGTTCAGAACGAGCTGCCCCAAGATGTACTTCAGGGGTGTGCAGATTATTTTGAGCTAAAGGCAACCTAGACCCTACAGGTTCAAGAGAGACTTCTGCTTGCCCCTTAAATACTAGAAGAATTTAAGTTAGGAAGCTGGCCCGTGATAAGAATTACCACCAGAAATGACCTTTCGAGTACCTAAATGGCAGGGCAAACTAGTACTTACTGAACATGTGCTCTCCTTGCAACTACCTTTTGAAGCCCCCAGGTACATTGCTTCATCTCTAGCTCAGAATGTCTCATATACGTCAATTTCCCTTTGTGTGTGTGTGTGTGTGTGTGTGTGTGTGTGTGTGCGTGTGTGTGCGTGTGTGTGTGTCTGAACCTCTCATGCATGTAGGGATGTGGGGTTTCTGACTCTCATGTATGTAGGGTTCCCATACATTTGTATGTAGTTAAAAGTCATAATTTTCTCTTGCTAATCTGTCTCATGTCTGTTGGATACCAGCCAAAAGAACCTTGAGGGTAGAGAAAAGTTTCTTTCTGCTTTAGACCTGTGCTGTCCAATAAGGTAGCCACTAGCTGTGAAATGCAGCTTGTGCCATAGGATGAAGTAATGCTTTAGATATTTTTAGTTAAATAAAATACATTACTAAAATTAATATACTATTAAAACTTATTTCTTGTTACTTTTTAAAATGTGGCTACTAGAAGATTTTAAATTACACACGGGGTTCATATTATATTTCTGGATAGTGCTGCTAGATGGTAAAAAATAAACAAACACATCTTGACCACCTACTACATGTATGGCAGTGCAGGATTTAACTGTTGTGGATAAAAATGCATATGGTTTGTGTAATTATAATACAGCATGATAAGGAGTATAAAGTACAATAGACGAAGGGATCTTAGCAGAGGAATTGATCTCAGCTCATTTTGGAGAAACAGCAAGTGCAATTAGCAACAGTTGCTTTTACAGGGCCATGAATATCAGGCATTAACTGATTCAAAATTATATGATTCAAGAGTCATCTGAGCATCTGAATAAACTGTGCCTACATGATATGCTATCAACTTCCATCTGGGTCCAGTCATTGCCATGACCACCAGTCGTATGTGGTTTGCTTCAGCTGATAGCTGTATTACAGCCCCAGGGGTCTGGGGTCTATATTGGAGGCTGAAGGAACACTTACGTCTTTCAGAAAAAAAATCTGCCTCATAATTTTGGTTTCAAGTCTGCCTTTGAAATGATATGGAACAATCAATCTACATGTTCACAGGTTACCAAAGGTTACATTTTCTATTTCTAGTCTTACCTCAAAATCTTTTCATTGTCCATGACAGAATGCCAAGACATACAGGGCCAAAGAAGTATTTTTCCTGCCACTTTGGAATTAGTGAAATGTTGTCATTAGGAGGGACTTTGCAAATTAAAACACATACACACAGTGTACATGTGAGGTTATGAAAATAACTACATAGTGAGTTACACCTTTTTGGAACTCCTTAGGTAACTCTGGTGATAGTATTCTTAATTACAGAGATATATATGTATATTATTTTGTTTTCAACACTATCAGGCTCCCCATGTGAGAGATGTGTGCAGGGTGTATTGGTTTTTTCAAAGAAAATAAAAATATATTTTTAAATGCTTTATCTTGTTTCCTTCTCATACAGACAGAAACCAGCAGAGACTTGGATATGGTTACACAGTTTTTAACAGAGCCGAACTCTCCAAAGTTGCCTCGTATGATGACTTTCCTGGAGACAGAGTAGATCTTCAAATTCCATTTCCTGATGCCATAAATAACCATCCTTAGATGACAAGTCAAATTACAAGGCCTATGCCATCATTCATTTCGCTCATTTTGTTCCAAGGCAAGTTATGTAGAAGTTAAAGTCAATAGATGACTATAATATATGGTATACTTTTTATTAACCAAATAACTTAGAAAGCACTGTAATTACAAATAAACGTGTAACAAACACATGGGTACGACGCAAAGTCCATCCCTGGGTCCCTCTGAACAACACAAAATATTTGAATATTGTGGTTTACAAACTGACTTTAACAGCCAAACTTATAAAACAGTTTACACTTTTCTGTTGTCAAGGGAGAAAAACTTGCCAAATTGTTTGTTTTAAGTAAATACAACATAACCAATTAAGGCAAGCAACATTTAAACACAAGCCTATGATAATCAAGACATAGTTTGCTTCTGATTTCACTACCGATTTTAACAGAACAGAGTTCCTTCCATTTTCCCACAGCACCCAAGTGACCCCACACATACTTTTAGAAACTTGTAATCACACAGTGCAAATAAAAGGACACTTTACTGGAAAATACAGTGTGGTATAATAATCCATCATTTATGAAAAATAGAATTCAGCCTTTTCTTTTTCCTCAGAGATTCAACTACTTTTTGAGGGCGAAGCTTACAGCAATTTAAAGGTTTATGTTAAGCCAACGAACAGTTTTTTTCCATTCTCATTTAAACTTTTTATTCAAAAAATGAAAAGAGACTAAAGAGATATGGGCTTAAATTCCGAAGCATTTAATCTTATTTACAGAGGAATCACTCTTAATTTTACATAGTTTCCCCTCTAGGAAAAATTAACCTGAATTGGATTAACTTTCCAGGTATTTTAGAGTTTACTTTTTTATGTCCTTTATGCTCTCCTCTTTCTCCTCCATTGATGGGTGATCTTTTCTTTCAAATGCAAACAATTAGAATATTTTTCAAAGCCTAAGAATTGTGAATAACAATGTGCAATTTAAGTCTCGATACACACAGGCCAAAGGCATTAGTTTTAAGCACCATTCTTAACCATTTGAGAGATTTAATTGGCATCAAAGCTGCTCACACCAGAGAATAGTTAGGATCTTGGGCTTTTCAAGATGATCTTCAATAAATATCATTACATATGAGAATAGGCATTAGCCTAACAAAGTTTTATACCTGACACAGCCATCCTGGCGTTAAAACCACCTCTAGAGGCAGAATGTTCATTGTAATGGGTGCCCTCTGTGTATTTATTTTCCATCCTTAGCAAGGGGAGGAGGAAGAAACAGAATTTGGATTATGAACATCCACTACCATTCTATTAAGGGCTGGGAACCACAAAAGAAAACCCTCAAATCTTCCAGAATCCAACGGTTTGGATAATATGACCCAGAACTGTACATCTGCCAGAATTTTTCTTGCTGTGGACCTTGTTTTGAAATATTCCCGTTTTCTGCCAAACTGCTGTTCTCGCGGTATTCCCATGTTACAATTACATGTTGTTGTCGTTATTTTTTTATTTTTTTTAAGTTTGGAATGCTGGGAGAGCCAACGTTTCAGAAATGTTGTTCAAGGAAAGTAGACAAATGCTAACACAAACATCTTTCTAGGCTACTAGGCACTTTTTGGGTGAAGTTGTACATAGGCGATGGTTTCCTGAGCAGCTAAGAGCTCCCCACATTGCAAGTCTAGGAGGGTGTTCAGAGCAAAGCTGACTCGAGTTGCTCGGTGCGATCCTCTGACCACACTGCAGTGTCCAAAGAGGGAGATCCAGAAAGAAATGACAAAATAAGGTTATATCAGGCTCTTAATCCCCAGAGATTCCAAAACACTTCTCAAACCATCGCACGGCTTACATAACAAAGAACTGAATTGTCTCCACTCATATTTTCCAATATGACCTTCTTGTATTCCAAATTACCCTGTTGTACCACTTTTTAAATTATTGAAATAAGAGCACCGTGCCCAAAATTGATTGAAAAGAGAAATAAAGTTTATTAAATTTCTTTTCAGCCTCCTGCCTGATTCTTTTCCAGGGCATACACGCTGGTGCTAATTCACGCGGCTGTAATAAATACTGTTTTGCCCTTTCCAGCGTGCGGTTTTAGAGCTTGCAAAACTTTGCACATAACTCCCTGTGTCAGAGTGGCTAGCAAGGGTAAGTTGGGGCTTAATGTACTGCTGGCCATTTAATACCTCTTTTTTTTTTCACTTGCTTAATGTAAATAGGAGTCATAATTTCAACCCCAACTTGCAGCCTGAGAAACTAAGTTATTGAAACTTTAAGTGACTTAACTTGAAACACAAATCATGATTAAATCTGGAAATAATTGCAAGAGGGAATGCAGGGCATTTTAACAGCAGCGCTTTGTTTTAACCACTTAATTTCCACTTAGACATTGTAGAAATACAAAATAAATAATCAGTTTGAAACAGAAGGGTATGCTAATGATTCATATTTATTCTATCTACCCATTTAAAGAGAAGTGAGAACTCATACAATAAAAATATTTACTTTTAGACTAAATTATCTAGTTTAAATAGTCAACTCTAACCACATTTTTACATTTGCAGTGTCAATAAGAGCTGGCAGTTTATTGTCATGTCCCTGCCATTCAGCCATATGGAAATTCCACGATTGCTTTTCCAAGTAATATATGTATCCATGTGTTTTACCTCTAATGTATTCATGTCTATGAAGTAAACCCTTCATTGTCTCTTTAGGTATGGGCTTAATAATTTTATTTCACTGATAATATATCTGAGGTTGTGTCTATGTTGATAATGTATTTCTATAGTGTGAGTTGGTGGTTTGTTCACTCTTTTTATAGCATTTGGCATTGTTTTGAGTTACTTAATGAATAACTTCCTTGACGGTTATGACACTGACAGTGATGATGATGATGGCGATGATTTCAATGCTGTAGTAAAAATATTGAGTAATACCATTACAAATGTAATTTTTCTTCCATTGTAAATCTGTTTTCTTGTTGTGAGCTAGAGTTGAAAAAAGATCTCTGCATCAAAGTTATGGAAATACTTCATATTCAGAAGAAAAGAAAGAAAAACAGAAAATAAACCTAAATAGCAAAAACCTATGGTTTGTAGAGACATATGATGACATATTTTCCCTGAAACAGAATCAGATACACTGTAAAATGTGGAATAAAGATTCTCATCATCAAGACATCTTCTGTTGACTAGATATTTTATCTTGCTTTCTTGTGACTTTATATAATGTCAGTAAAATCTTGTCACTTGAGAACTAATCAAGACTTTGATAAATTTGCTAATAAAGTAAGTGGTTACTCAGCTAAGGCAGTAGCTTATTTTGAAAGTGAAATTACTGAGAAAAGAAAAAAAAATAACAGGGCATCAATCCAGACAGAAGGCACCATGTAGAGGAAATATATTTTCCATGAGGAAAGATTGTATATTAAATACAGGAATGGGTTCTCTCCTAGTGATAGAAAACAGGCCACAGCCAAATCAAATGACAAGAGCCTTATAGACAAGTGGGAACATCAGTTTACAAAGAACATAATAAAAGTCAAAACAGTAGAGTTGTAGGCATGGTAATTCCACCATAGAGATAAGAACATGGCAAGATTCTCTGAAATGAACACGTAGATTTCTGTGAAAAAAAGTCAAGTCAAAGAATGAGATAAAATTCATGTTTAAGATTATTAGACAATTTTGATGCTGATTCTACATACTGACTCAGATACCAGACCATGCTTAGCAGTCTTTGAATTGGTGGGCAGTGTTGACATCTTCTCTCCGTAAAGAGAGAGAGCCAGCATTACACATTGTGTGTGTATTTGTACCTGTGTGAAAATGTGTGTTCAGATACTGTATTCTAAGTGGGTATGGAGGGGAATAATATAGGAAAGCTTTGAATCTTTTTCTTTAATCTCTAAATTCCTGGCCCTATGTGTAATCAAGAAGATGCTAAAATCTATCTTTATTTTTTAAACATAAAATTTGAACTAGGTCAGAAAAACATATATTACAGGTGTCTCACTTCATCCTTCTAATCATGCCATGTGGTAAATTCTGTTATTGCTGTCCATTCTACAGATTTAGAAGGCAGGGCTGATGGTGAGCCCCTGGGAACTCCCAGCCTGCACCGCTGCCCCCCTCTCCCTTTGGCAATGCTGTCAAAGTACTGAGGACAGAGAGACGGCAGCACCTCCCCCCTGCAGTCAAGTACTTCCAGCCTAAGGTTTTAAATGAGCTGGTTTACCTGAACTGCTGGCGGAAATAACTTCAGATCTATCACTGTAGACTTAAAAGGGAAAATGAGTTGCCTTAGGTGAGATTAGTGCATCATAAGACAGCAGTTGAATTAATGGCTGAATACTCCCTAGACTGCCAGTCAGAAGAACTGAAGGACGCATCTGGGTCTCACACAGCCATAACCACCCTGAACACAGACTGAATTCTGCTACTGGGCAGAAAGAGACTATCAGAATCACTCACCACGTTCCTGGTGGCCATATGTAGCAAGACAAGTGTGAATTGAGAAGTAGAGAAGTAGGGTGGGGATCGGGGATCCCTTTTAAGCTAAAATGGCTAGTGACTTAGCCGAATCTCTCAATTTCTTAGTCCTTTTCCTTGACTCCTGTTATCACACAGTGTTTTACAAAGATGTTCGCTTAGCCCACAGGAGTATAAGCACATACATCCACGTCTACAAAGCCCATAGCTCTTGTCTCAGCTAAACCAGGAAATCTCATCCTCTCTATGCCCAACCAGAGTCTGCTTATTTTATTTCTAGTTGCTTCATAGGAATAAGAGTTGAGGGTTACCATTTAGGGGGAAAGATGATAAGAATCGCTAGGATGTGTCCTTCCAACAAATAGTGCTCTTCCTTTAAGAAATATGTTCCTGCTCCCTTTTTAATACTATAGGTTTTGGATTTTGAATTTCAAGTCTGTCACTTGTCTGCGGTGGAATCTTACTCAAACAATGTAAAATCGTTGTGTCTTCATTTTCTAATTTTTAAAATGGGCTGACACTATCCACATCAAGAATTATTGTGTGAATTAAATGCCTGGTTATATGCAAAACACCGAACGCAAACTAGTGAACAATAAGCATTTGATAAAAGCTAAGAATTATTATGAATTGTGAGGGTATAGATGTCCTGTATCACAGTCATGATGGTAATAATCAGTAAGTAAACAGAACAGGTGGTGTGAAAAGTGCCCTCCTAAGCCTTCATCCCAGTGCCTCTCACTTTTTTCAACATTTACTGAGCATTTACAATGTATTTGGTATTATTGGATTATGCCCTTAGCAGTTGCATCAATTAAATATATAATATTAAATATATATTCATATATATTAAAATTTTAATTGACTGATATTTGGCTCTAAGTTAAAAAAAAAAACCTTGTATACAACCCCAAGAGTTTATCTGTGATTAATTTCTGCCAGGTAGAGTATATTTCACGACTTTGAACATGTGCTGAAATCATTGGGTTTTGAAGAACTATCCATTAAAGACTTTCTGAACTGTGACAATGGATATTGACAGGGCTTGTCAGACTAAACCACTATTGATTGGCTTACATCATGTGTATAGCAAAACCAATTTCTTTCAAGTGCTTCTTCCTAACTGAAATACGTTATTGCAGCCTTCCTCTCTGTTTATTATAACACCCAAGCTCATCGCAATGTAACAGACCCAGCAAAAAGGTTTCCCAGTGAAGGAAGCAGAAAACTGTAACAGAGGATTGAAGGCACTTAGCAATCCAAATACTCTTGTACTGTAAGTTGCTATTCCTTTGGAAAATACTGATCCAAAGCCCTGTTTTTATTTTACCATCCTCTTGAATATAGAAAAATCATGGCCTAACAGAGCTTTACTCTTGTTTAGTGATCTCGTGACGCTAATAGTTTCCACCCCTGAATGAAACTATTTTAAGTACTTTGTGTATGTTTAATTTGTGGGAAAGAAAGTGTTTATGTTGGGTCACTGTTCCCCTGCCCACAAACATACACAGCTACACACACACACACACACACACACACACCAGGGATGTGACTTTTCCCAAACTTTAGAATGTTTTATCCAGTGAGTGACTCAAGCCCGCTTTGGTCATATGCTACATATTGTACAGTTTCATTATAAATCTGAATTTGCATTGTGCCTTTCTTTCCAAGAGAGCACTTTTCTTACTGAGAAAATACTCCTACGTAACAAAAAGCAGTTCTCATAATACCCCCGTGAGTGGGAGGAGTTCCAGATTCCTTCATTTTTATTTAAAAATATTATTATTAAACAAAACTTAAAAACATACTTTCCTCAAGTACTGACTGATCATATCTCATACTAGGAGCATTCCTGGACCCAAAGAAATTTCAGTCCTCGTTTTTACCCTTTAAGAAGCTCACAGTTTACTGTAGGCAAATGCCTGGGGAAGAGGGGTATTCCTAAATTCCTAGGATAATTCTCGGGGTATTCCTAAAATTTCTGCCTTTTTACCATATAATCTGTATAATTTATACGAGTCACTCAGGTAATAAAACAGGGCAGACTTTGGTTAACTTTACAAATGCTTTAATTAAATCTGGCATGGTGGTGCCGGCTTCTTTTCCATTCTAAGCATGCCTGGAAATTTAAAGAAAAAATATTGCTTTGAAGGCTGGCAAATGCTACATGAGCAAAATGTATCATTCTTCAAAACCCCTTCCTAAGCACAGAGTTTACTTGAAAGTTTACTTGAAAGTTCTAGACTAGGATTTCTCCCGAGATAAGGATTCCTTTGAGCCTGCCTCCAGCTCCGCACTCAGCACCCTGGCTGTGCTCCTGCCGTGGCCTTCTCACCCCGCATTCCCTAGCTCTGAGACAGGCTCCTGGCCGGGGGCCCATGCTCTTGGCACTCTCTGCAGGGGTCACTTTGTCCTGAAGAACAGTTGGTTGTTAGAGAAGCAGCCTTCCATGCCTTTTCCAAGACGTTGGAGAGCCGGACATGTCAGGCCTGAGTCAAGTCAGTCTCTCACGAAATGGTTCTCCTGGGACAGAATCCTACATCAGGGACCTCATTTCGACATAAACTTCAAGCTATTTGCTCCAAAATGTGCGTGCAAAACACTGAGACCCCCCTCCCACAGGAAGTGTATTGAAAATGCAAAGGGTGTGCTGAGCAGGTCTGAGGACACAGCGTGTAGACTGTGGCTAAGTGATCAAGGGAGGAGTGGAGCAGGGTGTCACATAAACGCCGACACACTGCTGCAGTTTGCAGCTGCCAGTGAGCTTAGGCTCCCTAACAAAGCTCTCGCTGGAGCCCAGTGAAAACTTGGCTCCATCGCAATAACCGCAACTCGTAATATACATTTCTAAAGAAGAGGGAAAAACTATGGAAAGACCCAGAAAAACCCATTTAATTCTGATACTTGTAGTCAGCATCTAGGCTGTTTTATTTCTTGTCCATTCTGAATCCATCTGGGGTCCTTGACGGAGACGGTGATTGCCATATCTGTGGCGAATGAAACTGTACTCTGCGTTCCCGCCACACCTTCAGATTAACTCTTCCTTCCATTAAAAAATAGTGATGGGAGATTTATTTTCTTCCCCAAACCAATTATTATCCCAAATATCTTATTTCTTTTCCTAAACGAGTTCACTATAATTAATTGCCAAGCTTGTTCTTGTTTTTGACCATCAGATGACCCCGTTCTTGGTCACAGTTCATGTTAGAGTCACAGAAACATGAAATAGTAAATCTAGAGTGAACTTGAGGGAACACAGAGTAAACGCTCCTAACTTCTGAGATAAGGAAAAAGATACCCAAATTGTTGAGGTCACTTGCTTAAGGCCACATATAAAGAAACAGGGTAAATATCCAACACAAATTTCTCAGCCACCATTTCTAGGTTTTTCTCAGTGCACCTTATGTCTCTCTAATCCCAGATTTAATTTCATTAGTAAAACTGTTCCTAAATCCAGAAGAAAGTTCTGAGGAAGCCAGTTCGGTTGCTTTAGGCACGCCCTGCTGGCCTAGTGCTTCCAGTGATCTGGAATTTTAGATTTGATCTAAATGCAATCATGCCATCAATTAATTCTGTTTTATTCTACATATTTAGAATTAGAGGATTTTGAATTGAATATGGAAATATATTTAAATTTATATGCATAAGTATGCATAATACTATGAAAAATACATGCCCCAAGGGGGGAAATTACAGTAGCCTTCCTTTTGACATGTAGCAATGCTAAGTGTTTTGCTAGTATCCCTTTCTTTAGCTTTGGTAACCTGAAATCTGTAATAGATTATTATTATTTGGGGCTTTGAGCCTCCCCTTTCCCTGGGGGGAGAGAATCCTGTTGCCAATTGTCAGGCCACTCCTGCAGACACAGCTGTCACCAAGGAGAGTGCTCAGCTGAATATCCTCCCCATGTGTTTTGGCCTAAACTAGGAGAGAATAGAGAGAATTGAGTTATGAATGGGAAAATGCATCTCGCCAAGTTCCAACCTCTCTGAAATTCGAACTTTTGGATTATTGAACAGGCTGAGACCTTGGTTTGCTTCAAGCTTGTTTACCCTTGACAAAATAGAACTTCTGGTCTTGGAAAAAAATGTCTTGGGGTTTTAAAGGTCTCCGAAAGCTTCTTGAGACATTAAGTACCTCTTACATAAAGTAACACAGGGATGATTTAAGACCAGAGGAACTGGGAATGCACAGATTAAATGACCTTTAAAATACACATAGGTTTAAAATTGAAAGTAAAATGCACTTAGCAAAAAAGCATTTGGGATTTATTTCTAAAATATGGTTGGAAACATTAAGCAAGCTCAAAATGAGGCGATGCACACACATCCTCATTTTGACTTAAATATCTACTTTAAATACCACAACAGATGTAGCCATCAGCATCCATTCCAACAGGGACACTGTGAATGGTGAGAAAGACACAGTAAAACTTGGGTAATAATAACAACTACTCTCATTGTTATCCCTTAATCCTTCAAACTGTCAAAGCACAACCAAGAAGAAAAGAGAAATATGCTAGCAGGATCTGACTTCCTCCCATCTTCATCAAGCATTTCAGTTAGGAAATTTACCAGGAAATATTCCCTTTTAAATCAGTCACCGGAAAGTAAGTTTAGCTATTTTCACTCTATAGCCCGAGAGAAAAATAAATAAAAAACAAAAAACAGAAAAAAACCCACCTGTGGACTTGAGTCTGAAAGCACCCCTGACAACACAGACAGGTGCTAGTTTATGCAATGGCTGAGGAAGGCAGAGGAGGACAGAGCAGGGAAGCACGAGTGGCCTTTGCTCAGGAAAACCGCATTTAATCCTTGCTCCATTGTGAGGGAGTGACCCACCGAGCATCACATGCTCTGTGTCTTCTAACCAGTTGGCAAAAATATTTCTTTTGCCAGTTTTGAGTCCACAGGAAATCAAATGCTGTTGGAAAACACGTTGAAGCAAAGGATGGAGTGGCATGAGACAGACATGCACCTTGTAGTTTGAAATTTAATAGTGCTCCCTGCACGCTCATAAGCCTGACAGGTAGTTGGTGGTCAGTAAAAAATGGATGAATGAATAGTGTCTGAGCAAGATGCATGTTGGGAAGTGCATAGGCTTTTGTGTTAAGAAATCTGTTCTTGAGTCCCAGATCCAGCGCTTAGAAAGTGTATGCCTTAGCTTCCCTGCTTCCCGATAAGCTCATCTGTAACAGGAATGCAAACACCTCAATTGCAATGTTTTAAGGATTAAATATTTTGGTGTCAAAGATCACATTGCTTTGTATGTACACAAAGTAAATTACTGTCTTTATTCTCTTCCTCTTTTTCTTGCTCATCTGCATCATCCTCACCATCATTTTATAAGTCACAGCTTGCACTACACTCTATAAAGTGAGTTAAATAGAAATGATCCTTGGGCTTTGGGAACTACCAATTAAAAATCACAATACTATCTGGCTGGTGTGGCTCAGTGGTAGAGCATCGGCCCATGCACCAGGAGGTCGCTGGTTTGATTCCTGGTCCGGGCACATGCCCAGGTTGCAGACTCAATCCCCAGTAAGGGCGTGCAGGAGTCAGCCAATTGATGTTTCTCTCTCATAGATGTTTCTCTCTCTCTCTCCCTCTCCCTTCCTCTCTCTCTAAAAAACATAAAAAATAAATTAAAAAAATATTTTAAAAAGTCATAATACTGCCCTGGCCAGTTTTGCTCATTGGTTAGAGCGTCAGCCTGAGGACCAGAGAGTCCCAGGTTCGGTTCCCGCTAAGGGCACGTACCTCGGTTGCAGTTTGTCCCCAGTCCTTATTGGGGTTGTGTGGGTGGCGACCACTTGATGTGTCTCTCTCACATCGATGTTTCTCTCTCTCTTCCTCCCTCTCTCCCTCCCGCTCTATCTGAAGATAAATGCAAAAATGTCCTCAGGTGAGGATAAAAAAAAAGTCATAATACTTATGTGTCTAAACAGAAAATAGATGTGGTTAATTTAAGAAATTTGGAGTATAGAAAAATTAAGTTAAACATTAAACTAGCTGTCAGTAAAGAGCTATGTCCATCTTACATAGAAGGAGACCTAGAAATTGCTTGTTGAGACAGAGTACATTGTCTCACACTTTTAACACATTGTATACCAAATTCTCCAACTGTATGAATATTTAGTCATTGCAGTATTGATGGCAATACATTTGCTGTCCGTGCCCCTTCCCCCAGGTGAATGCATGGTGTGGGTGACTACTCCAACTTCTGCTGATAATAATTATTTTTAAATAACAAACATAAAAACATTTTGTTTTATACTTTAATTTAAGAATTAAATCTGTGTCTACCCAAATAGAAATAGCAGGAGGTCTGCTTCGATAAATATGCCAACAACATTAGTTTATATAATGATAATGCTTATCAGAATTGTTTCAGAAGTACTTTCCATGACAAGCTTTAGGGCACACAAATGTGTACTTTAATAATCATGACCAAGACATATTTTACACACTAAAAACATTTTTAATATCCTTAACACTTGATTAATCATAGATGGAATGTTAGTTCTGGAGAGAATCTAAAGCTCTGAGGAGCTAAATTGTGAGTTTGGTGGGGAATGAGAGAATAAGTTAGTAGGTAGAGACTTTTTGTTTTACTGTTGGAGGTCATAGGATTATATCATACTTTCAAGCAAAATTAGCTCTGATCAGTAGAGTAAAAGAAAACTCCTCAGAATGAATATCTCCTGGTAAGCTTCCATACCTTCAGACGGAAATGACTGGTTATACTTATTGTAAGTCATTAATTCTACTTTAGACACATAGATCTTCTTGCTGTGTCTTCTGAGCATATCCTGCCCCAGGGCCTTTGCACAAGCTGACCTAAGCATTCTTTCTTTAGATATCCATATAGTTACTTTCCTCACTTCCTTCAGGTCTTCCCTTAAATGTCATTATTTCTAAAGGTCCTTCTCTATTTAAAATTGCAAGCCTTCCTCCCTTAGATGCTCTCTACCTCCCTTCCTTGTTTTGTTTTCTAAGTTTTTAAACTTCATTATCTTGCTAATATATATTTACTTCCTCTTTTTAGCATCTCTTTTCCTCCACTAGAATGTTAGCTCCATGAAAGCAGGGCTTTTTGCCTGTATTTCATTCTATTCTATTTTATTTATTTATTTTTTAGAAACTCTAGTCCAAGTACCTAGAACAGTATTGGGCAAAAGATAAGTGTTCAGTATATATTTGTTGGATGAATATAATACTCTGTACTCATTTTTTAAAGAAAAATAAAAGCTCTGATTCCTTTGTTTCACCACCTTTAACATTTATGGATAAAGCCCTATGTGCTAAGAAAGTAAACCTTCACCTCATATTTCATGAAGAAAGACTATTATAATTGCTTATTATCATTGAACAGCAGCGTGAGTTTATAGCACAACAGGTCTGAGAAGAAAGACAGATCTGGGCTCTCAGGCCCTCTTCTTCAAACCCTGAATATCTTGAAATAGTTGTGTTATTCTTTGCCTGCTCACCTATTCACAGATATAAGTACAGAATTACATTGTTATCTCTCTATCTTATTTAAATAAGAAAAATAGAATTTATATGAAATCAACATTAAGTATTTTTTAAGAATGCTTATATATCTAAGAATATATTAAAATTATACCAGGTGATATTTATTGGGAGGAAAGTGAATGAGCGATGAAGGAAAAACGTTGTAAAGCTTGGAGAATCATGGTTAATGATAATAAGGATGATGAGGATGATAAACTCCATTCTCTGTATCAGTTAAGGGGTGTGTGGGGGAGAGAGAGAATTGTGTAGAAGCTAGAGGCTGATTCTGGCCTAGCAGGTATCTGAGATCACAGACCCCTTAGCCCAGCACTGTCCACACATGTATTTATAAATATCCTAGTAGTCACATTAAAAAGAGATAGCAGACATTAATTTTAATAAAGCTTTCTTTAACCCCTACCCAAAGTATTGTCGTTTATCCATGTAATTGATATAAACATTATAAACGAGACACTTTATATTATTTTTTCTGTGTTAAGTCTTTGGAATGTGGTGTGCATGTCTCCCCTACAACTAGCAAACCTCAGTCCAGACCAGCCACATTTCAGCGCTCAGCCAGCACGCGTGGCTGGTGGCATCTGTACTGGACAGTGCAGTTCCAAAGAAGGCTCTGGGGTCCTGTCTGAACAGGGCATGAGTCAGTACAAAGACAACCCCTGGAGCCCACGCGTGGGGCATTGCTGTAGTTGGCATGGCCTTCCCACAATCGTGGGCAGGGATGTGTCAGGTGAAATAGCTTTACAACTGCAAAGCCATGGGCTAGTGACAGAAATCAGTCACCAGAACCAGAGGCTATTTCTGAATTGATTTGTATTTCCAGTTCTTTCTCCACCTGGCTTTATGTTAGTGTCCGAGCAGGACAATATGTGTGGGGAGCCAGAACGATTCATTAAAAAAGATTAACAATGAGGGGAAAAAAATTCAAGATGATGTTAATTAATTATATCTCAATTTGGTAGAGCAAGTGAAACAACTTCCTCTCTATTCTTTTTATTTTTTTTCTTTATTGATTTTAGAGAGAAAGGAAGGGAGAGGAAGAGAGAGACAGAAACATCGATGAGAGCGAATTGGCCGCCTCCTGCATGCCCCCCACTGGGGATTGGGCCCACAACCTGGGCATGTGCCCTAACCGGGAATCAAACCGGTGACCTCCTGGTATATGGGTTGACGCTCAACCACTGAGCTACACTGGCTGGGCTCCACTCTATTCTTCTATCTGCAATAGTTAGGCTTCTGAATTTTAGCCAGTTTTCAAGTGCTGCTCTGTTGTAGTGTGCTGCCTATGGAATGTCACACCTGCTAGTCATCTCTCTGCACATTTAAACCCAGTCCCTAAAATATACCTGGGGAAAGCGAATGGGTGAATGGGTTAACTATAGGTTCCCAGGGATGCTGGGTGTTTCCAGTTTATAATCTGTGCTCTCTGAGTTTGGAGCAGTTTCAATAGCTTCAAAGTGGCAGTGCTTATCCCTCCCTCCACCACCAATTAAACAGCATTTTATTTTTTAAAATCCATGGCAAAAAAATAACTTTCAACTTCTCACAAAGGGTCAATTTCAAATGATCTATTTTAATAGAGGAAAGACTGGATAGGCCTTGTCTGGTCTACAACGCATTCACCCAAATCATGGTTTTGTTCTGAGGGAGAAATTGGAGACACACACTCAGACTAGTGTAGACTTGACTACAGAATAAATTGGTTCTGTTTAATTCAAAGCTTGGTTTTGCTTTTCATTGCCATATATTTATCTGACTTGACTGTACAATGATTTGAATACACTACTGATTTTACTTAACATGCCATCTTCCAGTACGAGAATCAATTCACATAATCTCAGCCAAAAAGTATTCGAGCTCGGAAGTGTGTACGTCTCCCAACTTTTACATCACACACACACAGACACACACACACACACACACACACACACATACACACACACATGCACACACACACACACACACGCACGCACACACACACGCACGCACACACACACGCACGCACACACACACGCACGCACGCACGCACACACACGCACGCACGCACATGCACATATACACACACACACACGCACACACAGAGTTTCAAAACCAAAGCCACTTTCACCCGATGCTCACAAGTAATTTCAGCTAAAGTTTTCAGGTTCAGCTTTACTTTTCTTCCCAAATGATTTTGTTCTTATCGCAAATAATCATCTAAACCTGTTCATCTTTAAAGTCCTTAAAAGAAAATGTTGAATACAAACAGTATTTCACTTTAATTTTAAGGACAAGGGCATGTTTTAAATATGATAGGTATGATGGAAATGTTTGCTAGCAAAAAAAGAAGAAAAAAACAACTGGCTCCCTTTCACCTTGAAGTATTAGTGTGTACACAAGTACTTAAAATATAAACTATAGAGCAATCGACACTGTGAAGCCATACATAATCAGACAAGACACCATGAGGCAGATTGATAGCAAACTTCCCTCCATCATGTTTCCCAGCTTTAAGGAAGCAAAGGTCTAATAAACATGAACTTGAAATACAATGAACATACTCAAATCATCCAAAAAATAAAAAATAAAAAAGGTATTTACAACAATAAAGTGGTACTGTAATGGCAAAGATAGATGAACTGAACTTAGATCTGTGTAATATAAAAAAGGAAACAATGATTATATAGTACAAATAATTTTGCTGTAATATGACAGCCTAATGACTTAAGTGCTCAATATCGTCATTATAGTTCTGAACCCCATGTGCATTAGCCATAAAGACTCAATAAAATGACTGTATAATTCATATTTTTCCATGAAAATCTTGTTCTTCTTTTAAAATAGTTGTGTCTAGAAGATCTGTGAGTCTAAATGTGAAAAGCTAATAACTTGAATTATGTATTATGTCTCTGTTGTGGTCCGAAAGCGGTGTCAGGAAAGTTTTTAACCAACCCTTCTGATGGATGAAAACAATAGTTTTGGACACCTGGGTTTATTTTAAATTTTGTGTTTTTTTTTTTTAAATCTCGTAAGAAATGCCTATTTTGTTATGTTACCATAATAATTTATTGCATATATAAATCCCTGAAGATTATGTAATCCAAAGCCAACTACTATTACTTATCTGGTCAATGCATTCTAATTTTATGGGAGAAAAATGTTGAAAGTCTAACAAGTATTTAAAATGTTCATCTTTACTTAATATTTGTCATGCATATGGCTACTAAGATTTTTCTCAGACAAGGTAAATGAATGGTACAGGGTAGAGATTAAACAAAATGTTGCAAAAAAAAAAAAATCATGGAATAATTGAACAGCATGACTAGGCAGTATATCAAGTTTTCAGATTCTTTTCCTTAGATCCCCAAGTCTCTGTATTTTCTAGAAATCTTCCTGCTCTTGTATTATAATATGAAGGAAAACAGTGATTAAAAGTGTTAAAAAAAAAAAAAAAGTAGGTATTTTCAGGCCACTGAGCCATGTATCATGAAGCTATTTTTCTAAGAGATGCTGAGAATCATGAGAAATTAAAGATGTTATTATCTTTTATTTTTCCTTTTAATGTTTGTAAGGGAGCAGCTGTGCTCAATTCTCGGTGTAAAAGGAAAACCACGTCAATTTTACTCATTTTTGTGTTTGGAATGAACATGTGATGAGAAGTACATTTTGCCATTACTGAATTGGGAGATGTGACAATAATTGTAATGGGTGTTGTTTCATCTACCTGCTAAACTGGTCCTCCTTGCTCAAAATATGGTGTTGTAGGATGGCATCAACCATCTGGCATCACAGAAAGAGAGTTTTACAAAGAAACTTCTTGGATGTCTAAAAACGATGTGAGGATAGACAAGCCCCCAAAGGGTGTCTGCACAGATGCAGATCACTTACATTTGCAAATGTGCCCACAAAAGAGAGGATGGAATTACCAGTGAATGGCTCCCCTCAATTACCTGCTTTGTGCTTGAAAATGCTTGATTTATGAGCATAGGACTAGGAGTCAGGAACTTGAAGAACTAAACCAGAAGATAAAGCTCATTGCATAAAATACTCTTTTCCATTAATACTCAAAACAATGTGTGAATGTTTGGACAAATATATATGCTGGACTTATACAACTCATTCTTTTCATCATATGCTTAAGTTGAAAAAAGAAATTCAATCCAAGCTGTCTTTTCCATGAATCTTGAGAAACTGCATTGTTTTGAAAAAAAAAAGTTGGCTTGATTTTTACAATTTTTAAAAAGTAGATATGGAAAGAATAAGAGATTGTGCCCATAGAAGCCAATTGTTTCCAAACTGCACTGTATTGCTTGGCCCAAATAATTTGTCCTATATGGAAGTGGGGAACCAGGACAGACTGAAAATACAACAGCCAATCAAAATAAAAGTTCTATTCTGGAATAACTTCATCATCCCCTCACCAACCCCACTGCCTCCCACTCCTTCACCCTGACAGTGTAACAAAGGCAGATATAGAGAAAGCAGCAAGAACTACAAAAACCATTGTGGAATGAAGATAAATAGATAATTCAGTTTTCATATTAAATCATCACTATTCAAGGAACCCATTTGTTGACTGGCAAACATGGGGTGTCTGTTAAACATGGGGAGCCCTAAAGAGAGTATCTAAGGCAAGTGAAGGGTTTTTCTGTTCTCTGTGGAAGAACGAGAGGTGATGGGAAGTGACATACCTAAGCACAGATTGAGGCAGTGACTCTAATTAAGAATGTCATTGTTGCTAATATAACAAGAGATGGCTTCTAATTTTTATGTGTTAAGGTGTCAAAAAGTAGTGTGAAAAGAAAAACATATTTATACTTTTCTTCACATGAATAGTGTCTAAAATGTAATTATATTTCCAAACATTTTATCCTTTTTTTTTTAAATGTAATGTATCAGCATTTAGATTTTTAAACTGGAAAAAAATATAAAGCATTAGCTTTCTGCTAAAAAAGGAGTAAATAATGATTTTAAAATATTGTCAGTTATACCCTAAAAATACAGGTATCAACACAATAAAGACGTTCAGTGCATAGATTTTATATACTTGTAATAGCCTTTATTTATAACATTGAAGGTAAAGATTACAGCAATAATCCATGATTCATGGACTATAGTCATCTGATTACTCTTGCTTTTCTCTGATGTCTCTGGTCACCTTAGTAAATACTGTAGAATGTGGTTAAGCCCTGGAATGAGAACCAGCTGCAGACATTAGTCTAAGACTGACAGCAGTGTTCACTGTTCCCCTCTCATCCTCTCTCTCCTGCTTCACTTGCCCCTTGCCTTTGTTCATTTTGGATGTTTTAGTTAGTGCTCATTAAATTGTATTAAACAATGTCAATGGAAAGCAACAGAACAAAAATGGAAGGAGGTTAGGGAGGGGAGAAATCAGGAAGAGGGAAAGAAATTAGCAACAGTGAAGGGATGGATAGTAGAAGCATTTGAAGAAATGATTGGAGAACATTGTAAAGATAAAATGCGTTCATTAACCTAAGGAACTAGTCTAAAAAAAAGTTTTTAAAAACATTTTTAAAGGTAAAGCTTGTTTTAATAAATATTTGATTGTGAAAATGACATCGGTGCTTTCTAGCAGATGAACAGAATTTTCTTATAAGATAAAGAAAAATTATCCAATAAAAGGCTTTAAGTTGATGTAAAAATCCAAAGAAAGCCAATAGGATTTTGATATCATGTTACTTATGATAAGAAATTAAGAAATATTATGAGGCTACAGCCTTTAATAAAAATCTTTAGAAAAGCCATAGTCCTATAATATAAACTCCTTGAGATATTTTGACCAGTAGCAAGAAGCAAAACTAGCCTTAATTATATCATTCCCATTGTATCAAAAGTTGTCTTGAGTAGAAACTGTCATAGAAATTTCTGTTATTTACATCTAGAAATAGAAATAACTTGTCTGGCAAGACTAAGCATAGCTTCCAAATTTACATGAATATATAGAGGGTTATTTATTTAATTTTACTTTTTGCTTGGCATATTAATAGAAATTCATTTTAGATTATGTTGTTGTATGTCCTTAATCACTAATGTAATTTGTTCTATTGTTTAGACCTCCAGTTTCTATAAAATTACATAATTTCAGTGTGTTCTTAATTTCTATAAAATTGTGTCTAACTTACAAAGGCACCACTAAGGTAAAAATAATTAAATAAATTATCATTGACTTTTATTCTCCTAACATCAATTTAAAAAATTAAAAGATGTTATTTATTTAACTTTTTTTTAATAGAAAAACAATCAATATTTTTAAGAATCTAGAAGTTCTAGCTAGGTTGGCTTAGACTATCATCACCACCAAATCAAAGCTAAATGAGTGGTCTTGATATAATTACATTTATAGATATTCCAACAATTATGAGTCACTTGATAATTCCGTGTTTTGGAAAGAAGGTGAAACGTGGTTGATAGATAAATTTCACTGTAGAAGAGAGATGTGTTCATAAACAGGACATTGAAGTGTGCAAGTGTCTGCCAGGTCTTCCCATCACAGAATGAACTGGGGAGTAGGGGGGGGGGTAACTGTAGTTTTGCCCAGCCATGTGACAACTATGTGACATTGGGCAAGTGAATGTGCCTGTGATAGCTTCTTAATGTGTCAAACTTGCTAGGCTGGACTACAGACCCTAGTTACTCAGTCACACATCAATCTCAGTGCTGCTGTGAAAGGATTTTGCAGAGGAAATGAAAGTCTCCAATCAGTTGACTTTCAGTTACCCAGGAGAGATTAGATCAGGTGAGGCTTGTTCTAATCAGGTGAGCTCTTTAAGAGATGGTTTATGCCTTCCCTGAGGTCAGCGACTCTGTTAGTCCCTGCCTGGGGAGTTCCAGTCTGTGCTTGATCTTCCCTGACTGCCCTTATGGATTTAAGACTTGCTTAGCCAGCCCATCCCATTATGCAAGTCCATCTCTCTCTTTCTCTTTCTCTCTTGCTGTAGTCTGTTCATCTGTCCATCTGTCTGTTCATCCTTCCTACTGGTAGTGTTTCTGCTTTTCTGATCAAACCCTAAGTTATACAGTGCCTTTTGGGTCTAACTTTTGAGTTCTATAAGAGTAGAAGGTTGGTTAGGTGCAGTCTCAGCTGCCTTTCAACCTTCAATGCACATGACCATGATTACATGTGGGACGTTTGTAAAGAATGTAAGTTAATTTCTTTTGTTCATAATTATATCTCCAGCACAATGGATAGATGGATAGATGGGACTCTGTTTCTTGTATACATGTGCTGGGAATATGAAGTGCATCTCCCCTTCAGTGAAGTTTGTGTTTTCCTCCCAGGCCCTGGCAGGAGATTTTATGATCAGGAACCATTCTTCTTTTTAGCCTTTTAGTTTCTTCCAGAGTTAAAAACTTTAAGCTGCCATTTTTGTAACAGCAAATTTATACCACAAAACAAAGGCATAATAAAACAACAACGAGCAAACAACAAACACCCCTGGCAGAATGGAGGTGATGAGTCAATTCCAGTCTACGTTATACACTGTAACTAACACACCACCTTTACATTTCATGTGCACCAACCATAGTTCACTTTCATTGGTGAACTTCCAGTCCTGTTGGATCCAGGGTTAATGCCTATTGGTTTAAAGCATATGCTGAAGCAGACACCCCAAATCAATACAAGAATTAAGTGCATCATCAGTTTTACAAATACTGAAATTTTCTTTCCAGACAGTGGTACTCTAGGCCATGCTGAAGAAAACAGACACTGGAAAAGTATTATTTTTTATCAGTTTAAAATTTTTTTCTGATGAATTTACTGAGGTTCTTAACATTTATAGATAAATTCCATTACTTTTGTTTTATTCCTTTTAATTTTGGGGAGAAAAACAATTTTCTGTAATGGCAGCAAAACTGAAGTCCTTTAGCCCTTACATTGTTTTTACACCATTGAGCCAGATGAAGAAATTATACAGATCTGTGCTCCCTGGGGGTACCTCTAGTTCAGGGAAATAAAGATTCCGCATCGGAACCTCACCACCTCACAGATGTGCCAAAATGGAAAGAGTGGTCTCATAGCACAATCCAATCTGAAGAAAATCTTCACGATCACTCAGGTAGGCTTTAGTATTCTAGAGTCACTAAGCGTGTTGGAGCTGAGACAGCAAAGGTCTAACTTCACTTTTAAGGAGAATTGTTCTGGCAGAAGAGGCCTCTATCCCAGGGCTGATATCTGGAGCTGCTCGTGTTCTGTGTGTCTATTCTCCCCTGGGGATGGGAGTGGAGGGTGAAGTACCCCCGGGAGCTGCCAGCTCATCTGCTCCAGCAGTGCGGGGCCCTTTCTCTGACTCACGAGGCCACACAGAGCCAGCTGAGGCCATTGCTACTCTGGGTTCCTTTCCTAAGGTTCCTCTACAATGGCAAATGTCAGCTTCCTCCTCATTCTCCCACTTTATTCTGGTCAAAGACAGTAGGAATCACACATATGTTAGTTAAACAAGATCAAAATTTAGGTAAAATCTTCCTAAAAATAACCTGTATCACTTCTTGGATTAAATCTAACTCAGAACAAAAAGGGAAAGTAAAGAGAATAATAACCCTAATGCAATTACCATATCAAGCAATAAACCATAATTTGTGCTTCATATCTGAGGTCTGGTTAGTGTAAAATAAAGGTTCTAATTTAGCATTATTTAAGTACTTAGTCTTCTAAACCTTTACATTCCAGCTCTCTGAAGATAAATTATGTTTGTAGTTTCTGGGTTTATATTTCTTCATATATGTGTCATGCAGGCCTTCCTGTATGCAGAGGATAACGTGAAATTAAAACAAGAAATATGCACTATAGTCACTATATATATCTATATCCATGTCTCTATCTATCGATCTATCTGTCGAGTAGTCACATGTTGGGACAGGTGAAGTTTGGGGGAGAAAGATGGTGTGAGCAGACCTAAGAGTTCATATTTGAGCTGAGTCCGATATTTATTAACATGACATAGTAGAAACTTTGTGAGATATATTTCCTATAAATAATGTTTATCTTTTACAATAATACCATATTTTTATAATTTTATTTTATTTTGGAAACAAGCATCTATTTATTGTGAAAAATTTAGAAGATACAAAAAGAACAGAGAACAAAACAAAGAAACCAATGATAATTTATGAGTTAACCACTGTTGCTGTCGCTAGTTTGGTATAGTTTTCTTTTATATCATATATTCCTTCACATATTTAACGGTTATTTAACGAGCCCTTACTTTGTTCGAGATATATTTCTGCACGAGCAGACCAGGTCCCTGCTTTCACACTCCTTATCAGATAAGTTCTGTAGCCTGTTTTTAATTCCGCCCACTTCACATTATGCCATATGCACACTCATTCCACAATTGTTCTTTGAAAATATAATTTTCATAACTATAGAATACACCATCATATGGATGTAACATGACTTATTTAAGAACTGTCCACTGTGGGCAGTTAGATTATTTCAGATTTTTCACTATGACCAAAAACACATTAATTCAGACTTTTAGATAATTGCTTTTCTTTTTATGTTTTAAATCCTCACCTGAGGATCTGTTTAATTAACTGCTTTTAGAAATAAGGGAAGGGAGAGAGAGAGAGAAGGAGAAAGATTGATGTGAGAGAAACATTGATCGGTTGCCTCCCGTACACGCCCCCATAGGGGATCAAACGCACAACCTAGGTATGTGCCCTGACCGGAAATCAAACCCAAGACCCTTTGGTGCACAGGTCAATGCTCCAACCAACTAAGCCACCCCTGCCAGGGCCATTACTATTTTCTTTAAACAGATTCATAGAACTGAAATTAAGTTTGGAGAGTACAAATACTCTTAAGGCTAATAGTGCTCATTTCCAAATTTCTTCACATATATACAATAAAGGTAGAATATTTGTATGTATACCTGTATAGACAGATATATTTCTTATCTAAATGTTTATGATGCAAGGAAGTGTAGTAGTTGATACGATTTATGAAAAATGTAATATTTTTCTTTTAATTTAATTTTTGGTTTTAAATGATCATCAGATCTGAAATACTATGACTTATTGCATCTTTATGATTCGAGATGTTATAGGGCAGGGTAGAGAAACAAAGGCAAGTAAAGCATTCTTTTATTCTCCGTTTAACCAGCTACATTTTAATCATATGCAGGTGCTTGACCCTTTGACTTGAATTAAACACTGGCCAAAGGAAATCTTTTCAACTTGAATCTTCCTTTATGGCTACTCAAATCATCCTACTTCTCATATGCTATTGTGGCTCTGAGACAGCATTCATCGAGACCTTTTTGAAGTCTTCAAGTCTTAATTTGACACCCCTTGTTAAGGCAGGAAACTGATTTTTAAAAGCTGTCTTTCTGTTGGCTGACCCAAGACACTAGCCATGCTAAAAACTGTTTATTATACAAAAATATAAAACTATGTCTCCAAACATTGAAACCAGGTTGCTAGAATGATTTTCAGAACATCAGTTCCCTGAGGCGAAAGAAGATCAAGCCAATTGCTTCCATTAAAAAACTAAATATATAAATTTAATATAGTGTAACTAACAGCCAAGCTTAAGAAGTCACATGGCCTTGACCATTCCTGACTAATTTACCAATATTTACATGTATTATTTCAAGTTGATCACAGACTAAGCATTGCAACCATCATTTCCCCAAAATTATTCTGTGTTTCTGTGCGATGCCAAAGCAACTGAGTTTTGACTTCAAAGCAATGAGTGGTGGTATATCCAACGGAGGGGAAAACATTAGGAAAGAGAAAAAAAAATTTCTGTCTCTTAAACTATTTGTCAAATGGATGTTGATCTTAAATGACATAATCCAGAGTTCTTAACTTCAAGACTTGAGAAGTCCATTTTCATTGTTAAGGGCACAGAGAACTTTCAGACTCTTCTTTTCCATGGCCTATGACCACCAGTCTTCAGTAGGAATACCCTTCCCCTTTATTGCTTTTTGAACACACTGCTAATTGAGCTTGAATAGTCTATGTGCAGATCCTCAGAGTTGACTTCCTCGAAAAACTTCTTGGAACGTCAGGATTGAAGCTCTGGTCATGTTCAGTCTCCATTTCTGTGCTGACCACCCTGCTATTCGTGGCCTCTGTGACGTGGCCCTGGTGGCATGCTCGCTATTGCTTTATTCTTGGGTTGTACACGATGTCTATTTTAAGATTTTCTCATTGATTAGTTGTGTGCTTTGGAATAACATGAAATTTACCTGTTCTTTAGAAAATTGACATCACTGATCAGCAGTAAATCTTTAGACTCAAAACATATTTGAGGCAGATTTATTTATTTATTTATTTATTTATTTATTTATTTTTAGGTAGATATAGAAAGAATGTATTTGGATATTCTAATTTCTTAAGTTACGTTGATTATACCCTCCAAAATAACCAATTTCATTGGTTTCCTAGCTATCAGAATAAGATTTTATATACTGTGATTATCTTGAGATTTAACTTTTGTATCTGCCTCACATTATAAATTTTTGTTAATTGTGCTTTATGATCTTTTCAATTATATTTTCAGTACTTTTTATTTAATTCTTAATAAGATTGTTTATTTTCCAAAGAACTACCTTTTAGTTCAAATAACTTATTGTTTTCTAATTAATATGCTTTTCCTAATTTTATCATTTCTACTTTTAGATTTCTTTAGTTATATTCACTCGTTAAAATATTTCTTGAGTTAAGAATTATTTTACTTTCTTTTTAATACCAAAAACATTTGCCTCTGAATATTTCTTTGGTTGTATAGTATTAAATTTGATATTTATTGAACTATTCCTTAGGACAAAAGCAATTGCAGGGAATGTTATTTTAATTAACAAGTGACGTGGGCTATTTTCTTTAATATATTGTTATCAATTTTTATTATATTTTATTTCTTACCAGATGATATTTCTTTATAATTGCTGCATTTAGAATTTTTTTTTTGAAATTTTCTTTATGGTTTTAGTATATGTGTGATAATAAATACTATGTGGGATATTTAAAAGTAATGTGTAGTATCTGTACTTAGGGTACAACGTTTACTATATATTATTAATCATTAATACAAATATGTAAAATATGTTTTTACCTCCACTATAATCATATGAATATTTATCTGGAATTATATTTTGTATTCTGATACTAAATATGTATATATGCAGATTTCTAAACTGGAATGGTTAAGTGAATGAAGCAATTTATTTGGGAACATAAAGGTTAGAGTTTTAAAAAATATAATTAGAAAAGAACAAACTTCTGAACGAGTTCATAAAATAATCTCACTAATTTAAAAAATCAAATTACATTCTAAGATTTTGTTTTTACTTTTTAACTCACCATCTGTTAATTCAATAAATCCTAGAGTTTAATTTTTGTTATTTATATATTATTTTCTAAATCAACGTTCCTTGACATTTGTGCTTTTTCCATCTGTCAATATGGCCCTTAAAATTTATTTTTGTATATTATATATATACACACATGCATTTATATCTGGATAAAGATCTCTTCATTTTTCAAAACACATACACAAAAATCATTTCACAATATAATTATTTATACATATTAATAAGCAAAACTTAAAGAGAGGCAAGGAAAAATAAAAACAAAGTTGTTCAAAGCTTAAAAATGCAACATGTGTTCTGAGTTAGACTGCTTAAGTTATGACCTGGGCTACAAAACTAAAATACGTATGTTTCCTTCTCTGTAAATGAATATAAAAGTATTCTTACAGTATAGAATGTTTTGAAGATGAGAAATGAGAAAATACATGCTATGTGCTTAGAACAGCACATGGCACATCTGATGTTTATATATATTTTTAATACAGAAAGATTGATCAAAATTCTTTCCCCTGTGGGAGGAAAATAATTTAATCTTTTGGAAATAATTTAGCCATATCACTTTATATATATCATACCGTTACATAATATATATAATTTTAAGACAATGGAAAAATTTAAATTATCCATTTGTAATTATTCTAAATTTTTCTACCACCTCCAATTAATTTGCCTCTCTGTGGTTTATATTTTTACCATTTTGTTTTTAAAATTATGCAGGTATATAGACTGTTAGGTTTATTTGGTCTAGCAGAAGTCTCTAATAGTAATAACTAACATTTCAAGAGCACTTACTTTATTCTAGGCAGTGTTCTGAGCATTTCCAGGGGCTGACTTAGTGCTTATTGCAAATCTATGAGAACTTGTTGCCCGGGCCATACAGATGGTATTGGCAGGGCCGAGACTTATGCCCAGGCCATCTGGCTTTAGCATCATGGCTTTTCATCATTAAACTATAGCTAGACAACCAGGTGAGCTGCCTTATTCTGGGATTAAATGTAGTACTTGCTTCCTAACAGCTGGGCTCTAGATCATTGAACACTGTTTCTGTTACTGAAAAGTGACAGATTCTTATTCCTAGGGCAAGTTAGGCAATAATTCCAGCTTCTAGAACACTGAAAGAAAGACACCAGAACTCAAGCTTGCAGCATTTTGATTTATTAAATTTCCCTTATAAGCTCTTAGTGGCCCATGGTCCATGGTATTACCTAACCAGCTATGGATGGGAGTATATTCTTAATGTGAATGCAAAATTTCTAATAAATTCAATGTGAGAGATAATTATAAATATAAGCAAAGTACTTTGCCAAAAGCATATGTAACCAGTCATCATTGTATTCATTTTGTTGATAAAATCAAGCAGGTATATTTAACAGTATTTCATGTGTAAGTTTATCATTAAATTAAATTATCGTGAGATAGAATAAAGAATATCTATTAAAAATGTGATCATAAACATTCTTTGTCAATGTGGAATGAAAACATTTGGAACCTCTTCAATATTAGTGCTTCACACGGTACACGGACAAAACAACTTCTCCATAAACGCCTGTGACGGGCACGTATGGATTGAGTGCCTGCCTGCTCCCACTACTCTAGTTTTTTTAGAGTTTTCATCATCTTCACTTAGACTCCAAATATAGAGTCTAGCTTTTTAGAGATTATTTTGTCTTCTCTCAATCCTCAGATATAGATCATTCTAATCTGAGTTACCATTTATATTATCACCATATTATAATACAGAGGAATCTTTAATCCCTCGATATTATGAAGGTAAGAAAAACATTGGGAGGGGCACTGCTCTATGTAACTTGTTTCTTCATTGGTTTTCAAAGTTCATTGGCTAATCCATCTGATTGGGCCTGGGTCCCATTCCTTTTTTAAAAAATATGTTTTCATTGATTTTTTAGAGAGAGAGGAAGGGTGAGAGAGATAGAAACATCGATGTGAGAAAGAAACATGGGTCGGCTACTTCCTGCACGCCCCCTATTGGCATGTGCCCTGACTGGGATTGGAACCAGGACCTCTCAGTCCATGGGCTGATGCTCAATCCAGTGATCCACACCGGCCCGGCCCATTGCTTTATTATCATTCTATATGAGTCGTTTCCTTTCTATGTGTTCAGTGGAAGAAAAGCAGAGCTTAAGAGTAGATGAGGAGCTTAATTCCACTGTTAGGACTTTCAAATAAACAAGCAAACAAACAAATATAGAGTTTGCTGAACAGGCTGTTTTCCTAGCCAAATAAAGCACATTTCTGATGTCTTTTTTTTTTTTTTTAATTGATTTTAGAGACAGAGGAAGGGAGAGGGAGAGAGAGATAGAAACATCAATGAGAGAGAACATCAATTGGCCACTTCCTGCATGCCCCCCCCCCCCTGGGGATTTGTCCCACAACCTGGGCATGTGCACTGACTGGGAATCAAACCGGTGACCTCTTAGTGCATGGGTCGACAGTCAGCCACTGAGCCACCCTGGCCGGGCACATTTCTGATGTTTTTAAATACAGTGGTCCCCTTATCCATGGAGAGTATATTCAAAATACCCCCAATAGATGCATGAAACCACAGATAGTACCAAACCCTATATATACTGTTTTTTCCTATTTATATATACCTATGATAAAGTTTAATTTATTAATTAGGCACAATAAGAGATTAATGACAATCGCTGATAATAAAATAGAACAATCATAAAAATATACTGTAATAAAAGTTACATTACTGGCTTTGGGGTCATTATTAAGTAAAATAGGAGTTACTTGAAGACAAGCACTGTTATACCAAGACAGTCAATCTGATAACCAAACAGCTACTAAGTGAGTCAGGGGTGGGCAGTGTGCACAGAGTGGATGTCTTGGAAAGGGATGATTCACATCCTGGGAGGGACACAGAGGGACAGCGCAAGGTTATATCACACTACTCAAACAGCACACAGTTTAAAACTCGTGAATTGTTTGTTCCTGAAATTTTCCATTTAATATTTTTGAACAACAGTTGACTGTGGGTAACTGAGACTGTGGATGGGGTAGTGTATCAGATTCCTAACACATTGGAAGAGTAAAATCATCTGCTTAATATTCACCCCTGATTTACAATGAACTTGGCCCAATAGTGAAAGACTGGGTTAAAAAAAGAACTCCAACTAATTCCTAACTTTCTTGACAAGCCCTTTAAATAGCAGTTGTCGTTCGTATTTGAGCCTGAAGTCTAGGTATCAATTACCAACAAATAAGAGGCCTGAGGGTCTCTCAATGACAGTGATTAGAAAGGAAGGCTTCTGAAACATTCTTTCCACCCAACTTTGAAAGGATCAATTTGTTCCTTTTTTATTTATTCTCCCCCACCCCAAAATGCTGATCAGTAATTTCTTTTCAGTTAAATTCCTGCAACTTCATTGAACTTTGTAATTCCGTAGTCTAGTGCCAATGTTTAACTTCCTCAATATGACCATCCAACTTATATAATTATACCAGTAGCTGAATTTTCTGCTGTCTTCCGAAGAAAGGCAGATGCACTGAAGCATGTGTTCTATCAGATTTGGCACAGGAGTCTGCCTCAGAAACAGAGAAATTGACCCCTATCTTCATCATCTCCTTTGTGATTGGGTACATTTGTTTTCTTTAAGTAAGCTAACATAATATATTTATGTCAACTGTGAATCAAGACTTTGATAAATGGAAACTAATGAGGATGAATGTCTGACTCAGTTCAGGAAGTTTGTAATCTTCCGCAAGTCATTCAATATACTGTTTCCCTCAATAAATCCAAAATAACTTTTGAAAATATGTTAATCTGTAGAGATTTTAATAATTTATCTCTAAGGTAACCTTTTCTTAACCAAATTAGGAGGATTCTTCAAAGTACTTTGGGAGAAAATAGAATACATGTACTAATGCTATTAATAACATTTATTGAGTGCTTACACTGTGCCAAACACTGCTATAAAAGTCACATATGTAATTTGATTTAAGCTTCTGAGCAACCCGGTGAGGTAGGTACTATTATTATTGACATTCTCAAGATTATAAAACAGAAGCTAAGTGAGCTTATACGGCTGGCTCCGGGTTTATAGAGCTAGTAAGTAGCAGAAACCTTCAGCCTCACCCCAGAACCCAGGAGCCTCGCGGAACAATGGTTAAAGTTCCTGCTGTGGAGGCTGAATGTTTAGCTTCAAATTCTAACTTTGCCATTTCTTAGCTGTGCAACCTTGGGCACACTGACGAACCCTTTGGTGCCTCAGTTACCCAGCAAGTAAAATGGGAATAATTGTGTAGTGGAGAGGATTAAATGAGAGAGAACATGTACACTGCTTAGAACAAGGCCTACAGCCTGGTAAACAGTAAATTTACTATTCTAAACTATAGTTCTGTACCATGGGGGCCATGTACGCTTTGTTCTCATAAAAATTTTGGCATAGTAATGGTCCTTGAGTGAAAATCAAATGATGATATTCGTGCCAAACATTTAATTTTTAATTTTTTTTCTTTATTGATTTTTAGAGAGAGAGGAAGGGAGAGGGAGAGATAGAGAGAAACATCAATGAGAGAGAACATCGATTGGCTGCCTCCTGCATGACCCCCACTGGGGATCAGGCCCACAACCTGGGCATGTGCCCTGACCGGGAATCGAACCAGCGACCTCTTGGTGTATGGGTTGATTCTCAACCACTGAGCCACACTAGCTGGGCAATATTTTTATAATGGGAAAGCTTATTTCAAAATCTACCATACTGACCCAATATTTTCTTGTGATAATTTTTAGTTATTCATTAAGACACATTTTAGGAGGAAATGATACAAGGTTAGAAATACACAGAATCTTTCTGAGAGGACTAATTGAATCTCTTTACTGTTTTTCCCTCCCACTCTCCCATGATCAAACGAGCCCTCTTATTTTAGATTGCTAGGGCATTGAAAAAACCACCCAAAGGGGGCACATTTGGAGACTTTTCGTGCCAGGGTGCACCTCAGCACACAGTGTTACGCATCTTTTACATACTTATCCTTAAACTGTTTATCTGGCGCATCGACAGGCAGCTGGTGGAACAAATAGGAAATCCTGGGAAGCACATTCATTTTTAAAGTGTTAATGCGCCCAATCCAAGAGACAGTAATGTGCTTCCATCCGTTAAGATCCCCTTTAATGTTTCAGATTGGAGGACCATAATTTAAATGAAATGCATTATCCAACCTGGAAGGTATTCCACATCCTAAATATTTAATTGATTTCTCCATCAGGGGAAGATGAGCCTACACCATAAGCAGATCCTAGCTATATCTAAATGTCCGATTAATAGTGTCTCTAATTTAGGGTAATTTAGGAGTTTACAACTTATAAAATGGCTATTTCTTCCACATTCCTCCCAAGTACCAAGAGGATTGTGTCTGGATTAATTGCAAACAGCAGACAATCCTCTGTGTATAATGAAAACTCAGAGTCAGCATCATCCAGCCATGCACCTATAATTTGAGATCTCATCTGAATATTTTTCACAAGGGGCTTCCCATCCCAAGTAAATTGAAGTGGCAAAGGAGGGAAGTTGTAATTGTTGCATCTCCCTATTAAAAAAGTTTAACAAGTCAAGTTCATTCCTGCTGGTTTTTACTTAGTTGGGTCTTAGCTAACTGAGTGAGGAAGATAAATCAAGCTACTTGCAGATTTTCCTAATGGTGCAAAGTTTGGCACCCTGAGGACTGTGGAAATGTCTATTACTATACTTGTAAAGGAGAGAAGTGGAACAAGACTGTGGGTGGCTGGATCCATATGAGTGATTTATTGTCCCCGAATCCACTTAGTCATTTCCGGATAAGCACTTAAGTGCCAAAGTTTATGGTCATTTTCAGTTTAAGAACAGAACAGGGCACATCTTAACATACAAAACAGATTATATTATTTGAGAACATAGGCATTTTCTTTTACTGAGTTTACCAGCAAATTGTAAAATTTGAGTTTATACATGTGGAAATATTGAACTTTACCTAAACATGTTAACTTCTGATTTTATGAGGTCCACTTGATTTTTTTTTGGGGGGGGGGGACAAGGATGTTCGACTGTTAAACTTTATTTGAGGATCTGAGGTTTGAAGTTAAATGAATTAAAAATGTAGTAGTCTATCAGGTATGTAACTTTTTAACATTGAATTTACCTTTACGGTGGCTGTTTTTCTCTGTATTCTTGACGAGCCACTTTGTAGATGGCTTAATTTTTCTTCAAATACAAATTAGAATCAATTTTCTGGGGAAAAATAATCAGTATAGCTCCTGTTCTCCACAACAAAGAAAAGACATTTGTAGACATATTCCGGAAATTTAAATCCCTCAATGCTCTTTTGAGAAAGTCCAAGGCGATTTGAAGAGTGACATTTTGTACTTTGTTACTCCCGAGAGGCGTATGTATGATCATGTTGACTGAGGTTTGTGCCCGTCCCTGCTGAATTAATATGCATTTTCGTTAACTAATCTTTAAACAACAGGAATAAAGTTTATCCAGGTCTTTTATACCTCAGAGAACAAAACAAATACTACAAATCTTTAGAGAGAAAGGATATACAAAAGGACTTGAGGTGAATATTTCAAAGCAAATACTCTTTAAATGATGTGCAAATTATTTCAGCTCTTGAGCGTGATTTATGAAAGGGATTAGCCCACTGCAATAAGAACCAAGTTTAAACTGTTGGGTTTCAAAGTCAGAGATGAGACGTGGTTACAAGAAAAAGAAGGAGAAAGGTGATCGTAATTTAGAGGAGGTATTTTTTTAGTTTTCCCTTTAACTGGCTCACCTTAAATTGTTACCAATTGTTCTAAACTGCCGTATAAAATATGCATGGCAGCTCTAATTTTCTATAAAATTAAGAGTGTACTAATTAAGAAATAATACTGAATTTATATTCTAACAATAAGGCCTCTACCTCTACTTGCCATGTAAAGAATATAATTACAACTGTTAATATTTAAACAATTAAAACTGTTCACGCTGGAAAGAACTTCTGAGTCTTGCGTCAGAAGACATTTTTTTCAATTCACAAGTCACATCTATAATAACACAACATAATACATTCAAAGATTCCAATAGGCTCTTCAAGTAATAGTTAAAAGCTTCTTCTAAGACTTATGAAAATAATTGCTTTTCTGTAATTGTAAAGATTATTAAGTGAGCTCACTTCTTATGATTCCATAATGACCCGCTGTTCTGGAAGGTAAGGAAATTTTAATGATCCAACTCACATGTGATTAATATCTAACGCTTCTTGACTAAAATTCTGGATTTTGTTCAATAAAAATGAGTTAAGCAAAAATTATATGGGTTCTTAGCCAAACCTTCCCTGTGGAATCAGTTATACATAATTTAAAAATAAGGTTAGAACCTCAATAACAAACCCAGGTACTGACTAGGACAAAAAATGAAGATTAATTATTCTTATGTAAGCTGTCCTGGAATAATATAGCTAAATAAGTAAAGTGTTCCAGGCACTACTATAATTTAGAGGAAACTCTTTCAATCTGTCTCATTACCATCCAACAAATTTTAAAAATAAATATATTTATTGATTTTAGAGAGAGAAAGAGAAACAGCGATGTGAGAGAGCGTGCACCACAACCAGGGATGGAACCAACAACCTGGGCATGTGCCCTGACCAGGAATGGACCTGGTGACTTTTCAGTGCATGGGACAACACTCAACCGAGCCATACCAACCAAGGTTACTAGCCAATAAGTTTTTAAGACTGGATATTTAAAGGCAAATTTGTGAGGAAGATTCTTACTTAGAAAAGAATTATCATTTGCCCATTTTAGTTTCCATTTTCTAGAATAGATAACGGTAAAACTGAGAAAAGGATGCTTTACTTCAGAAAATTCCAGAAATAGTCATTATCAGCTCTTTGCAGCGGGGGGATTCTCTTATTACTAAAGAGATGAATCAAACTGAAGTTTGAATCTCTGGTTTGTTATTTGATGACTAAATTGTAAGCCTACATTTGTTTCCTTCGCGATTTTCCACAGAACTTGACTAGAGTGCAGGCCTGTGGGCCTCGATTGCTTTGGCAGGCACAGTACATAAGCTCACTGTATAAGTGAAACAGCTAAGCTGTGGCTTACTCAGAATTAAGGCATCTAACCTGAAAGGCCAAGAGGAAATGAATTCAAGTACCCAAGAACAATAAAAAAAAAAATAAAAGACATTAAGCAATAAAATACTATTATTTTTGCATTTGGAGAAGTAACAGAAAGAAGGCTACATATGAGATTGTATGATCCCAGAAGAAGAATCAAATGGAAAAAAAAAAGTAAATAGCATTTCTGATGGACTTTGCACATCAGAATATCCAGGGAATTAATGGATTTCTTCCAAGAAATTGTTTGGAGCTTTGGGTTGTTGGCTGTTGGCTTTGGTGAGGGTAGTTTATTCTTGGCTTAATTTTCATTGTTGTTGTTTGGCTAGCACTGTTGATTTTTCAACATGGATAGTTCAGAGGTCATGATTTGGGTGTGGTACAGGCAAAAGTTACAGGAAAACTGTGAGTCTGGGTTCTGTCTCAGTCTGTAATCATGGGTTGAATGGGGTTATGAGATTAAATAAATATTCACCATCAAAACATTGTTGTGGCATGGCTAATAGAATATTAACCATAAGCAGGGTTATTTACACAAAGGCAGACTAGATTTCTACCTAAGTAGGTCTTGTCAAAGTTTCAATGGACACTCTGGCGCCAGACTTCAAAAAACTTACTTAGAGAAATCATTTTTGTCATATGGTAGTCTGCTTCTCAGCCTTTAATGTGTATATGAATTATCTGGTAAAATGAAGATTCTCTTCAGTAGGTTTAGGGTGGAGCATGACATTTCCATATTTCCTAATAAGAGCCCAGGTGATATTGTTGCTGTTGGTCCATGGACTACACTTTATATCAGGAATCTGGTAGGATTTCGAAAGACTGAGATATAGGATGCAAGTTCTGCTGAACTCCTGGGCATTCTGATATTTTTTTCCCCAAACAACAGAAGCAATGGGTATTTGGGAACTGCCAAGAATTCTTCCAATATGTTTTAAGAAAACCTATCAATATCCCCTCAGAAATTTGGAACCTTTCCTTTCTCCATTTCCACTGCCTAGTTCCAGCTGCATTGTATAACTTGGTCCACTGTGACAGTTTCCTGATTTATCTCCCTGCCTCCAATCTTTCATTCTTTTTTGTACTGTCTCTTTGACATTCTTCACATTTCCACCAAAGTACTATGCTAAAGATCAGATGGGCTAATGTCTCCTGTTCACATAAAAGTCTGTCACTAGGCTCCCATTACTTAGAGTGTAGAGTCAACATTTCTTAGTATTCCATTCAAGACCTTTCATGTATTTTTTTAAAAATTATGTTTTTATTGATTTTTTAGAGAGGAAGGGAGAGAGAAATAGAAACATCGATGTGAGAGAGAAACATCGATCGGCTGTCTCCTGCACGCCCTCTACTGGGGATCAAGCCCGAAACCCAGGCCTGTGCCCTGACCAGGAATTGAACTGGGACTTCTCAATCCATAGGCTGATGCTCAGTCCACTGAGCCACACAGCTGGGCACAAGACCTTTTGTTAATGTTCACTGTACATTTCCAAGCTGATCTCCAGTTTTTTCTCTAATGTTTTGTGCAGTGTAGGCTCACCATCCATTGCTGTTCTCCAAACACTTTATGCTCTGTAGTTCTTTCTTTCCTATCCTAATACGTATCCATTTTTCTCTGCCATTCTTTTCTTTCCAATCTGAAAAGCTCCCAGTTTCACATCAGCATTAAACTCCAGGTACCTTTTATTTCCCTTTGTTGGCTGCCTTCCCTGGCTCTCTCTCCCCATCTCCCAGCTGTATTTACAGGATCACTTTTCTATTATTACCTACACTCAAATCCTGTCTTGGGGACTGCCTCAGGAGAAACCCAAACTAAAACACCCATCAAGGGCTCAGTGCCTCACATTTCAACCTTTTCCTTCATCCTCATACATAATATTCATAACTGGTTTCTTCTCTTCATCTCTTTCATTCAGTCCCTTATTTACTCACTCAGACATTTAATATTGAATACCACTATGTTTCTGATTCTGTTCTAGGTAATGGGGATAAGGAGGAGTAAACATCGGAAAGTCATAGTTTCTGCCCTTCAGGTATTTACAGTCTAGTGGAATAGAGAGATTCTGGCTTCAGCAATAATTGACGCCTTGGTCAGGCAGGATCGCTTCTCCTAGATATCAAAATCCCTTCATTCAGACGCAGCAGACATGGTGGGCATCCAGGCATGCCAGCCTGTCAATAGAGTGTGCTCTGGTGAGACCAGACTTTCAGTGTCTTTCAGTACACTCCTTATAAATGTCTCTATATTTATGTGGTTTTTATATCTTTAGTTTAGTTTAAAAAGTCATATCTTTATCAACAGATATGTTATAATATTTGATTTGATTCTAATATATAAGAATATATATGTATATATACATAGATACATATACACACATACATAAAACAAAATTAAATAAAACCTTTCCTTACTTTTAAGTGAATTATATAACTCTGTCAAAATTCTACCATTGTATAATTTTGCTATTTTATACAAAAATGAAAAAACATCTGACATGGTGAAGTTTAATCTCTAGAAATTGAAATAAAATGGCTCACACTCAGGAACAGCAAAACTAAGTATTTATTCCTCATAACACTCAAATATCTTAAGGAAATCAAAGGTAAAATTATACATGATCCCTTAAGTCAATAGAATAATGAAAATATTTTTTAAAAAGTAAGTTTTTGGTAAATTGCACATTTGTTTATTCTGATTTTGCCAACTCTTCAAATCATTGGCAAAGTACATTCTTGCTATATTTCTGAAGAGAGAAACTGATTGATTTATAATAGACAAACAAAAGTCCTGATTATTTTGCTCACACTACACCCATTTGGAAATCATTACTTCTAATATTTATATTATAATATAAATAAACAAAGTTCTTGGATATAGTTTAGATCCAGTATATACATTATCTTTAGAACTAATATCTGTATTATCTCCTTAGATCATGTACATATTTATATATTTGCATTATTTTCTATTTACATAATCGTACCCATTATATTTATCACAAAAATCAGTTTTAGGAAACTTAAGAAACTTGTCCAATCATATAGCTAGTATATCCTGGAGGTGAGAATTGTACTCAAATTTTTTTGACTCTCAGACCCGTATTTCTGACACAGTCCTACACAACCTTTTGAAGAGGGTGCATATAACACCTTTAAACTTTTGTATTAAACTAGATTTTTATAAACAAGTTGATTTCAAATAAAATTATTCTCAGAGTCTTCTAAAATGATCAAAACTACTATTTTCTTTTCTTGCACATTACAGCATTTCTCCTGTTCTCTTGCCTCCAATAATAGAGCTTTGAAAAGTCTAAGAGCCCATAGAAGAGCCTCAAGAGTATGAATCAGAGTTATTCTCTCAAATAAAATAGAAGGTTAGGATTCATGATAGAAATATTTCCTAGGTTAAAAGATGTTGAGAAGACAGTAACTTGAAACAAAGGGACTACTAGGATTTTCCCTTTCCCCTCCCCCAAGATCTTAGTGATTTTTATCCTCATGGTATAATAAAATACCTATTTATTTGTACATGATTCTTGCAGGCACAATACATAAGTGAGGCCTGCATAAAATATACCATTGCTTTGATATTTACAGTTCTGAGAAGAAATTGAGAGAGATATATAAATAGTGATCTTAAAATATCAAACTAGTTCAAGTAGTCAGGAAAAAGAAATAATTTTTTTTTTTTTCTTTCCCAAAAGAGTTTCAGGAATTCCATCCTCATTTTTAGCACAGAATGAAAAGTACGTTATAATGGTCACTGGATTATCCTCATCCATTCATTACTGGTTTAACACTGCACATTTATGAGTACAGTTGGCTCTTGAACAACACAGGGATTAGGGGTGTTGATCCCCCCACAGTTGAAAATCCACATATCACTTTTGACTCCCCAAAAACGTAACTACAGGCAGCCTACTCTTGACCAGAGCCTTACCGATAACATAAACAGCCAATCAACACATATTTTGTGTATTATATACTGCATTCTTACAATTTAAGTAAATTAAAGAAAAGAAAATATTATTGAGAAAATCATAAGAAGGAGAAATACATTTGCAGTATTTATTGAAAAACATCTGCGTATGAGTGGACACACCCAGTTCAAAGCCTTGTTATTCAAGGGTCAACTATACTCTCAAATACAATCAAGCCACTCTGCTAGTTGCAGATACACAGGTAAAACAGACAGAGTCCTGTTCAGACTCTGGTAATCTAGAAGAGATAAAGAGTCAGCCGTAATTAGCTTGTTATAACACACTTTAGCAATTGCTATGCTAAAGATAGGGATTGAATATTACAGGAAAACTGGGAGGATCACCTAACATGCCTCAGAAGTCAGGGGATTTCCTGGGGGAGTATGGCCTGAGTGGAGTCTTACAGGGTATTAACTTAGCAAAGAGAAGAGTTTAAAGGTAAAAGTCAGAATTATAAGCACTATTTCCCTGGAACATAAATCATGGATTAGGGTGTGGTGGGAAAAAACTGGAGACTGGAGTGCAGGTCATAAAGAGCTTATACTGAGGAACTTGAACTTGAGCCGTTCCAATGCAGTAATTTGATGAGAAATTCTTCTTCACCTTTGACTTCAGTTTTGGAGGACACCATCTCCTTGGTACTATCCCAGTCCTACATTTGCTATTAGGGGATTGCATCTGTTATTTTGCTTCTATTTTTTTTTCAGACCAGTTAATTTTGAATAAAAAGAAAGAGTGTAGTTATTTACTTTAGGGCAATTGGGTAGCAGAAGTATTTAGCTTCAGGTTCTACTTAAATAATCAAAGAAAGATTAACTGACAGACTGATTCAATGCCTCTTGTACTTTTGGGTGGAAGAAATACCTGATTTTCTTTACGTGGATGTGAGCTTTGCCATGAATAAGGAGAAATAAACTTGTTTTTGAAAAAAAAAATCTCATAGATTATATGTTCACAATAAATATTTTTTTCCTAAGCATACAATTAGGCCTATTGGGAACACCAAAATTAATACATTTAAAAACAAATTACTTTCTTTTAGGATTTTGAAGAACAGTAGCATTGTTCCTATACAGCAGAAATGAAAAAGGAGTGAACCAAATACATCCTGATCCATAAGAGGTGAACACTGCATTCAAAGAAATGCTTTTCTCTGCACAGTGATTCACTAAGAATGCCTCAAATCTCATGTTTAAATAAAACACTTTAAACTTGATATGACAAGAGTGCACAAATAATATCTGTCTAACTTTACAAGAAAATGTTAATATATGCCTATTCTAGAGTCAGAGAATCAACAGAAGGAGACTTTCAGAAGAGATCAAAGAGCACTTTTTTCTATTGTTTACAATCACAGTGGTGTATTAATGCTACGAATTATTGCTCGAGAGTCAGAGCAAAGAGCCCTCTGGATTTGGCCTATTATTGAAATAAAAATGCTATTTGACCTAATGAGATGAGAAATTGATTAAATGTAGTTCATGTAAGGGTAAATATGGTCACCAAGTTGCTGCCAGGGTCAGGAGGAGAGGGGGTGATCTAGTGTTTGAGTGCTGATAGGGTTAGATGGACTTTCCGAGGAGCTGATGCTACAAGATACATGAGAATGGACACCCACAGGTCAGAAGGCAAGATCATCCCCTTGGATGGGAAAGAAGAGATTAATCAGAACATTCTTTGCTCAGCTTATAACAAAGTCTTATCAAATGATTCACGGAAAACGGAATGTTTTAAAGAAGCTCCAATCTATGGGTCCCAGGAACATTGGGCTTGCTGCTATCTTGGGAACACATTACAGAGCAATCATGTGGTCACCCCAGCGACGCCCTGGGAGCTTCGTGAATAACCCTGTTTTGACAAAGTAATTCGGATGCCTGATTATCAAGTGTGTGCCTAATCTTGACTGTTTTTTCTCAGGACATTTAAATCCTTCAGCTTTAGCAACATGCATTTTTACTTAAAACTTTAGATTTTTTTTTCTTCAGAAACTGGAATATTTTGAACTAAAAAATTCCCTTAACTTCTGGACCACGATGTAGAAGAGAATTGACACTCACTGTTCCTCAGATATTCTGTCTGTCTTATAACTATAGGAAAACAAACATACTATCATTTTTACACTTCAGTGCAATCATATATTTTTCTCAGGAGGATATTTTCTACAATTGGTGCCAGGTTAGCAGCACTGATTTTGGGGGAAAAATCAGATGATTGACCTTCTTACCCAAATCAGAAAACTTCGTCCCTTTGACAACACAATAACCCATACTATTCTACAAAAATATTATGACCTTTTTGTCTGTTTAATGTAATTTTCTGTTTCTTCAGAGTTAGATATAATAATTTATTTCTGCAATTTTAATATTGTCTTTATTTTCCTGACAGATGGCTTATTCATCTTATTATTTTCATGCACTGGCAAGATTAGTCTGTTTTAAATAAAATACTTAAAAAGAAGAAACTTTAAAATCTGGATTTATGTGAGTCTTCAGAAGAAGCTTCAGAATAAGTATTTAAAACAATTGCTAATTACATATTTATCCAAGACACTCATATGACTTCCATTTTGGATAATAATAAACATCTTATAAATTGTCTTAATTACATAGATACCATTAAAGGTCACAAGAAAAAAAATATATTGGCTTTTGGGGGAAAAAACAGGAAAACAATGAATTTTCAATGTTTTATATTTAAAGAGGTAAATGTAACTCATATTCAGAATGTAACTCATATTCAGAAAATTTGATCTTTCTTTAAAAGTTTTGAAATTGCAACTAGAAAACATGTATATTCTTGTATTGAATTATGAACGTGAGTAATGCCTACTGTGTGTGTGTGTGTGTGTGTGTGTGTACACGTGTACTCCAGTTGTTAATTTGTGAAACTTTTCAAACATACTGAAAACAATAGTATCATGGCCATTCATACAGACACCACCTAGATTCATCAGAGGTTAACATTTAGGACAATGCCAGACCTGATCTGTCATTACACACGTATCTTACCAAAAAAAACCTGCCCTTGCTGAGGATTCACTTCCCCACCCATGCTGCAGACACTTCCTCCCTAGTCCTCCATTCTCTCTCATCCACTTCTTCTGACTGGGGGACTCAGCATCCCCTCATGCCACCCCTGGAGATTTTGAGGGTTCTGGGTCCTCCTAGCCAAAGCCAATCTGAAAATCCTGATTGCTTTGGTGGAGCTGGTGCAGGAGTAGGGGAGGAGCAACAGGAAACCAGATGGAAAGCAATGCTACTAGGAAGTCTTAGCTCCCAGGGTCAGAGGTACAATAAACTCAGAATGAGCTGTTCCCTAGAAACAACATTCTAAATGATTGCATAAGGTTCAAGTGTGCTTCTGTGGCTTGTACATGGTTTTCTTATGAAAATACGTTGAGGTCTGAGCAACCAGTTTACAAAGGAGTTTTGAGAACTTAGTCCACTTACAGTTGTGGATGACCAGTATTATCATTATTTAGATCAGTACAAACATTAACTGCCTTCTCAATCACACTTCTTTTCACTTGGCATGACCATGATTTCTTTGCAGGAACATTTTAAAACAAGATATCATTAAAGGTTCACAAGCATATTTATTTTCTACATTGTATAAATATCACTACCCAATTTTTCCATTTCTTCTTTACCCTGTAGTCTGGTACATACACCTTATTATTACTCAGGGGCTATCAAACTGGAAGATCCATGTCTAAATACTTTTAGGATTTCACCCAGAACACATTTGTTTTTTATGATGATTTAATAAAAAGACAGATAAAAGGGAACTCATTTCTTTTTGGTTCTCTTGACTTTTGATGTTATTCTTCTAACTCATATTCATTTTGGGATGCTTACTTATAATTCTAAAAATGTTGATTTTATGTAAAAGTAATGTTTACAGTTTGGCAATAGATTACATGAGATATATCACCCCTAATGCATAAACTAAATACAAAAAACAATTTTTAAATAAATAAAAGCATATACGAGTGAAATAAAACATTTTTGTTGTGTATCTTCAGGTGTAGGTGCTAATGAAAACATAAATGGATGAAGAGACTAGAGCTATGTCTAAAGGAATAGTGAAATGGCTAGACGCTGAATCTTCTCCATCAACTGGAACTTCTTAAATGACATGGTCTTCTGGGTATAAAAGAATCAAGAGCATCTCTGGGCTGCCTTCTACTATTTCCTGGTGTGCTTCTCCCAAGAATACCCTGGCTGCCATTTTCACCTGGGGCGTCGCCAGGGGAAAGACCAGCTGCTCATATTTAGATTTTTGCAGCTATGGTTCCCATTTCCAATCCTGGCTCCTTTCCCCTCTTTTCTCTACCCTCAGGGAGAGGATGTCAAGTATATATGCCCTGCTCCAATCTTCCATCAGGCACCACCCTTGGCTCATGCCCTGTTTTGGTGCCATCTGCTTGGGGACATAGAGGATAATAATAAGAGCTTTTACTTATTGAGTGCCTGCTGTGAGCTAAGTATTTACATATCTAATTTCAAATTCTCACACGCTCCTACTAGGACAGTATTAAACCCATTTTTATAGATCTAGGAAGTGAAGCTCAGAGAAGTTATGAAACCTCTCCAAGGTTATCTGATGCAGGATTTGTACTGAGACTTCCTCTTTGCCATCAGTGGAAGACTTGGAAAAATATGTTAGCATTTTCTTTGATTGACTCTCCACTTTCCATAACAGCCATCCCTGGAGAGCTGCTCTCCCACTCCCAGCCCATGCTGGTGTCTTGAATTTCCCACAGTGATTTGGCCCTTACATTAAATTTTCTGGCTTCTTGTCTGTTAGACTCAACTGCTATCTTAAAATATCTGATTAGTACTTAATAGTGTTGGCAGGTTAGAATCATATTTTTAAAAAGAGAGTATATTTAAGCACTTAACTTTCTGAATTCACTCCTTGAGAGTACATATTTTTTTCCCATGTTCTACAGAGAAACTGGACAATGAAATGACCACCTGTTAGTTGCTAATGATGCTCACATGCCTTCACGAAAGTAATTCTGGCTTTATCTGCCTGCAATCTTGGCGACAAAACTCCTGGGAACATCAAGGGCACAGGAGCCAAAGGCAGCAAACTGACAATAAAGTTTGTGCTTAGACTACTAATAGGGAAGGAGATACTGTGAATCTCTAATTCTACATAATTATTTAACCTCAAGAGGGTGACATAACTGAATGCATGTTTTAAAAACCTAAGTTTGGGTGTTCAGATCTAGGACTGAGATCAGAGGAGTTTCACACAGCATATTTCCCACTCAAAAAAAAAAAAATATATGAAAAAACAACACCAGTATAAAATATGCCCATCACTATTTCAAATGCATAGTCTGATTTGATACTGTGTGGGTGGGTCAATCATTGTGGCTTTCAAATAAAAATGGATACATAAATACTGAATAAACTTAATTGAGAGTAATAGGTGGCTATTAACCGTTTCTTACACTGCAAAAAAATATGCTAGCCCTAATGAAGGCTTACAACTATAAATATCCATCAAAACACAGAAAAGAAGCATTTTCTAAAATTAGGGCTAGCATTAATGATTAAGTGACCCTTCTGTTTTAATAGTGAAATCAAAGTCCAAAGAAAACATCTGGTTTTAATTCTTTGGCTAATATATTTTTGGGTCCAAGGTTGATAAACTAAGTTTACCTTTTATTTGTTCTCTTCAATACAGTATAATGGATAAAAGCACAGGCTCGAATATCACATTGTTTAACTTTGAAACTTGTCTCCATAACTTGTTTTTGTACAAGTTGTCTTAATTCTCTATGCCTGTTTCCTGATCTATAAAGTAAGGCCAATAATAATACCTACCTCATTGGGTTAGTGAAATGATTAAGTCAGTATAAGACAAGCAGAACAATGCCTAGTGAACACTAAGGGCTCACTATTTACTAGCTATCATTCTTTTTGCACTGCAAAGGAAATGATGAATTTAAGGTCACTATAAAATTAGGTACACCTTGAATTATAGAGAGTACATCACATGTGTCTCTTGCCAAATAAATAAATGTCTCTCTCAATTAACAACCAGTTTGAAAGAGGAGTAGGTGGTATACTGTCTGTGGGATATTTCCCCCCAGTGTCATCCTAAGACATTTCACATGACTGTTACTGAACAAAGACTCCATTTGCCTCAATGTTTCTCAAACACACTTTCACAAACCTTTATTTTTTCCAGAGCTAGAGGCTTTAGAAGAGTGTCAAGGTCTCTCTAAAACAGTAATTACATCTGAGATTCCAGATCTACTAATCATTGCCTCATATCCTTTATATATACACCTCAAAATGGTTATGTAGTTAATATTATATACTTGCAATTTAATTTTAATTCCAAAATCTTACCTTATGTTTGATCCCATATGAAGTAAAAGGAGACAATGACCAGGAGTTAAAGGGAAATGTTCAAATGAGATAACCTCAAACTGTACCTCATAGGGAAGAATCTTTTTAAATGGAATAGGTAACTCTCCACAACATATTTGCAAAGCACTATGAAGTTCAAGACATTAATACTGATCATTTTACACTCCAACTTATCACAACTGGCTTATCTGGCAGTTGGTGAAATTATGGTTCAGTTCTTAAAATAATAACTTAATTTTGAAAGAGTGAATCTACTTGAAGTTGTCATGTTATTTCTTTATTTTTAGGCTCCTAATTACTTAGCTTTGGAAGATACATTATATATAAATAGTTTTCCTCTTCCTTGTTATATGTGTGTAAGTATGCATGTATGTTATATATATATACACACACACACACACACACACATATATATACATATATATGCACTAAATGACTATATATATATATATATATATATATATATATATATATTCTCTTAGCATTCTTTCTCTACTTACTGAGTTCTCCCTAAATTCAAAAAGGTAGCTTGTAAGTACACTGCATTTTGGTCAGAGGAAATGGCAGAAAAATGGTAAATCAGAAGATTGGAGTAGCTAGGTGGATGATCCAGGAAATAAACTATAATTTTTGAGACTTTGGGAAATTGGTTTTCTCTGATTCCAAAGATATCTACTTCTTCTTTCAGGAGGTTGAGGCTCAAACCCACTCTATAAGACAAGTGTGACTGACTAAAAACCTTTTAATAACCCGTTTTATTGAGCAAGAAGCAGGTTGGGAAAGCTTAAGAGATACACTCAAGATCACGAAATAATTGGTGAGACTGGTCCTTTTTATTCCAAATTCATTTCCTTTAGAATATTAGAACTACATGTGACCTTAGAGAACATTTAATTCACATCCCATATTTCTAAATCTTTCTGGTGGTCTGAAAATGTGGAGTTTGTTGGTTTAAGTTGGGCCAACTGTGGTGGTCGCTCATACATCTTTTAATGGATGGAAATCAAATAGTCAGCATACCAAGGTTTGGAGACGCTTGACATTTCCCACTCTCAAAATCAATCACCAATCTGAACGCCATGGCTATTACTCAGAGATTCAGATATTTGGTGTAAGTGGAGACCATGACCTTGGAACAATTATTTTCTCAAACGGCATTACCAACAGTGATGTGAGCAAAATGCCCAGACTGCCCTCCAGTGCACGAATCCCTGGCCAGGAAATGGCCACGAATCTTTCAGGAGTAGTGTGTTTGGCTCAGATCTCATTCTAATGCATTTATATTTCATAAGCACTGTATTTAGACAAAGTTAAAATGAGCAAGTTAGGAAAATACTTACTTAAAGATTTTCTGTGCTCTGGTTTCTGTTCTTTTATATCACTATCGCTGTGACTTAGTAATTCAGTACTGGAGGATCTCTGGATTTTGAATAATTCCAGGTTTCTTGGTGAACTACTTGGATCCTTTGGCTGGAAACACCAGACAATTAGTCAGAACAAATTTACAAGGAAGAAAGAATTCAGAAAATAATGTTGGGATCTATTTTGATGTTAGATTTAAAAGGACATCTAAAATAAGATAATTATTTTTGGGATGAGGTCTCTATGCTAAGCTGAACATTCAAATAAATTTAATAACAGTTTTATATATATAACTATGGTGCTTACTAAATCCTGTGCATTACCCCAAGCGCTCCACATGCATTAATTCAATAATTCATCACAGTAATCCTATGAGGTAGGTATTATTATTATCCTTTCTTTCCAGACAAGGAAACTATAGCCAAAAGAGATAAGTAATTTGTCCAAGGCCACACAGCTAGTAAAGGATACAATCAGGATTTAAACTCAGGCAGTTTGACTCCAGAGTCCACTCTTAATGACAAACTGTGTGTGTGTGTGTGTGTGTGTGTGTGTGTGTGTGTGTGTGTGTGTGTGCTTCTGCACATGTATGTGTGTGTGTGTTTGGGGGGGGGGGAACAAACACTCATACCTGCCTGAAAATCAGCATATATTGGAGATGGAGAAAAGTCATTTTGTTAGTTTATTTTTAAAAGTTTTAGTCCCCAAATCAAAATGATAGGATGAACGACTGCAATTAGCAATAAAATCACACAGAAAGGGTATTTTCCTGCTGTATACCTCATTAAAAGCTCTCAAAAATATTTCTTCCTCAAGATTTTGCAAATATTAGTGTCCTAAAATTAGATGTTTGGTCTAGAATCAGTATAAACTTAGTAGTTTTAAATAATGTGACTCTAAAAAGCCTACGCTGAATATAGGATTTAGGGTAATTTCATGAAGTTCTAGATAACTGGAAGAACAATGAAAATCAGTACAAAAGATTATTGTTTACTGGCATTATAACAGTGAATATGAGCTTAATACATTAATATTTATTTTCAAGAATATGCATTACAGACTGCATTAACTGAAAATGTGAATTATCTGTAGTTTTTAGGCGCTTGTGTGCTTTTTACAGTCTCCAGTAGATGAATGTCCGTGTTATTTCATAAAAATTATATGAATGCCCTGTGCTTTTGAGAGAGCGAAATCAAATGACATTTAGTTTCACAAATCTTGTCTGCTGAAATGTTTTTAGTGGACTCTATTTAAACTTAAAATAACTTAATATCTCTCAATCCATAGGATCCATTTAAATGTGTGTGTGTTATATGCCTAAGCAATAAGATTTAAATGACTACATTTTAATTAATAAAGGTAACAGCCAAAACAAATACATACCAATCTGTCAATTGCATTTTTGATAGCGTGGAACCAATCCAATATGATGAAGTCAATATCTGACTGTAGAAGGAACTCATTTCCTGATGCTGTTGTGATCTGAAAGGAAAAAAAAAAAAATGACAGGTAAGCAAACCAGATAAAATAGATCTCTTACATTTAAAAAAAAATATATATCCTTTAAAAAAATAAAAACACTGCAATACACTGAAATATTATCTTGTATTCCAGTAATTGTCTTTCTGGGAACTGGGAGACTAGGATCATTTTGAACTGCTCGCTATAAACTGTTTTTTTCATGTCATAACAAATACATTATTGTTTTCATAATAGAACGATTAACTCAGAGTAGTTCTAAAGCTGAATTACTCCAACTCAAGGAGAAGCAAGCCAGGAAGTTCAGAATAATGCAGACAGTATCCACTTAAGTCAGAACCTCAGAAAAATGCACCCGGGTGTGTCAGAATTCATTCTGCACTTTGGCTCTTTCCTGTTTGTCTTTTTCAAATCTAATAGTATCGCTATATTTGATTTCCTTTTATGGGGAGCTCTAAAACAGATTATTTACCAAAGAGGCTAAATGCAGACTTTTCTAAAAGGTCATTCAAATGAATAACATTTGGCTATTTCTACTTTCCTATCATAAAGATCTATAGGAAATTAATAAAGGACCAATTTCCCCACAAAGGGAGTATATTAGAATAGAAGCTCATTTGCATATTTGAACCTCTCATGGAGAGTATTTATCAAATGAACATTCCCGTTCCAGATTCTCAGGGCTGTTAAATAGTTGGCAATATTTAGCAAGTAACGATGCGTTTTTCATTGCAGTGAATCTCTTTCTCCCTAGAATTGTGAGAGAGGATGGGACCCTATAGAAACAGAGCAATGCTCTTGATTTCACACATAAAGGGCTACGTAGAGAAAAATTTGATTAGAGTGGGTGTGGGCGCGCTTTCTGTGTTAGGCCATCAATCTGAACTGTGAAGATTTTCCCTTTGTACTATTGACTTTTTGTTTCAACAGGAAGATGAACATTTCCTGACTGCTGTCACACATCAAGCAAGGCTTTGGAGGTTTAGAGTACTGACATTTCAACATACTGAATCAGGAGCTAGTCACCTCTTCTCAGCCTTACTTGCTCTAAGTGGGAGGTGAACACTGAAATGTGGCAGAGGTTCAGGAAATCACAAATCATGCTTCAGGCTGTCTCCATAATTCTATCATTAAAGTGACAATTATTACCCAAAATAGCTCACTCTGAAGGTTTCAGTAATTCTTATGGCAACATTTAATAACAATGATCCCAGAGTGTGAAAGAAATCTTGGATTACACACATACATAAATATTTGTCATTTATTTTTAGAGAAACTATATAGAGATGCGACATCACTCACTATTGCGGTGCAACCATTCTTAAGGGAGACAGATTCCAACATTTTACCACTGTAAGGAGAGGAACTATCCAAACTATATGCAATTATGAGAAGTGAAAGTTTAGAAAATAAGAGGAAATTTATTACCCACACTAGAATTTGACAGATTACCAGGGACAATCACTCTTTTTTAAAAAAAAAGTAGAATTGCATGTAAGATTTGGGATGGCTCAAAATAGCTTCCAAATAGTCTTCTGTTTTATGTATCTACTAAAAGACAGTTAGGCTGATGTTTGCCTAATTATCTGAACACCCTTGCAGTATTCTTTACTTACATAAAATCCCAAATATTTACTTTATAAAGTGTTGCCACAGAAATAGCAATCTAAAAATATAAGGTCACTTCTAACGAACCCAAGAAAGCTGGCAACGTCCTTGACCTCTACCTTCATCTTAATCTAAATGTAAATATTTTGATTATGACTGTGTTACATCACATCACAATTTGTTAGCATACAAAATAAATAAATAAATTAGCCCAAACATAATCTACAATATATTTCCCTGACATTATACATAAACCATTATGAAAATTATGAAAAAGAACATTTTCAAAGTACAAGAAACAAACATAATTAGATTTCTGTAATCTGAGGGTTTCGGAAAAAAACCAACATAGTTCAGTTTCCAGGCTAGTAAGTGCAAACAGTGATAAAATATAAGTACTCAAGCAGTACATTTGCATTTTGGTGTATCCTATGCAATGGAAAGGAGATCTTTTACTGCTAAAACAACCACAAGGAAAGATGTATTTTAAAAGTTTCTCTGTCCAAATATTTTACTGCATTAATCATATGTAATCATTGATTTATGAATTCATTTTGGGAAGCTGGATCGGAGAACTATACCAACACAATTCCTTCAAAACATGCTATCAGAGAGATACAGTTCACATCCTTCCCCCTGTCTTCCCACTGATCTTTTGAGTTACTAGGCAGTCTGGAGAAGTCTGCTACTGCTCTCTACAGTTTAAAAGCATCCACTTCTTAATTACAGACAGTAATTGACTTTGTTCTGTTCTTCCATTCCAGTCCCTCACAGGAAAGCAGTTTCAAAGTCTTTGACTGGTAAAGCCCATTTAATTCAGGTCCTCAATCCACTTTTTTACATGACCTCTTTAGGTTTTCTGACAAATGATTTTCAGAATCATATTTGCACTTTGAACAATTGAATTTTCAACACTCTTGGGGAAAAAAACATCAGTAAAGAATGTTAGCTTTGACGGAACCTTTTGATTGAGCAACTCCTGATGACAATCTGAAGTGATGTAGAACTAATAACAGACATAAAATATTTGATATTAAGCCCTACTAATGCATTCTTTCTATAACATGTTTTGCTTAAGTGACAGATGCAGGCGTGAGGTGGATAAAGAAAGACCTTTCAGAAAATGTGACAACTTTAGGCAAGAGCTACTGGTCTCCATTTTGCTTTGAAGCCTCCTTTGGACAAATATCTCTTGAAGTCCCTTTTCTCCATCCAGTCCTATTTGGAAGGGATATATCCTGGCACCAAAGCAATCTTAATGAAATGTGCTAGTGTTGTAATAGCATCTATCTTTAATTACCTGCCTGGGGAAATTTGCCCCAAACATTTTCACACTAAAAGAAGAATCCATTTGAATTCTTGCTGGTAACAAATGCATGTCTAGGAAGTTATATAAATATAGCCACTGGACACCTGTCTAACGGAGACATTCCTTAAGTCTTTTTGGCATTAATTCAACAACAGTTTTCCCTTGGGATGAGAACCTTGGTCTGTGTCCTGATATGATTCTTCTGAAGATGGAGGCAGGGATATCCCAGCTTTAAGTATTAATGTATTAATTTAAAACATCTTAAAGGACTTTTAACAAGTAGCATTTATGTTTATTGAAGTATTGCCCTTTTCAATATTGTCGATTAACTGTCACCTTTGCCAATATGGTTTCTGCAGTTAGTCTTTCCTATGTTAGATTTTCTTTAATCCTCACCTGAGGATATGCTTTTATTGATTTTAGAGAGAGAGGAAAGAAGAGGGAAAGAGAGAGAGAAACATCAGTGTGAGACATCAGTTGGTTGCCTCCCATATATACCCTGACTAGGGAACAAACCCGCAACCTGGGTATGTGCCCTGACCAGGAATCAAACCCATGACCCTTTAGTGTACAAGACGATGCTTCAACCAACTGAGCCACCTGACCAAGGCTCCCATGTTATATTTTAATTTAAATAAGAAATTAATATGTAGAATGGCATTTACACTATTAAATTTTTTAATACCTTGGTTTATCAGAATAGAAAAAACATTTTTAGAACTTCCCTTTTTCTGTCTATAAGAGTAGTTGAATTTATTGTGGAGAATTGGAAAAAATAAAGAATGAAAAAGCAAATTAAACCTATTCATAGAGTCACAGAGTAAACATTGTAGATATTTTAATTTGGTTGTTGCCAATCTTTTATAAATAGTAATCAAACAAATTTGATAATGATCAATGGACAAATTTATGCTATAGATAGATGTCAGTAAAACATATTTGGTGGTTAATATTATTGGCTACTCTGTTCCAGTTGGCCTCAATGCATGTTGAGAGACTATCAGAGATGCAACAAATAATGAGTGATATGTTTTCCCCTCTTTCATAGTAGCACTCTTCTTATTGTAGAATCAATCCCACAAATAATTCGTTGTTCAGGAGACTGAGAGGATGTGTTTCTGACCAAACATTGTCCTAACCATCAACAAGAACTAATTAAGCGTCCATTAAGTGTAAGGCAAATTGCTAGAAGCTAGGGATACACAGCCCCCACCCTCAAGAGCTCACAATCTGTTTGGATAAATAGGACATATGCATATAAAGATAAATAACAATAGAAAATGGCTTATACTAAGTCCCAATGTGAGTGGCACAGATAATACTCATGTCAAGATTTCAGAGGAGGGAGTAATTACTGAAGACACATTTACATCATGGAATTATGCATAAACTGTTGGTCATGATACGTTATTTGTTAAAGGTTGCTGGTATCGGAACTTTAGTATATTAAGAATATGAATACTTCCACTTGGTATGCAAAGTGATATCAGCTTTAATGATCTCAAAGCACATAATAAACACTCTTCAAATGCAGCTTCCCTCCACTATCATAAAGTAATTTTGCAAATGAAGAAAATGAAGCAAATGAAGAAAATGAGAATGCCATTCTATCAAATTGGCATCATTTTAAATGATAGAATTAAGAGATTACAAAGATCTTGATTTCTAGTTCACTAGTCCTCAGCAAACAGTCATATCCAGTCAAGGACTCTCTGCATATGGGGAAAGGACCATGTTGATTTCAGCTTTAGTGTGAAATTTGGAATATAAATCTTAGACAAAAGTTGCTTGTTTCTTTACTGTTATACTAAAAATAGCACACTTTTAAAAGATCAGCCAACATCCTTACTCAGACTTTTTTTCTTTTTATTTCTCTCAAAAACGACTACTATCCTGCTATAAAAAAAAGTATGTAAAAAAGAATTGGGGCATCCAAAAAAACCCCTAAGATCCTAGAAAAGACTGAAATGGTCCTTCATTTCAACTAAGTATCTTTCACATTTTGCTTAGGATCAGTCTTTGACTATAGACCTAAGGAGGGTTTACTCCACCTTACCAAAACTTAAACTGTATATAGGAAATGTGTAATAAAATATGCCAGATATCCAAAGAACCCTTAAAAATGTTAAATGATGTAGCCATAGATATTTTACAAATAAGTGGATTACCCATTTAAGAGGAATGACATTTAATTACTATTATTTTTGGAGACACTTTGGACTTCATAATGAAATTATTATATTTGAATTAAGTGAATATAAAAAGTTATGTCAAAATATACTTAATATATTTCAAGTGAATATAAATTATTTTTGTTATTATAATGTTTATTGAATCTAACAAATATATATATATATATATATATGCTACATAATAATGAGATACAAAGACCTAACATTGAAGCAATAATAATTTTTTAAAAACCTTCATATTCACATTTTTCTTTCATCTCACATCACACTCCACATTTGATATAGGTGATCAAATGAAGGTTGTCATGGTTATACTATAATAGTTAAATTACTTGGTCTCAAAGGTGTTTATGATCACCAAAGAAATTACATTATCAAGCTGCATGTCTGTCTCAAATTACAGTCAGTTCTGAGCAACTCCTAACATTTTTATTAACATGTCGAGCTAAGTTAACATAAAACTAAGAGTAAAATATCAGTTAGAAGTAAAAGGTCTTCAATTTGTCTTTCCAAAAATGTTACTTGTTAAAACGTTTTGTGAGAAAGTATCTGCCTTGTGTTCCCAATGTTGCTAGATGTTAAGTAAATATATGCTGATTATAAAAAATAAGTTGCTTTGGCAACTCTCTTATTAAAATGCATTTGTAACCCCCATCTGTCATGAAAGTTTTGAAAACTTTGTTTATTTTGGCTAGCAGCCTTATCCAGGGTTACCCTAGCAAACAATGATAGCAGTCTTCAGAAGTTGTGTGAGGAACAAGCCACTAGGGATCCATTTTTGTTTTAATTGGCACACACAAACACTTTTCTGGTCTGTCAAGAAGAACAAGCTAATATGCATGGAGGGTGTTATATTCTCAGCTTTGGGGAGCAGTAAAGCTCCCTTTATTTAACTAATTTAAATGATAGACTGCAAAAACTTTGCAAGTCAGAAAAATGTTTTATACTTTCTTAGGGAATATTTGTTTTAAGCAATGGAAAATGTTCTACATATCTAAAGATGTTGAACCTTATGTTATAATTACACTGTTTCTTCTGACTCTGTAAAATGTTCTTAAATCTACATGCTACTAAATAGGCCTGAGCAAAAATGGATCTTGCATTTCCACAATTCCCCTTGTGTTAACAAATGTGCGTTCATTAGTTTCCAGATGTTTATTGGATATGTTTTCAATATGTTTGGGGTTGATTGATTTGCATGTACATTTATCGAAACCCTCAGTGGTGTCATCATGTCAAAATAACCTGCCCATGTAAGCAATTTCTTATTTAATGGAAAGTAAACAAATGTTGGACTACATATACGACAGATCTCAAGTGCATTCCTAAATCTAAGGTTTAAGGCTAACCTTTTAAGAAACAGTGCTTTTTAATTGAAATTGAGCTGTACCTTTGACACCCAAGAAATTTGGTTCATGAATTCTAACAACACAGATTTGTTCTGCATAATAAAACTGGCCCTGTCGTGAACATTCACACCCATATCACTTGCCCACTCTGTCTGTCTGTTTATTAACAAACTACCCAGCCCAAAAACCCTTGCTCATTCTTTCATTTGTAGTACAATATTTTAAGCACTGAGAAACAGTCTTCTCAATATTCATGAAAGAATACTATCCAAGTAATTAGTAGATAGTTTAGCAGTTTCCACAGTTTTGCAGTCAGCTACACCAAAACTTTTGCCTGTGGTGCTCATATGAAAAACGACTGAAAAAGTGACTAATCGAAGCAGTTGGTGTACAAAGATACCAGCTCAGAGTTTTATTGCTGTTAACGTTAATTTTTAAACTTGAGGGGAGTGGTTGCCTCTAGATAAACTAATCATACGAAGACTTGTGCTCACTGGTACCTAACACTCAATCCGTAACTGCCAAACACAGAACAGCTTCTAGCCTGAGCTATGTTCACTGTGCAGTATTACTCAACTAGTCACGTGGCAATTGGGAATCAGCTGCCCTCGCTGTTATTAAAGAATGATTTCTATTATTTCTATCATTGATTTAAGTAATGCCCAACTTAAAATTTTTAACAAACACAAAAGTGTGACCTAAACACAAAACTTCTTTCCCCAAGGTATACTGAATTGTTGTCTATCTTTCTATATTTTTTCACTAATCGATAAACATTATTTGTGTGTTTATATTTTAATGATTATATCATGTGTACTCTCATGACATTTTATGCCTTTGCCTGTGCACTGCCACCGTGTCCCACACGGATTTAATAACAGTATCTTCTAGTCCCCTCACCATCTTATCTGTATTTTCCCTTCTCTGAAATTTGGATCTGAACGTCCCATTCCTCTGCTTGATATCATTCTGAGATTCCCCACAGCTGTAATGCTGCAATGGAAACTTTTAATTTGGCCTGCCATACCTGTGTCCTCCGCCACCCACCCAATCTGTAGCTCTCCCCTGACCCACATTTCCCTCTGCACCTCTACCATCCAGCCGTCTGCTTCTTATTTCTTCCTTAGAGCAGGTTGTTCCTGTTGCCCAGAACCCTCTGAGTCCCTCTGTCTTATCATTCAAATCAATTTAACTGTGACGACTGATCTCAGAGGGAAGGGGGGCGGGGGGCAGGCAAAGATTAACCAAAGAATGCATATGCATGTATATATAATCTGTGGACACAGACAGTAATAGTGTGGTGAAAGCCTGGGGTGGGGGAGTGGGAACCGGGTGGAGGCAGGGCAATGGGAAAAAATAGGGGACATCTGTAATACTCTCAACAATAAAGATAAATAGGTGTGACCTTTACAGAAAAGGATCTTTGAAATAGTTGTCCCTCTTAAGTGCTCCCATTAGATGCCTCATCACAGGGCCTGGTGGTCCACACTGCAGTGCCCTGTGGATTGCTCTGTTCCCCCTACTACACTATGATCACTCTAAAGCCAAGGGCTGCACAACCCACACCTAAAGGGCACTAGTAAATAATAAATTAACCTTATCTATTTTATACATTTAAGTGAATACATGATATCCTAATGTTTGCCATGCTATGGTATACTTAACTCATCCTCCATTGTAATGCAATTTTGAAGTTTACAATACCATTGCATTCTTTCAGGCAATGTAAGTCGTTTATAGCCACTGGTAACACTTTTATCAGCGTAAAGAAGGCAATCCATTTTGAAGATGAAGAACTGCAGTCTGAGACTATGTTTACCCATAAGTCACTAAGTTCTAGACTTCAAACAATAGAATGGGTCTGTATTTCAAGGCACAGAGCTGGAATAGAATGTTCTTGATTATATTCCAAAGCCACCATTTATTTTGCAGGGGTAATCTATACTGGAGCATCCAAGAATCTCACCTTACACGTGGACCTTTCTAAGTGAGAGCTGATAATGTGGGAAATTGGAGACAAGTTTAAGATTTTCAAGAGTTAATCCTCAGACTAATGGATAAAGTATTCAGAGAACCTCAATAAGGTGCTCATTGTTGGTCCATCAATGTTGGAGCCATCAATTTCATTAAACCACCATTAACATTAATGAATAAGCAAACTCTTGGAGGACAGGTGGTACTAGTTATGTTTCCAATAATTTTATTTAGAAATATGAGCTAATTTAAAATACAGAGACTTAAGTAGAAACAGGTATTGTTGCCACTAGTTAATTACTCACAAATGTCTCCAATTAATAAGTGCTGAGATCGCACAACAAGAATAAAAGATGTTGCAGTATGTAAGTATCTCTATGCTATTGTAACATATTTGGCTATGATTATGAGTGTTTATAAAACATTCAAGAATTGTTCCATGTCTACTTACATTAATGAGAACACCTGTTAACTTTGGTGCTGTACAGACTTATTTGCATTAGATTCAGGTTTTTGCATACTGTACATCACTTTTTGAAACAATTAGATGCTTATAGAGAAATATAGCTGAGTGAAAAACAGCAGCTTGAATGCCTTCCGGCTCAAGACAATTCAACTCCAGGTTTCAGTGAAAAACAGAAATCTGCTGAATTACAATACTGCCAGTTAGAAGTGAATGTAGGTGTATTTTATATTTTTTACATTTGGAGAACAAAAGATACACATAAAAATCTGTGCTTCAATCTTCAAGTAAAATCACAGCCAACTGAGTTTCCAGACAAGGATGCCAAGCAGTAAGAGATGGCAATGCCAATATCATGTAGATTCTCCATAATCTTGGGGACCTTTTATACAAAGATGGTCTCTTTACCAGTTTCAGAAAGCTGGATGATTCTGCAGACTACTGCCCACCTTGTGTTACAGGCCTTTGCCACAGAGTCCTTCCTATGTGATAGCAGAGCCAAAAGGAGTGAAGGAGCTGAGGACTCCCTCTAAATCAGTCACTTCTGGGCTGCTGGTCACAGCACAACCCAAACCTACCAACTTGGCAAAAGCACCATGATTCCCTAGCAGAAGCCAGTGAGTCTGCCTGCTCAGAGGAAACAGTAGGTCCCACTCTATCGACACGTCTGTCTGCCACTCCCCATAGGATGCTAAAGCTTCTGCGATTTAAATATTTTCAGTTATTGAAAGGGAGAATTTGCGCAAATCTGTGGATTCACAGCCTCTATTATCATCATTATATTTAAGAGGTGCAATATTTACATCAAAATGACTCAGTTGGTGATATATTCTAAAGATAAATGTGTATTTATGATCTGAAGAAGAAGTGTGATTTGTAACTACTTTGTCAGACATAAACAGAGCGCCTCTGTGCTGTTCTAGTAAATACAGATTAGCCAGGGCACAGAGGAACTATTCTCACAGGATTAATGTCACTTTGACCTGGAAAATGAAGGAACTGAGAATTGCTCTTGAAGAATGTGGACTGCCCCCGGCTGGTGTGGCTCAGTGGTTGAGCATCGACCCATGCACCAGGAGGTTGCTGGTTCGATTCCTGGTCAGGGCACATGCCCAGGTTGTGGGCCAGATCCCCAGTACGGGGTGTGCAGGAGGCGGCCAATCGATGTTCTCTCTCATCGATGTTTCTATCTCTCTCTAGCTCTCTCTTCCTATCTAAAATAAATAAATTAATTAATTAAATTTAAAAAAAGAATGTGGACTGCAAGAAATAATGGTATCTTATTTTCTTCTCTGATGTCTTATTATATGGTCTGGGCAGAAGTAAAGTTCGTACTATAGTAAAACCTTACTTTTGGTTTCTGAAAATTTTGAAATTGTATTTAACCAATAGCCTGACAATCTAGACGTTGCCCTCTATAAAAAAACATCATGGTTCATTAAGGATGATAGACTAAGCATATGTGTATTTAGGAAGTTCATGAATGAGGAGAAATTTCTCTTCCCCCATGAACTATAGGTTTAAATAAATTGAAAATGTTGAATACTTTTCTGGAAAATTTGTAAAAATAATAATTCTACCTATTTGGGAAAATACCTAACCATATGTTGAAACAGGTTATCTTTAAACAAACATGAAAAAAATATCTGGCATTTCTAAAACTATAATTTAGTAACATAGAATATGTATAATACAGTAACATATTATATAAACATTATAATATATATAATTATATATATATAATTTAATGGTATTTTAAAAAAAACCACTGTGACTATATAATAGAAAATGACATCTGTCAATTGAGCATCAGGCCACAGCTATTTAGAATGGAGACATATGACATCTGGAATGACACACCCATCACTATGCTAAATGTATGAAAAAACATCTTAACATTCCTTACTCTCCCTTCCCCCCAAATAACATTTGTATTAGAAATAGTAAAAATGCTAGACTTTAAACAATGTATATTGGTAGCATTATCAGAAGGGTGACTGTATAATTTTTGTCTACATGTGATCATTTTGAAGGCAAAAGTGGTACTATTAATAATTACACCAGGACAATAGGTCTACTCTGTGTATATTGGCTCATGGGGATCACTGTTCATCACACACAACACTAGGGGCCATTCAGCAGCCACTGGTCTTTAGGTGCCTGGTGAACACCCCCTAGAGCAGTGGTTCTCAACCTGTGGGTCGCGACCCCTTTGGGGGTCAAATGACCCTTTCACAGGGGTCGCCTAAGACCATCGGAAAACACATATTTCCGATGTTCTTAGGAACCAAGACACCGCTCCTCTATCCATCTCCAGGCGGGTCCGCCCACATGCAGATACGCCCACATACAGCATGAGGAACTGTATTAAAGGGTCGTGGCATTATTAAGGTTGAGAACCACTGCCCTAGAGTCTAATTCTAAGAAATGTGAGATGTTCCAAATAAGTAGCAGGAACCCTGTTCTTAAAAGGCTTAAAATCCAGTGTGACATACAAAACCAACATGGAAAAACAATTAGAGAACAATAATTAATTGTGATTCAAGATGAACATATGCATTAATTTTTTAGGAACAAACCAAAGTTTCTCTTGAGAGTAAACTGGATTCCTCAAGGAAGAATGTTAGAAAATGTTCTTACAAAGACAGGCAGGGTTTAGTGGAAGAAAAGGAGGGAAAGAGAATAATGCAGATGGTGAGCTGCTTGTATGATGACTCAGAGGCAGGAAAGACCATGACATCTCTGGAGGACACGAAGAAGCTGTTTCTAAGTCCTGTTTGTGGGCTCCTCTCCCTGTATGCACCCTATAAATGGAGGTGTTCATCATTCTCTTGTAAGTCACAACTCTTCTCATTTAAGGACACCCTCCTGAATAACATTATCTACATCATTTTTCTTGGTGTGATTTTTAAAAAATCAGAGTTATAAACTGGAAAATCCTTAATTTATATCTCTAGTTCATACATCTCTTTTTGTATCTATTCCAATCCAAGGTGCCATTATTCCTGTCACATCTCCCTACTGCCAGTTTGTGTTACAATCCATTCTCTACAACCACTTATTAGTGAATTCCTAATTTGACTGATATCAGAATCATCCTCAGAGATCTTTGGAAGTACAGATTCTCACACTCACAGGGACCTAAAGAATCAGACCCATGGAGTAGGACCTAGGGAATCTGTTTGTTTACAGAGCTCCACACGTGATTTGAAAGTTGGGTTGGGGATGGCCACTCTAAACTATACACAGATAATCAATTCAAACCCATATACGTCTCCTGTAGTTTAAAAATCACTGACTAGATCCTATTGTCCTCAAGATAAAACCTATATTCCTTATTTGGATTACCAAGCACTTCATAATTACTCTTTCTGTCTCTAACCTTTTCAAGTCCTCTACTTACTAACTGCATAACTTTGAGCAAATTATTTAGAATTTTTGAGTTTTAATATTCTCACCTATAATCTGAGGAAAATAATAATACCTACCTCATAGGACCATTGTTATATGAAATATAATTAAAGAAAAGAAGTTAGCATAATACCTGGCACATAGTAACTACTTAGAAAAATATGGTGGTTTTTGATTATTATTTGATTTATTATTTGATTTATTATTTGATTTATTATTATTATTTGATTATTATTTTGATTATTATTTGATTGATTGACTGAGTCATTGAGAGTCTCCTGGGTTTTGGCAAATTTCTTCTCTTTATTCAAGTAACTACTCAGACATCATCAGCTTAGGAAAGGCTCTTGTAACCACTGAAGGTCAAAAAAGGAGTGTACCTCCAGTAGCCTGCACTTAATCCAATATGGTGTTCTTCTCATTATTGCACTTATTTCATTGCTTTTCCAACCCTTGCTGTACTTTAAGCTCCCTGAGGACAAAGAGCATGTGTCTCTAGTACTTAGCTGAATGCCTGCAATACTACAGGCCCTCAATAAAAGGTTAGGAAATAAATGATAGCTCAGTTGACTTAGATGAGTACTGTAGGGTTGCGGTATTCAGATAACAAAAGACCTTAACATTTGGAAAACAGGTGTGACTTGGTATGTTAGGCAAGGGGGAAACAGTGCCGGCTCCATGAGCAGATGTATCAGTAGAGTCATACCATCGTGTCAGAGGAGTGGAGACGTTCTCTTAAAGCTGGATCTGTATTGCAACTTCCCTAACTGTGAACATGGTGCTGTCTTCCAAGTCTGTGCCAGGGCAGCTCTTCTGAAAGACGATACACCAGAGACACCACTCCCATCTGATGTACCGTGCCTCTGCTCTGGCCTCCTGGACTTTCTAAGGCTCTTTCTGGTTCTCAGCCTTTTTGCCTTTCTTTCCACACAGCTCAAGCAGCTTGCTTCTCTGCCTTTGATTTTAGATGCTAGGCTTTTGAGATACTTGGCATTTATATCAGACTTTTACCTCACTCCACAGTGACTTGATGTGATCTTGTGCCCTGATAGTTGAGAGTGCACCTGTTTTTTAGTATGCTGTCTTCATTGAAGCTCAATTCTGTAACTCCACCCACATCTCGTTTCTTGGCTTCTGATTTATATGCTGGTGGCTTACACAGTGCACAGACCCTCTCAGCTGACAGGAGTCCTTTTCGCCAGTATCCCCTTCAGGAACTGGGGTTCTACTGAGCATTCCGCTGTCCTTCACTGCCCCCCTTCTTTAACGCCACCTTCCATCTGCCTCATCCACTCAGATAACTAGACATTTAATCAAACAATAATCCATCCTTGAATTCAAGGCAGATGGTCATATGAGTATCCGAAAATGAGCCATTTCCCCGTACTCCCTGATTATCCAATTGGCCTGTGAAATGTTCTTGTTATTTCTGGTTGGAACACACCCTCTAACTCTAACAGCTTGGACTGTTTTCTGTCATCTTAGTTTTCGGCCCTGTATTCTGTCCAGCAGACACACTTCTTTCCAATATTATCAGCTTAAACTTTCCCTAGCACCTGTCTCAACTATAGATTTTTGCCTGCTTCATCAAGATGGTCCTATTTCCAGTAACAGGATTATTAATGATACTAGGAAATAATCCCAATCCCCAGATAGGCGATAGCTAAAGGTCTTTAATACAATGAGCTGCTCCCCCAGTTTCTGAGGCTCATTATCAACTATTGTGTGATTTAGCATTGTCCAGGATACTGAAGAGCAGGGCACTGAGGAGACCTTTTCCCCATCACTAGAACCAGTATCTGGCTTGTAATTTGCTACTCCTGATGAATGGCTTGGCATTGGATCCACATCTCACTGAGTTTCACCCAGAAAGTTTTCTAAAAATGTTTGAAATTTAATTAGGTTATGTTTATATGTAGCTGGACAATTTACCTGAAAGCAGATAAGGGAGGCATTGAGGGAAGAATTTGTTCCAAAGTTAAAGAAGCCACTGTCCAGAAGGTACAGTTTGGTGATGGATTTCAAACTTTTTGGCCATGATCCATGGCATGAAATATATTTTACACTGATAACTAGTACCTTTTTATTTTAACAAAAACATATGCAAAATTCTATCTATCTATCTATCTATCTATCTATCTATCTATCTATCTATCTATCTATCATCTATCATCTATCATCCACTTATTATTGTATATAGTATAATATTATAGATACTGTGTATATGTATATATGCATATATTATATAATTGAAACAAAGTTTCATGAAGTAATACTTCCCCTTAATATATATAATGTAGTCTAGTTAGTTTCTTCCAGTTTACACTTTCTTTCATTCATTTCATTAAAAAATACTAATCCCAATTCATTAAATTGATTTTGTACCCACTAAAGAGTCTTGAATGCAATTTGCAACTATATTGGCCTAAGGACTAATAAAAGATGTAATCTTCAAGCCCTGCTCCTTGGCATTTCTCTCTCTCTCTCTCTCTCTCTCTCTCTCTCTCTCTCTCTCTCTCTCTCCTGGTTTATAAGAAGCTTCAGATGTCCCCATATATAAACTAACAGTTGGATATTTAACCCTAAGGAAAGACTCCAGAATATTTGTCACGCTTTTAACAATTAGGTCTGGGTGATCAATAACCCTGTATGGGGGATTCTGCTCTGATAAGTAATTTCCTGCCATTTGAAACAGAATTAGGATGTGGTTCTTTGGAATTTGGCTTAGACTCTGGGTTTTGTAAATATACCTTAAAGCAAGAGTTTCTTTACAAAAGAAGAAACAAAGACTTGGGGGTAATGTGCTGTTTAGAATACATCTGAGATACCTCCCCATGATCTAAAGAGGGAAAAACCAAAGAAGATAAAAGCCTGGCAAACTATCAGAGGCAGAGATGGCAACTATTTGTTTTTAAGTCCCTTGTAGTGAAACAATGAGTTCACTCCACGTTGCATCCTGCAGCTCCATGATACAAGGCCTGGGAGTAGTTATTAGCATCTGTCTGTGTGATGAGGGAGCGAAAGCTAAACATTTTAATAGTGTTATGGCCTCTCTTTCTCAAGTTCCCATTAATGCAAATACAGCACATGTGGTTTAAGTCCCAAGAGCCTTGTAGGACACAAATCACAGATGTGGAATAAACATTATCAGAGAATATGACTCCATGGTCTTCTCCTTGCCATCAACAGATACCCTGTGCTCCCATGATGTCAGGCAGATACCTGATATGCCATCTTGAAGAAAATCACAGAAAGTCAGTGTTCTCAAAGGGCCCAGGATGGTATTCTTTGAAAGTAGACTCCAAATCCTTCTTGGTAAATTATAGCAGAGGCTCAGGCTACATCAAGACTTTCAGAGAACACTCATTGCTATGATAACTAAATATAATAAAACATTCTTTATGCACCAAAAATTACCAGAGACTTATGCTCTGTGTTCTTGTAATATAACCGAGACAATCTGATAGCATAAGGTTGACAAAATAAACCTGCTACACTTCAGACATCCAATACAATGAACCCCAGCTACACTGATGTTTCTATGCCATCTTTGACCAGACTACAATTCACGGCAATTGCTGCTCTAAGATCATACTCTTTTCCTTTCTGTCGTCTTCCATTCTTTCCCCATGACGTTCTCTTCCAAAATTCTCTGGTTCAAAAAAATGAGTAAATAGAATCTCTTCACAGAACTCCTTATCATGACTCTATTCTAAACTGCTACTACATTTGAGAGATTTGGATAATCTCCTTATATACTAATGAACTGCATTTCCCATAAGTATCCATATGCTGATCTGACCTTAAAATTTATATTGGCAGTATTGTCAGTTGCCATGTAGTGTGATTCTAGGAGTGTTAAAAACTTCTTTGGATGACAAACTAATTCTGTTGTCTCAGGATAGGAATTCTAATGATCAGTTTATTTCTTTAGATAAAGCCTTTTAAACAGTTAAATGAAGAGATATTATTTTTGTATGATTATTTGTTCAGATATTGGTATAATATTATTTTCCTGGAAAAATATATTAAATGAAGTAATTTCTGATTATAAATATAGGGTGTCCGCCCAAAATATAAAAACAACGTTGAATAATTATAAAGCCAGTGTTTATTAAAATATATTTTATTTTCAAAATGTAATAGAATCTACAGATATCCTATATACATTTTTTGGGGGGACACCCTGTATAGTATATGAATGCTTTAAAAATGAGAAAATTCAGAAATATATAAAATAAAAACCTAACTCTAATCACACTACTCAAATACAATCCTCTGAATATTTCATGTATTTCCTTCCAGAATTTTCAATGTATACATTATATGCATTACATATATGCAAATTAAATATACAATATTGTATCTTGTTTTTATTTTTCAACATCATATATATATATATATATATATATATATATATATGTTTTTCCATGACATTATTCTTTGAGCTCATTAGTTTAATGACTTTATAGTATCCTGTCATAGAGATTTATCAGAGTATATTTAAATTTTTCTGTTTTCATAATTTAGTTATTTCCATTTTTTGTCATGACAAATAAAGCCATGTTGCATAAACAAAAGTTTTTTGTTGTTAAAATTTCTCTTTGTTTTTCTTAGAAGAGATTCTTGGAGAAAGAATTATTACGTCAGGTATTACAGTTTTGGAAATTTGCTAAATGCATTCCTAATTACTTTCTAGAAAGATTGTTCTAAGTCCCATTATCTCACTGAAATTTAGGTATGGGACCACTCCAATTCATATTTTCTCCTAAGTAATATAACACTGTATACTTAGCAAATTTTGTAGATAGTATTTTTTAAGTTTGCATTTTTTAAATAATCATTTATTTTCTTAGAGTTTTTTGCTAGTATTTTTAAACATTTTTTTCAATTATAGGATTTTTAAGATTTATTTGAAAGAGGACTTCAATAAGTTTATTAACCCTTGGCCATAATTGCTATAAATATTCTGTCCAGTTTATTTTGAATGGACCTTCTAATGAAATCATTTATATACAAAATGTTATTTAAAAAAATTTTATGTCCGGCCAGTGTGGCTCAGTGGTTGAGTGTCGACCCATGCATCAAGAGGTCACCGGTTCGATTCCTGGTCAGGACACACGCCCAGGTTGTGGGCCCGATCCCCAGTGGGGGGCATGCAGGAGGCGGCCAATTGATGTTCTCTCTCATCGATGTTTCTATCTCTCTCTCCTTCTCCCTTCCTCTCTCTTTAAAATCAATAAAGGAAAGAAAATTAAAAAAATTTTTTTTTACATTATACAATTTAGATATTATTTCTTTGTGATTTCCAATATTTAATTCTTAGAAATTTCTTCCCCATGAAGATATAATATTTTGACTCATAGTTTTCTACTATTTGTTATGCTTTAAAACATTTGTTTACTTAATTTTTCTTAGATTTGTTTTGTTGTGGGATATGTAAGAATCGATTGTTTTATCCCCTCCCCCCAAATAATGTGCTATCTAGCACCATTTATTGGTTAACCTTTCCTTTCCCTATTGGTTTGTGATACTCTATTAAATAGAGGTTATGGTCATTTTTGTGGGCTCTCTATGCAATTGTGAGGTTTATTTCTTGATTTATGCTATTTCAAACTTTTCATAACTCTTATTTTAGATTTTTCCCTGTATATTATAGGGCATGTTTCCCCTTTGCTATTCCTTTTATTTTTATTTATTTATTTTTTTGTGGAACTACTATTGACTCTAAACTTTTCAAATACATTTAATTTTTTCTCTCTTTTCCCAGAGTATCACATTAAGATTTTGAAAGGATGGTATATTACTTTGAGATAAATAAAAAAATTGCCAATAGTAAGAATTCCTCTTCAAAAACAAAGTATGTCCTCATATTTTAAGGTTTTGTTTATATCTCTTAGTACATTTTTACAGCTTTACTCATTTACATACACTTAGTCCTAGGTATCTGAAACACAATTTTGATAGGGGAAGGGAAAAAACTTGAGAGTAATGAGTATTTTAGAACAAAAGGGAAACTATGACTCAAAGAAAGAAAAGGCTCAGAAGGAGTAGATGGGGAGCACTTTTTCTATTGCAGCATCTAACACAGACCAGTCTTCTCTATGCTGATGGCCTCAACAGGCCCACTACCACTCATTCCCTGTTCTTATCATCTGGCCCATGGCAAGTGTTTCCCACAGGACACAGTCTCTCTAAACAACTCTAAACTAATAGATGCTACCAGAATAATCTAATCCAAAGCTATGCTCATTTTCTTATAATAAAAAATAGAATTATTGCCCTGGCCTGTTTGGCTCAGCGGTTAGAGCGTTGGTCTACGGACCAGAGAGACCCGGGTTCAGTTCCTGCTAAGGGCATGTACCTTGGTTGCAGTTTGTCCCCGGCCCCGGTTGGGGTCGTGTGGGTGGCAACCACTCGATGTGTCTCTCTCACATTGATGTTTCTCTCTCTCTCTCCCTCTTCCTTCCTCTTTCTCTAAAATCAATAAAGGAAAAAAATTAAAAAAAAAAAAAAGAATTATTGCCTGGCTGGAGTAGCTCAGCTGGTTGAGTGTTGTCCTATGCACCGAAAGTTTGCTGGTACGGTCCCTAGTCGGAGCATGTACAGAAGGCAACTGATGGATGTTTCTCTCTCACATCAATGTTTCTCTCTCTCTCTCCCTCTCTCTCAGCATGTCCTCAGATGAGGATTTTAAAAAAGTAGAATTATTAATACCCAAATTGTACCATTTTCATTGGTCTGAGTTTCTTGTTCTTAAAATCATGGCAGGTAAACCCCCCTCCCCACCAGCAGCTGCGATAGTCTTCAGCCAGGTTTGGATCCAGGCTTCACCTTTCTCCAAAACTCTGTTTCCCAAATTACTATACACTCTCCGTGCATAACTATTACAAGTTATGTAATATTTCATCATTTGGATACATCAGATCCCATTTTTGAAATTTTTTGAGTGTGTCTTCATTTATTTTGTATCTTGATAATACCTAACAAATGAAAGCCTATAACTTTGAGTACAAATGTAGAACATAAAAGAGACAGTGTAACTTGAGACAGTATCACTCTGGTTTAAATATGTGGACTCTACAGATAATACTTTCTGGTCAGATATAAGCCTGCCTTTCATAAGCTAGAGTTCTGCCCACTTCACTTTACCACACGGTGCTTTAGTCTCACCTATAAAATGAGGATAAAAAGATTAGCTACCTCATAGGATCGTGGTGATAATTAAATGTAATCCATGAAAATCCCATGACAAAGTGCCTGGCAAAAAGTATTAACTATCATTATAATTACCATGTTAAGTACAAACAAGTAAAGAACAAAGTACCTCTATAGCCACCTGTAACCTCCCCTCCCCTCATTGCTCCTAGCTTATTTTAGGAAGGAAGATAAATGCACTTCAGATAAATGGGGAGTAGAAAAGGGCAAGTTTGAGTACCCATTTACATATAAGCACAAACATGTGTGGAGTACCTCTACAGTCCACGTGTGTGACCATGATGAACTGACATAATATAAAATGAGATTAGAGAATATGGTGGAATTAATGGTCAGCACCCTGTGGGCTGCAGGAAATAGTCCTGGGCAGCATTGCATAGAGACCTGACTAAAGACTGGGTGGGATCCCAGGCTTTATTCCTTCTGCATTACACTCTTACACTACCACTTACCCTAAAATTTCCCTCAAAAAGTTGATAGCACAATAGCAACTTTAAACAAGCAAACAACAATGCAAGATAAACCTCAACCATGGAGATTTTGCAGAATCACAGAGTGAAGATGCCTCCAGGATTCCTGAGAAGGGAATGAGTGGTCCAGACCCCTGTCCGAAAGGGGTTAGAGCTGAGAGACACGTGGAGGGACACCTTTGCCTCGTGCTAGGTTTCCAGTGTGCGGCCGTTGGGGAGGGAGCTGTGACAAGCAGGACAGTGGGGGCAGAGGGCAGTGTGTGTGACCGGGCTCAAGCGCATCTCTTCATCCCCACAGCTTGTACCTAGCTTGAAGGGGACCCTGTGTCCCTGTGCCACACAGAGTGCTGACATCTCCAACTTGAGGACAGGACAAGAAGGCTGAAGAACAAAGTGACCTCAGAATTTAAGCAAATGGCAGAAATCGCAAACTTTGGTAGTGGGGGCAGCATGATGCCAAGTAGAAAACAAAACAAAGCAGATAAACAAACAATGACAGAAGCCAGGTTTAAGGAAACAGCACAGGTCAGGAAACAGCAGGGCACAGGCCAGACCAACCAATAAAGTGGACACCAGCTGTGACTGTCCCTAGAACGTACGTTCCACGAGGGCAGAGATTTTTGCTTCGTTATTCACTGCTGTGTCTTCAGAACCTTGAATAAGGTTTTGCACATAGTAAATACTCAGTAAGCATTTACTATGAACAAATATATAAAAGAGAAGGAAACTAGAGACCATTCTCGTAAGCTCCTCATTTCACCTAGTTACTTATTGGGAAGAAAACCTAGGGGTCCAGATTCATGGAGAGGTTACATCTAAGAAGATTGACTTAACTGAAATTAGAACATGTTAGTTTTTTGTTTTGTTTTGCTGTATTCTTTCAACCCCTATCCCAAAGAAGTGGGGAGCCAGAACAAAAGGAATTAAGTATGACATTCTTTTAGAAAATACTTGCTTTTTACTAAGTGATTTATTTTTACCCCATTACAATGATCTACCTTATATCTGATATCTCAGTAGCTGTAAGCAAGTTAACCGTCCACCATAAGTAATCTCTCTTCCTGGCTTTCTCTTAATTCCTCAACTCCTTGACAGTCAGCTTTGCTATCCTCCTAAACAACACTGAAATATTCCTTCCTGGGTCAAATTCTCCCTTCGCTCTAGCCACTGCCTAGGTGCCCTCAAGCCCTGACATTTATTCATGTGGTACCAACAGATCTCTAGTGGGCGGTTCCCACGTTAGCACACCATTCTTTCTAACCACTTAGTTTTCCCAATATACCCTTGCCAATATACCTTAATTTATTTACTACCTTCCTATAAATAGATATTTAATAAAATTACTCTATTACAATTAGCCGATGTTACAACACCATATATATGTATTTACACACACACACACATATATATGTATATTTACACAAGTATAAGTGTATGATAGATTCTTAAAAGTAGAAAAGCAAGATCAAAGGTAATAGACACTTACTTTTAATAAATTCTGCCAGATTCTACTCAAAAATTGCAATCAACAATGAATGAGAATGCTTTCCTCAACATTCTTTCAAAACTGGGCATTATTGACTTTTTAAATATTTCTCCTTCTGATGAGTAATAACGGTGTCTTATTTAAGGCAGCAATTCTCTGACTTTTAGTAAAGTTAAACTTTTTCTCCTTAAACTTATTAAAATTTTTTATTAACTGCTTTTTTTTTTTTTTTTTTACAATTTTTTCCCTCAGCTATCTATTGGCATGCTTCTTCTTTCCTTAATCATTTGGGGGTGCTCGCTTTATATCTGTCCTTCTTGCAAATATATATTTTCTCATCTGTTATTTTTCTTTTACTTTATTCATAGTGTCGTTAGTCATTTAGAGGTTCTAAATTTCATGTGTGCATTCATGTCAGTTTTTTTTTCCCTGAAGAAAATACTTCTATTGATGGCACACTATTTTTAACAGGTAATTAACATCAAAGGTAATTTTTTTTATCGCATGAAATGATCATATGTTTTTTTTTCTCCTTTAGTGAGTTATAGTGAAAATGAACAAAAGCAGATTTCTCATGTTGGAGATATTTACACTTTTGGGATAAATATTTCACTTGGTCAATAAGATTTGATTCCTAATACTATATTTAGAAATCTTATCGTCTTATTCATCACTATGATTCAATTGTAATTGGTTTCCTTTTGGGAACTATCCCTGTTTGATTTTGTTTCTGGCTAATGCCAATCTCAGAATAAATTAGGAAGTTTTTCATATTTCTGTGGAGAAGAGATTATGTAACATGGGGATTGCTTGGTCTTTGAAGGTTTGGTGAAATATAGCTATAAAAAAGTACTTATTCTTGATGATTTTGTAGGTATAGATATTTTATTACATTTAAAAGTTCTTCTATGATAATTTTTCTATTCAGGTTTTATATTTCTTTAATTAATTTTATAGATTTAAATTTTTAAAAAATCCATTTTCTAAGTTTTCTGATTTATTAAACAAGTTTATGAAACTCTTCTTGCAAGTCATTTGTTTGTAGTCATTTTCTTATTTTTAACATAATGTTATAATTGTCAATATTTTTTAAATTTATTGTTTCTTTTCAAGAGATCAGTTTTTCGTTTTATTCATATGATCTGCTTCATTGTGGTTTACTTTAGCATTTCCTGATTTTATCTTTATAAGGTTCTTTTTCTTTTTTTTATCTTTATTGTTGAAGATATTACAGGTGCTCTCTCTTTTTTCCTCCATTGTCCCCTCCTCCTGCTCCCACCTCCCGCATGCCATCCCCACACTATTGTCTGTGTCCACTGGCTGTGCATATACGCATAGAAGTTCTTTGGTTCATCTCTTCCCTCCCTCCTCACTCCCCTTCCCTCTGAGATTTGTCAGTCTGTTCCCTACTTCCATGTCTCTAGATCTATTTTGATCATCAGCTTATTTTGTTCATTATATTCCACAAATTATTTACTTACATTTTAGTTTCTAAATATATGCATTAAAATATAAAGATTCCCTAAAACCTACTTTGTATTCTGCCATTATTTTTTTCCTTAAACAAAAAGTTTCAGGCAATGGCTGACTGGCTGAATATATCTGTATTTTGGTTAATCCCTTCACCTTCTTTCATGCAGCACCCCCATTCCCACTTCCCTCTGACAGCTGTTAGTCTATTCCATGTATCCATGCCTCTGTTTCTATTTTGTTCACTAGGTTCCACATATAAGTGAGATAATATGGTATTTTTCTCTGACTGGCTTATTTCATTGTGGTACATTTACACAATGGAACAATACTCATTTGGCAGTAAAAACGAAGGAAATATACCTTTTGTGACAGCATGAATGGACCTGGAGATTACCATGTTAAATGAAATAAACCAGTCAGAGACACTCTGCATGTAAAAGCAGTGTGACATAGGCTGAGAGGTTCATCAGAGTTGATGGTACACTCACAGGGCCTGAGAAACAAAATTGCTTCAGGTTCTACCAACATGAAGAGGCCCTCAGGCTTTCAGTTGTGACCCTGAAGCATTGTGCCCTAAGTATAAATGCACCAGCCGTCACAAATGCAGAAACCCAGCATTGAATTAGCTTAATCCCTACTCAAATTAAAGAAATCTGTTCCTAGCCTAAAGTATCTGCCATAAATAAAAAATAAATTCCCTCTGAAAGAAAATACCATCATCCAGATTCTTAAATCATCTCTACAATTTTTTCATACACAATGTCCTGACTTGATTTAAAAAGTAGGTTTATAATAGATAAATAATTGACAAAGATAGAAAAAGTTATGAAAAAAGACCTATATTATTTCTAGATAATCCAGTTGTAAATCATCATATATTAAAAAAATAAATCATGAGACTGAAAATTTTGGCAGAGAATTGAAAATGATCAACAGGATGAAACAAAATTTAGTAATAAATATATAATAAGTGAAATTAAGACAGATTTCCTGTCTTAATTGTATACAGAGAAAAATAAAATTAAGTCAGAATAAAATGTGCCGACTAAAGCACAGAAAACAAAAGAATGGGAAATACAGAAAAGACCATAACATATAAGAAAAGGTCTCAGAGATATGAAGTCAGCTTCCCAGAAAGAGAGGAGAGATAGGATGGGAGAAAGCTTCATTTCAAGCTAGTGACTGAGAATTTTCCAAAGCTGCTTTAATACATCAAGCCACAGATTCAAGAATCACTACAAACTCCAAGCAAAATAAATACCAAGAATACCATCCTTATTATATCACTACTAAACAACTGAAATCTAAAGAGAAATAAAAATATCTTAGAAACACCCAGAAAAAAAATGATGTTAAATGAGCAATAATATGTCACCAATTAATATTACCAGGTGAAAATAAAATTTGTATAAGAAACTCATGAAAAGATAGTATACATCCTCGTTAATCATTCCTCGAGGTTGGTGTCAATTAATATTTTGCTTCAATATCTAGAATTTTTACTAAAAACTATCAAACATCTCAGTGATAAAATTCAAATATCACCATTTTTATATCAATACAGTTACTTGAAATGATGTGCTGAAAAGTCCAACAGATGTTTTAAAAGAATTTCTCTTTGTACGATCATATTTAATCCATTTCTGTTTTCACCTGGAATCACCTCTGTTTCTACCACTCGACACCAAGATGGAAACTACCTCTCATCTCTCTAAGCGCCTCCTAAGTGGCCTCCTTGCTTCCATTCTTAACCCTCCACACTCAACTTCATTACACAGCTGTCAGAGTAATCATAAAAAAAAATGCTAATAGGACCATGTCACTTCTCTGCTCAAAACACTCTAATGGTTGAAATTAAAATTTTATCAGCCTCCAAGGTTTATGTGATCTGAGGATTGCCTGTTATGTTGACCTCCTCTCCTCACACACTTCACCTTATTGTGATTCAGCTGCACCAGCTTCTAGATGTGGCCATTGAGCCTTTGGACTTTTGATGCCCTCTTCCAGCACTGCTCTTGCCTCAAATGGGTCCCTCCATTCACGGTTCTGTTTCAATGTCACTGCCTCAGAGAGGTCTTTGTTGGTCACCCTTTTCGAAAGAGTCCACCCTCTTGCTGCCCTCTTTCATCTTCTATCTCCTTACTTAATTTTTCTCTTAATATATTTTAGTCGACATATTATATATCTTTTAGTTATTGATTTAATGAGTATTTTCTACCAACATGCAAAACTCATGAGTCCAGGAATATTTTTCTCTCTCAGTCACCAGTGTATCTCTAGTTCTTAAAACAATGTCTCAATAAAGATTTTTTCAATGAATTAATTATTCAACTTACTCAAAAGTTATAATAAATGGAACCATACATTTCTCTGCCATTGTGTGAAGGATAAAAAAGATAAATACACAGTGTCCTTGTATTCAATAAATTCATAGAAACACATAAACAACTTGGAATCAATGGGATAATTATAATAGATAATGTTCATATACAGTGATGTGAAGTTTTGTCTTTTTTTTAGAAAAGAAATTAATTAATTTGCCATCTTCATACAGCTGGTTAATTATGACTTAGATATTTATATTTAGATAAGCATTTTCTGTTAAGTTTAATAAACACAGAATAAGACTGTGGTCCTTAAAATATGAATCTTAAAATATGGTCTTTAAAATATACATTTTTAAAAGTTTTCTATTAATATAGTCTTTCCTACTATATTTTCATTTTCATTATCATTGTGATCGAAGCTATCATGATTATCATTGTCATCAATAAAACCTAACTCTAATCTTAACCCTAATCTTAATTAACCCTTACTTCCTTCAGAATTCACTCACCTTTTTAAGGCCTTCTCTGTCCATTGTATTTAAATTTTTAATTTCTGTTCTCTGCCTTAATTTTCTAGTTGCCATAGCAACATCAATATACTATATATTTTGCTTTATCTTATTGTTTTGCTTATTTCTAGCCTCACCAATATAGAATGTAAACTCCATGAAAGTAGAATTATTATTACCACTGCTTGGCACAAAGATGATCCATTAAGTATGCATTGAATGAAGGACCATACATTTCCCCTGTTTCCCTACTCCAGGATGAAATATTATTATTATTCCATCCAGAATACTAGCAAATGCTTACATAGAGAAGGCCATGTTGTAACAGACAATCAGATGGACTGCTGTTGATCAATGGATACATTTTTACATTAGTCATAAAGTTAAATTTTTGACTCTCTGCATCTATCCACATCAGTACTTAATGAAATATCACATGCACCTTTAGATTTACCATAACAAATAATAAGGTAGAAGATTTTCATGTTACAAAGGATATTACATTTTGTAAGATAATTCACAATGACAATTCTTTTAAATGGCAAGTTCCTATAATGCATTTAAATCGAAATAATTTTCAGGTTTTATACATTACTTTTAAAAATAATGCATGCCAATGCTAGTTTCAGCATGACTTTTGGTTGGATTTTAAAATGGACAACAGTGCAGTGATTGCGGGAGGGAGAGGGTTGGGTGGAGGTGAAAGGGGGCATAAAGGAGATAAATGGTGATGGAAAAAATAAAATAAAACAAGAATAATAAAAATTAGTCTCTCAATTTTATTTATTTTTTAATTGTAAAAACTATAAAAGTAAAATAAAATAAATTTATGATCTGGAATAGGAGAACAAAGGATGCTCTTATAATGTCCAAAGAAATATATATTTTATATTATATTATATATATATATGGGATATATGGATGAATAATCATAATTCTTGTTTTCAAGGAGCATATGCTATGATATATGAATGATCTTAAATCATGTAACATTAATATGAACCTCAGTAAGTTTGACTAAATAAGTGGTTAAGCCCAGTTAAAGGACCATTGGAGATATTCCCTTGTGGAATTAACACTTCTAATATGACTGTGTCTCCACTTCTGTTTCTGACATAAATTAATAAGATTCTATTTGGTTAAAAAAAAAGATTCTCTCATTAGTGTCCCATCAAAAATAGCACCATTTGCCTCATTAAATTTAATGAGGTTGTTGTTGTTGTTGTTTTTCTATTGGTAGGTGTGGGTGTGTGATATATGTGTCAATGTGTTAGACTTGTATCTTCAAAGAACATGCTTTACATAGGCTAGCTATTCTCTGAAGCTAAAACTGCTTTAGAGTAAGCTATTTCTAGAAGGTGGTGGCACCTTAATGGGTTTGGTAACCAGGTAATACATCTTTCACTTTATATGGAAGAAATGAAATGTCAGAGATTAGTGCCTTTTATATCAAATTCTCATAATTGAACACTGTCATTATCAGAATAGTTTGTTATATGTAATACATACATGCAAGATACATACTTTAAACCAAAATTTAAACATATCCTTCTCTTTCATCCATAGTCCCAACTAGACAAAAATCTTAAAATAATGAACAGAATTGATTCAAGCTACCACCATCCCTCCCCAAATAATATGACATTATTGCATTCATAAGTCTTCTGTTTCAAACTTATGAAAATTATCATATGATTGTTTTATACGTCAATATAAATTCTAATCAAATGCCAAAATACCATCTGTATTTAAAGTGGCCATTTTTTTCTTTATAGTAATCTACATAATAGAGACACAAACACATACATAATATTGATGTATTTAAAAAGTAATGTCTATGGAGTTTTTTTTTTTTTAAGAAGATTGCATCTGATTGGTTAATTCTTGGTACCAGAAATCCTTATATACAAGTACAGGCACCTGATTTTTTTTAAAAGAGCAGTTTCTTGATTTTTAGAGAAGAAGGCAGAAGAGAGAAATTGACGTGAGACAAAGAGCTCTGCCTCCCGCACGCCCCCACCTGGGGATCGACACCCAAACCCAGGCATGTGTCCTCACCTAGCATAAAACCGGCAACCTCTCACTGCACAGGATGATGCCCAGCCCACTGAGCCACACTGGCAGTATTTTTAATCCCTTTAGATTATCGTTGGCAAAAATTGGAATAATACAGGAAAAATAAATTCTAACTAAGCAGGTGCTGGTTAATGCTTACTCCACTCTCAACTTTTAGATAGGATTAAATAATTCCTAAAAGATAACAGGAAAACAGCTGTAGGCAGATTTAGATATATGTAGCCTACAGCTGGAAGATACTTTAGTAATCTTTCTAGAGTTCTCAATATTAAAGAAAGAAAGCAAAAGTCTAGAAACAGGAAAGTGCACAAATTCAGTGTATGGATTGAAAATGAGGAGAGGGAGGGAGGAAGAGAGAAAGATTGGGATTGTCAAAGAAGAAATTTGCAGCTTTCTTCAGATTAAATACTTTGAGTTCGAAAGCAGTAATTTCTATACTAAGAAGATTAATGAGCAGAGAGCATGCCATATGGGTCTAGTGCACAGATACTGTAACTCGTTCTCACTTTCTCAGAAAATAGTGGGAAAAAATAGAATAAACAGAAGTCATATGAAAAATCCACATCAGAAAAAAAAATTATTCCAGGATAGAGGAGAAAATGTCACACATAATATTCTACACTCTCAGGGAAAAATATGGGAACTTGGATCTATTGAAACAAAGACACAAGAATAAACATAGACAGTCAAAGAAAAGACAATTTAGCAAAAATATAAAATGAGAGTTTTCAGAATTAAAAAAAAAGGAATTGGGTGTTACAACAAATATTATGAGAAAAATTAAATGATACTAAACAGCAAATAGTTAAAGGTATATGTTGAAGGAAAACACACACTGAAAATGAACAAAGAGATCAAAGTTATTAGGGAGAATATTGGATTTTGTAAAGATGGTAGCCTGAATATTAATTAATTCTACTCTTTTGCCATATTCCTGTCAAAGCAACAAAAAACAATAGCTATATGAATTATGTCCCAGGATTTTTAAAAATTTGTTTTGTTTTTCAGTACAGAGAGGAAAAGCAGGTAAGTGTCTTAACACATTCAATGGATAATATAACTAAATGTAATATATTATTTAAATATCAGATTTAAAGTGTATAGTTAATGACAATTATGAACACAACTTTAATTACCAAACCACCAAATAGATAAAAATTGCCCCGAAAGAATAACTTAGTTTCCTAAAGATAAAAGGTGAAGAAAAAGATATAACAACCTTTAGATTTAAAAAAATCACAGACATATCAAATATTATAAATCTTAAAAAATATGTATATTTTTCCCATAGTGAATGACAGTTATGAGGTTGAGGTTCTTTTAAAAAGAAACATATCAATACACTATTCCCAAGATACAAAACCAAGGGAATGACAAAGCTGACATTTGGAATGCAAGCAGCAATACAATGCAACCAAAAACACATGGCCCTTTCCTTTCTCTTTCTTACTTTTTTTAAATGTGTATTCCTGTCCTTTCCTCCAGATTCCGTTTTGCCCCCCAGCGTTATTGAGAGAGAATTGACAAGTAATACTGTATAAGTTTAATGTGATCACACAATGCCCTGGCCAGGTAGCTCAGTTGGTTAGAGCATTGTCCCAATACAACAAGGTTACAGGTTCAATCCCTGGTCAGGGCACATATAAGAATCAAACAATGAATGCATCAATAAGTGGAACCAATGTTTCTCTCCCTCTCAAAATAAATAAATAAATAAATAAATAAATAAATAAATAAATAAATAAAATAAAATAAATCAAAAATAAAGTGTTCACATGATATTTATATGTACATAAATGATTATGACAATAGGGTTAGTTAACACATCCATTGCCTCACATATTTACCATTTTTTGTGTGTGTGTGTGTCTGGTGACAACATTTAAGATTTACTCTCAAACAACTTTCAAGTATACAGTACAGCATTGTTAACTATAGTCACCACGCTGTACATTAAATCCCCAAACTTAATCATCTTATAACTGAAAGTTTGTACCCTTTGATGAACATCTCCCTATTTCCCCCATACTGAGCCCCTGGCAACTACCAATCAACTCTCTGCATCTATGAGTTTGACATTTTTAATTCCACATATAAGTAAGATCATACAGTATTTATCTTTCTTTGTCTTATTTCACTTAGCATAATGCCTTCAAGGTTTATACATGTTGTCATAAATGGCAGAGTTTCCTTCCTCTTTATTGCTGAATAAGACTGCATTATATATGTATTTATATGTCACATTTTTTATCCATTCATTCATAGATAGTTTGTTCCCATGTCTTGTCCATTGTGAATAATGCAGCAATATACATGGAAGTACAGTTTAACAAAAATACTTTTCTTCAAATGAGAAAGTTGCATGAAATAAGGGAAAATCCTTAATTAAGCTAAAACTCTAAAAATTAGAATGACAGAACAAAATATAAATATTGTAAACCTGGCAGTATAAAAATATAATCAACAAATCTATAAGTATTTATGCTAAAGTGATAGAAAGTATAAGTGCACACATTTCTCATTTTTCAAAAAAGGAATCAATTCTGCTTAAGTTAATAAAGTAAGTTCCAATTTATAAGAATAATTGCAAAATAAAAACTGATTTCCATAGGGCAGAAATAAAAAACACAAAATAGTAACCAAAATTTGATGAAGACCACAATGCAAAACAAACAAAGACCAATGAGAACTTTCTCGCAGACACTTATTTATTTGATTTGTTATAGGGAAGTCTACGTTATACGATCAGACTTTCTACATGCACTTCCTAAAATTATTCTCCCATCACACAATAAATTGGTTTAAAATTCCTTGAAAGAATTAGTTGTATTTGAAGTCATTTGACTAGCAATATTTCTGTTTTTTAAAATTTACCTTGATTTCCCAGAAATTATCTTCAGACTTTGGAATCACTTCAAAAAGAAAAAAATCTAACCTACAAATTGTTTTCTAGTAGAAATAGTACATTTTGATGAGTTTCATCTCAGGTTACCTTTGGTAAACTTATATTTGTTTTGTAAAAACTTAAGATGTAAGAACATAAGATGTAAGTTCTTGGCATTACCTAAGTAATAATTTTTATTTATCTTAAGAATATAACCAGGAGTCCCTTTATTTATTTATTTTTTGTATTTCTTAAACTTAACTCAATTTACTAATTTTTAAATTTATTTATTAATTAAATTTTATTTTTCTTTATTGATTTGAGAGAGAGAGGAAAGGAGAGGGAGAGAGAGATAGAAACATTGATGAGCGAGAACATCAATTGGCCACCTCCTGCATGCCCCTCCCTGGGGATCTGGCCCACAACCTGTGCATGTGCTCTAACCAGGAATCGAACTGGCGACCCTTGGTGCATGGGTCAATGCTCAACCACTGAGCCACACCAGCTGGGCTGTTTACCAACTTTTATTAACATTGTTGCCTAATGAGGCTCTCTTCTTATTTTGGTTGCTTTGTTCCAGAACCTTTCCAAAAACTATCCCCTAACTGTGGCCACATGGTAGGAATTCATATGTGTTTGCTGACTAATGAATAAATCAATCAAGACTTTATAGTTTACATCTTATTTAAGCTGAACAAAAACAGCTTAAATGAGAAATTAATAAATGAATTAAACTCTAATGGGAGCCACATATGCAGTATCAGACATTTATTAAAAAATTACAAGTATACCATGCTATAGAAATAAAATATATTCCTGAAATAATATAAAATTTTATTAGATTAACTTAAGTAACACCAATAAAAATTTTTCTTCTATAACCTGATTTCCATATTTTTCTGTCAACAGATTGATTCATATTCTACACCTATTTTGGGGTCTCTGTCAAATTTTACTTCATCAATGAAAATTCTTCTTTAAAATGTCTTGCCTTCTGGATTTTTAAAATTCTAATGCCAGGATCATCCACTTCCATTCTTATTCTATGGCTCTATCATTTTTATTTACTCTATCTCCTTTGTCCACAGTATATGACCATTACTCAGGCTTCCTTCCTCCTTGACTGTTCAGAATCGTCAGTATATTCCACACCCTCTCTGGTCACGCGAGGTTTGACACCAAGTTGCCCCTGGACCCCCTTCCTTTTCATACTTCATCAATATCACGGCTACAACATTTCTCATTAGCCCCAAACCTTTCAAGGATTTTCTATTTCAAATGGGAAAATTTCAATATATTCTGACATAAGTAAGCTTTGTGTAATAGCTTTTTAAAATAAAAACAAAAACAAAAACAAAAAACACTTCACATCCTCATATCACTCTCATGATCCTCACGATGATGCTGCGGCATGAGAGCTTGCGTGAATTTTATGTCTGGTGAACATTTGAGTCTTGTTCATATTGGCTTTATATACTCACAGTAGAAATGCAACAATAAAAAATGAGTGTTTTTATAGAACAATTTGTTTTATAAAAAGTGATAAAAATTTTTACTTGAAGTCTCTCTCTCTCTCTCTCTCTCTCCTTCCTTCCTTCCCCCTCTTCCCCTCCAGTTTTCTGTCTCTGGTCTGTTTTGGTATCTTACTCATATATTTCTTCCATTTCTGAGAATAACTTCACTATTATTATATATGACCAATTTTCAAAGAACAATTGAAGCAATTTGTTCTAATTTACTGTGGGTGGTTTTCTTCTTGTATCTATTTGCTCCCTAGTAACAACATTATATCTATATATATATAAAGCAGTAACCATTAGGTACTTCTTTGTAAGCCTCACAATACTGAATCTCCGTGGTAATGATTAATAAGCTAAAATTGCTCAGGTCTCCAAACTGATACAAGACTAGAACTCAAACCTGCATTGGTTTCAAGGCTAAGGAATAAAAAAACCAATGATCACAATTTTGGTGAAAAATATGATTTGAAAAGTATAGAAACCTACTTATTTACTCTAGAATATACCATATTTACTTCTGTTATCAAAATTCCTTCATTTCAGCCAACTCAACTGCAAATTAATGTATGGATTGCTAGTCTTTTGTTTCCACATACCTGTACTTGAATAGCTCAGTATCTTGCTAATTAATTTTTCCTTAAAACTCCTTTTATATCTTTGAGTAGCCAGCTTTAATATTTTTAATTATGTTAGCAAAACTGGGTAACTTTAGAATACATTATTTTATTTAAAAAAAACAATACCCATTGAGTTTGTTATCCAGCAATGTCTCCTAGCCAGGTAGACAGACAAAAGATAGGTGAAAACATTCTCTTCAACCAGGTCCCAAAGTGGCATTCAATTAAGAACAACAATCTACTGATATTCTCTATTTGATGCCAGCAAGCTCTGTGCAGTGATTCTACAGTCTTTCCTTGAATCAGCCCAACATGAGGTTGTGCTGTAAGCTGTGATTCTGTCAATCTTTTTTTAGTTCCTATTGGAGCATCCTGTGAATTGTGGTCTCTTCATATCTGCATCATAGGGAAATGCACACAGATCAGAAAGGATTGGACAATCTCACATCTCAAAATATCCCCACCCACCCCCCTTCTAATTTGGAAAATAAAATTAGCTCTGAGTTTTTACCCTGGGAAACCACATATTTTGGAAACATCAGGGTTTTCAAGTTCTCATGTGGGGTAATTCTTTTGTTTTCCCTTTTATTAATAAGCCATTGTCCTCTGTGAACTCAAAGAAGGTAAAAATCTTCATGAGTACATTAGCTGTTTTCTATTTCTCCAACTTTAGTTTCATCTGTAATGAGACAACAGAGTATTTGCCTCTCTCTCTCCCTAATCTTACATGGCCTGACTAATAAGTCAGTCCTTTTGTTGGGGCCTGTAAACTTATCTTGTATTTTTTTAATCATTGTAATAATATTATATGGCAGGCAAAAATATAATGATAAATGATAATTTGCCAAAAAAATTAAAAAAAAAAAAACACTGAGGTGTTACCTATCAAAAGTTCTCCTTCTGTCTGTGATGCAGCACAGATTGTGATCGTGACAGTAAATCTGGTGCTATTGTTAATGCCATGGCACTTGGGTTTTTGGCTTGCTTCAGTCCAATCTGTGACATGCTTGTGAATATCTTTCTTCTGTTCTGTCTGTATGGCATATGGATTTCTGGGATACAACGTCAGACCTATCCACATAACAAGTGTTCAGAGCACCTTATCATTTTAAAAAGCCAATTACTCAAAAAGACAAATGTGAAATGTTTCACATTTAATGATGAGCAAATCTGCAAAACAAATGCAATTTTGCTCCTTCTAAAAAGTTTAGTTTAACTGTAAATATTGCAATGGAGTCTTTCATGACACACACCACTGATAGAGAAAAGCTCATTTCATACATATTGTATATCATCACTGTCAATTACATCTGCCCAGTCTTTAAAACGAGGATGGTATAAGTAATTAGAAATAAAGCAAATAGAATATTCTAAACTCCAAGGCTCTGGAATCACTGTAAAAATGTCACTGCTAACATTGAACACTCTAAAAAAATATTTTGAAAGTCTCACCCAAAAAACTGAAAACTGCATATGTCTACAGAGGTAAAGGTCATTCATGAAACACTCAACAACAAAAAATACCAATTCATTTTTTAGAAATATTTGTCAATATGTAAAGAATGTTTTGTACATAAGTTCTCAGTTACTGTTGAATCAGTGGCTGTATGTAATATTCCCACATGGAATGATGTCCTTTCGAATACTTTAAAACAAAGGTATAGTGAAGGATTTTATGGGGACATCTTGAGTGCTAAGATTTTATGCATGGGAAGTGCAACTAACAAAATACTGTAACAACGGGTTTGCAACTGATTTATATATTTAAACTTTTGTATCTATTTGTGATGGAGACAATAGCTAATTCAGAACTACACATTCCTCCCCCCAACCACCCTACCCACTTAAGCAAAACAAAGACAAGACTGAAAAAAACACACTAAAACAAAGCAATCCTACTCTTCAGCATCTCCCATGTAGATTGTGTATATACAGTTGTCACATTTAAATGTCTTTATCCTTTTTTTTTTCATCTACTCTTTCTTTAAGCTCTCTTTTACACTGTGAACACTGGTAACAAAATATTATATGACATGAGAAATGGAATGCACCTGGTACTGGTAATTTTAGAAGAAACTAATCTCGATATTTATAACTTCATTTAGCAAGTGGAACGGTTTTACCAGGCTTGGAATGTTGAGATATGAAAAAGTTCACTCAGCTCTTGGACTTTCATTCTACATTGGAATAGAAATTTAGTAAAAAATCAGAAAGTCTCCAATCAGCTGTTGCAGAGCACACTTGGAAGAGTCTGCTAGGCTCTTCTACTAGTCATGAAAACTAGAAAACATCCTGTAATTCTATTGTGTTTCATGCTAACTACCTGTCATCTAGGATAGAGCGTACGTAGAAAGAGCTTAACAACCAGTTCATCCAAATAAAAATAGAGAGAAAGTAGAGTCAAGAATACTATTTTAGAGGTATTTATTGAAATAAGTGCTTCACTTAGCATTGTATTATGCTTGTATCTATTGCAGGTTCATTTAAACTGTATGCATGTGTATCTTAGTTTGAAGTGAATTGATATACTGATGTGCATGACACTTGAATATTTTTATGTGACAGGAAATACTCATCAGGTAGTCTCAGGGCATTTAAATAAAAATTTAAAAGTAATGTTACAGATGTCTCAAAACTTTGAGGGAAAGCTACAGGGTCTGGATAAACAAACAAGCAAATAACTAATCATTCCTTTCTGCCTCTCTAAGGTAAATGGATTTTATCCTATTTCAAATAAGATAATATAAGGTGCAAATTCCTCCTGGAAAGCCACCACCTTAATTTCCCACCCTTCACTTTCAACCAATTGATAATTTTCTTTTCTTTTTCTGTGCCTTAAACTCACTGAAGTGTGATGAAATATGTAACCTATCCAAATTCCCATACTAATGTTTAATTTCTAACATTTGGGACTTAAAATTTTTTTTCTTTTATTGATTTTGGAGAGAGAGGAAGGGAAAGGGAGAGAAAGATAGAAACATTGATGAGAGAGAATATCAACTGGCCGCCTTCTGCATGCCCCCACTGGGGATTGGACCCACAACCTGGGCACATGCCCTGACTGGGAATCGAACCGGCAACCTCTTGGTGCATGGGTCGATGCTCAGTCACTGAACCACACTGGCTGGGCTAACATTTGGGACTTTAAATATGTGACACTGCAATCCTTACACTCATTTCAACATTTACGCTAATGGATTGCTCAGAAGTACTTACAGAAAGGAAAATGATAACACTAATGGAGCTTTGTCAAGAAGAAGCCAGCTCTCAGAAACTCCGAGTGGTATGAATCAGACCTGAGCATTTGCCAGTGGTGACCTTGAAAGTGAATAGGTCATACTTGCCTAGAGTCAAATTGCAACAGATATTTGTTGACTAATCTGTTGCTTATTTTTATCATTCTAGCAGTTTATAATCAAATCTCAAAATCACATTGTGAAACTGGAAGGAGACTTAAAGATCGTCTTTCCACCGTGCTCCTGCCCAGGACAGACCTGGAGTCAAATGGTCTGGTAGGAGTCCTGGCTGCCTACCTTACTCTGTGAGTTACTTTAGGAAATCTCTGAACTTTTTTAAGAGGCAATTTTCCCAGCTGTAAAAATCTGGTGACACCTATTTCACAGAGATATTATGAATAAGATAATACATGGGAAAGCCCTATAAACCATAATATAGTCCACAAATACATTCCAGGGCTTTTTTCCAACTCACCAGCAACTAAGTTCCTAGTTCCTTATTTATTTGTATATACATATACAAATACAAATTTGTATATACATATAAATATACAAATTAATAAGAAACTAGGAACTTTGCCTTGCTTATCTTACAGGATATAAACCATTCAACAGCAAAAAACACGAGGGGATAAATTTCCAGCTTTTTTAGATGCAAGCAGAGCTGCCAAGAAGGGCATTTTCTATCATCTCAATGTTCTTTGAGATGATCTGAAATGGTTTCCTCACAGCTTGTACCCAAGTTCTTCCCCCAAAAAATTTTTGTAAAAGGGAGAAAAAAGTACTAATGGTATTAGAAATAATTTCGACAGCTGCAAGTCTCCATAGTCCGTCTCCATGTAATATTATCGTGTGAAACGCTATCCGGCAGTACCTGAGTCCATACAGTGTCAGGTGGCCATTTGGCATGAGAAAAAGAAAGGAATCAGATCAACATTTTATAAGTGGTTTGAATTTTTTTTTGCACCTGTTATTCTACAATTTCTTTCAGTTATATTTCAAAACACTACAGTTGGGATCTCCTTGCCAACCTGAGATGGCATAAGCCTGGATAACAGAACAAAATGTGAGAAGGTCCTTCTGTCTTTAACGCCTGTTCACCAGTGAATCAGCCTCCAATTAATCTGTTTCTTCAGTAGGAGTTTAATAAAAGTCAAGCACACACATGTTCAGACTTGTTTAGTATTGAAGCTGTGTTAACGTTATCGGTCTAGCCAGGTCAAAAATCCTGTGTAATTAGATGCCAGAAACCATTTCAAAAAATTTAAGGATTTTTCCATGTATTATAAGCAATTGATTATCAGAGATAGAGAAGTTTATACCTAAAATGAAAGTGTAATGAAAGGGCTGCTTCTCATTAAACATTGCAAGGAGAAAAGAAGTTTGTCTCATGGCCAAACTGCACATAAAACTCAATATATTAGGGTTGCTATTTTCTATTTGTTTATGAACCAGAAAATTCAGGATCATTCGGCAACTCTTATTTCCATTGCACTGTGTGGGTGATGATCAGAGTTGGTCGTTTACATTCAATCACATACAGCATAATGCTTGGAGAAAGCTCTTAACCCAGTCATCTGTGCCTATGGACTGAGCGTGCCTCAGTGTTTTCTGGAGGAAATCAACACGATGCAGATGGAAATACAGGTTGGATGCGTTTACGACAAGCCGAGTTAGCAACTACAAAAGCTCAGCACTGAAAGCTTTCCGAACCCCAGCGAGGCTGCTTAGTTTAGCTGTGGTAGAGATAATAAAATCCCAGGAGAGTCTAATTCTCTTAGAGATTTTTGGTGAATGCCATTTAACCCATAACTGAATGGGTACATTAATTTTGCATACATTATAAAACTACCACCCTGACAAGCATCTCTTAAGTCCACAGTGGAACCTAACTGCTGGTGGTGAGGAATATGAAGTCTGATTCTTGCTCGTACGTCTGCAGTGTGGAAGAATAAGATAAAGATGACTCATACATATGGGAGTTTCCATACAATCTGAAAGTTTTTTTAAGGCAGTTTATGTAAGACATCACCACTGAAGGCAGAAAGCAGACATTTCAAGGCAGAAATAAGTTAATGCTGATGGTCTCCATTCAGTTTTCAGCTTTTACCTAGCTACTCAGAAAAACAATTTATTGCTCTTTTTTTTTTTTCTTTAGAAGTTTTATAATAATTCACTAAAGGTATGAATGTCTCTGTACACCTTCCAAATAAATGCAGAGAAGTACTCTAAATATTCCAAGAGAAGATAAACTTTGTGAGATAGAACCAAACGTTAGGTAAATTTCAAATCAGTGAAATTTATGACTATGGTGCAATCCTGCACCGTACCTGGTATAACACATTGTAGAGCCCAGTTTTCATTAAGTTGCTAGAATTTGTAGCGTCCTTAATTTTGTTACAATTTACTATCCATTAAAAAATACAATCAAACATGAAGAAGCTGCGAGTAAAACTTCTAGGATCATATTGTGTTCTTTTCTTTATTTTTAGCCAATAATCAATAGAGTTATAAGATCCCTATATCTTTTTTTTTTTTTTTATCCTCACCCGAGGACATTTTTTCTTTTGCATTTATCTTCAGATAGAACGGGAGGGAGAGAGGAAGGAAGAGAGAGAGAGAGAGAAACATCGCTGTGAGAGAGACACATCAAGTGGCTGCCACCCACACAACCCCAACAGGGGCCAGGGACAAACTGCAACTGAGATGCGTGCCCTTAGCGGGAACCGAACCCGGGACTCTCTGGTCCGCAGGATGACGCTCTAACCACTGAGCCAAACCGGCCAGGGCAATATATCTTTAAGATATTAGTTACTTTCATAGACGTTTCTCTAATGCATCAACTTTATCTCCTGCTGAAATTGTATAAAATTTAGCAAGTTTAATAAACAATGAAAAAATTGTATTTAAAATGTTACACCTAGGAGAGATGACCTGAAACCTAGGTACAGTTCACACATTCATCATATAAAACTAAGTTGAAAATATATATTTATCATCCTTATTTATTATTATTGTTCATATGTATCTTTATCATCGTTCTTATTTATCATTATTTTTCACAAACATCTACTTCATTCACTAGGAAATGGAATAATTGTCCATACTACCTTTAGGCTTTTATATCATGCGACCCCTAGCCATACTCTCTTGCTAAGAGTCTTCCTTCAGTTATCAGTTGTACCTGACCTGAAAAGAATACTCAGTCATCCCTTTACTCATCAAAGCTCTGGAGAGTGAGAAATAACTTGGAGGATAAGTACTCCAACTTCAAGGAAATGTCAATTCTTAGTAATTCTCCCGTCTCCTTCATCTCTGACTTTGGGTGTCTCATGAAGTCTTACTGTCTTACTAAATCTCATTGTATCTACTGGTAAATGTGAGGAATCATGAGATAATTTGTATAAAAATTCTTTTCAAACTTCAAAGAGCCACTATATATTCACAAGAGAAATGACTATAATCACAATTGTTAAGAGAGTTCAGGATGCTCCCAGGATATTGGGCAGGAGGGTGCGTCATCTTCTTGATGGAATATGCTGTAACCACTTGGGCTTCGATGCACATCTAGCAGAACAACAGATATCTCAATAGACGGTACTCCAGCTTTTTCCTTAGCAAAGAGCTCATAAAATCCTTCAAGAAGCTGGAGATGCCAGCTTAGACTAAAAGAAAATAAATTAAATAACTTTTTTTTTTTTTTTTAGAATGTATGTGGAGCTTACAGTAAAAAACAATAGGCTCCTTTTGATTGGATCAGACTCTTCACATGCTCTGTCATAGCATCATTAAATTATGTTATTCCAGTCTTTGGGGAGCATTTGAGTGTGGGACTCTCTGCTTATGAAAACCCTTAACAGGTGATGTGGTGTTCCTGATTCAAGCTGAATGTCAGTTAACATTCCTTCGGATGTTATTTTAAAATGCAGTCATGGCCCAGAGAAGATCTTATGATTTGGTTTATGAACTTCTGGTGATATTTATGATCATGTTTTTAGTCCATTAAAATGGAAGAATTTTATAGAAGCACATCAGTAATGACAATATAAATGTTTGGGTTCTTTTTGTTGCCCTCAAAAATAGCTGAGTAAAATAAACTCAGGAAAGCAAAAAATAAATATGCAGCATTTTTCACCTCCTTTTCTGATGAGACCTTTAGTGAAGCATCTTTGATTTATGATGAAATTTTAGAATTTCATTTACTCGGAAGCTGACAGTGTCAGCGGTGAAGTAACAAGGCCAATAGTTTTACAGTATCAACTAATGCAATATGAATAAAAAACTCATGTTCCCAGGAACTTTTGTGTCTGGCTCAGATTTTGATTAGCACTCATCCTTATCCTCACCCCGTCCTCATCTTCTTTGGATTGCATTCCAGGACAAATTCACCTTGTCTCTGCTTGCTAAAACCATCAGTGGCATCTCATTGCTCTGAGATAAAAGAAAAACATATATAGTATAGTTGACAGAGACCAGCATTATGTGTTCTCTGTCTACCTGATGGCCTTATGCCTTCTCATGTGCTATCCTCTTCATTCCATTCTTTCTAGACCTCTTTGGTTCCTCAAATATGTTGTGATCTCCCCTGCCACAGGGTCTTTGCTCCTTGTGTGTATAATTTTCTTAGTATCTCTCATCACTTGTGTATGTCCATCATTTTCCTGTTTGTAATTTAACAACATTTTCCCTAGGATGCTTCCTTGACCCACCAGACTAGACACTGTTAATGGTGGTCTCCAACACTAAGTGTATCTTCTGCTTTTTATATAGGAAGTAGATCCTCTAGAGATAACTACTTCCTATATATGTTGTGTTTCCATTATACTCTGTACTTTTCCTGAACAGCACTCTGCAAATGAGTGAATATTTAATTATTTGCTTAATATGTATTCTTTATTTAGACCAGAAATATCATGAGGGCAAGGACTATGTTTTGTTCACCAAGGAATTCTTAGTTTTAGGTCAGTGTTGAAACATAAGAGGGTCTCAAAAATTATTGACTCAAAGATTCCAATTTCTCACTTGAAATCTCATTGACATGCTTGCACAATTCTTCAAGATCAAGCTAAAATGCCATCTTTTTGTTGGCTTTCCCCACTGCAGTCTAATTTAAATTAAAAAAAAAATGTTTTTGCTGATTTTTAGAGAAAGGAGAGGGAGAGAGAGACAGAAACATCGATGAGAGAGACACATTGATTGGCTGCCTCCTGCACACCCCCCACTGGGGATCGGGCCCACAACCTACCTAGGCATGTGCCCTGACTGGGAATTGAACCAGCGACCTTTTGGTCCATGGGTCAATGTTCAACCACTGACCCACACTGCTGAGTCACTGCAGTCTAATTTAATCCTTCTTTAATATTTTTGTATAGTAATGACTTTTACTCAATAAATTTTAAGCTCCTTTAATGTCAACAACTATTCGTTTAAAAAAAGTATTATATTCTTCACATTATATACTTTAGGTGCTTTGAGTTTATATTATTTGTGTTGGTTTTGTTACTAAACTATGGTGGCAGTTGATCCAGATAGATAGTGTCTTTTAGGCAAGCCATAGTAATTTTTCTTTCTTGCTCTCAAACCCTCTCTACCTTCTCTTCCCCCTGTCTTCCCTGAATGGTAATTTTTTTTTACCATTTTCATACCTTATTTTTTTCTTGAACATATTGTATGGAATGGAATCTTGGAATTTTTTATCACCTCTTTGTCACAATGTGTAGCAAGGAAAAACCTGCTGATCAACAAGTTGCCTCATTTCTCTGGGAAAATACATTTTACCACATGATCTGGGATTTCACCAGTCTTCTTAGCTCTAAATATAATAACAACCATTTAAAAACATGAAACAAAATTAATATTGAAGTATACTGAATGATTCTTCATACTTTAAAAGCCTTTAAGTAGGATAAAAAACAAACAAACAAAAAAGATGCCTCCTGAAATATGGCTGTCGTTATCAAGGAATCTTTTATACTCTCATTTCTACTTTTTCTGTAGGTGGAAGACAATACTTGTCATTAAATATTACCATTGGGAATATGGGAGATTAAAGACTTTCTCTTTATCCTTATCACTAGTAAAAGTCCATCTGAAGTTGATGACTCCCAGTGTGTGTAAGGCAATTATAACACTTAGTTGGGGGTCCCTTGAGAACCATGCTTGCACCGTGGCCATGGTCTTCATTACTCTTTCGTGTAGTGTAAGATTTGTATTTTACAGTCATAATTTTTTTCTTCCAACTTGTCAACAAGGAAGAGAGTCATCCGTGTCCTAGTCCTGGCTGTAACTAGCTCTTGAGTCACCTTGGATATTTCCACTTGCTTCACAGACTAGTATATTTATGGATGCTTTCATCTTTAAGAGTCTATTCGTTTATACAGAGCAATAATGACGTTGTAGGTTAAAGTTGTAGGGACCGTTGTTAAGCATCACATTGGATGATCAAGAAAGTCCATTTGAAAGCTCTGACTAAGTTATTGTAGTATGTACTGTGTTCTTAGTGATCACTGTGTATATGCCTCAACAATTAATAACTTTACTATAAAAAAGGGTGGCATTTTTAGAAAAAACACTTGTTAATTTTTGCTATGTCCCAAACCGTAGAAGCAGGTTGGACGTGACTCTGATGGGCCCCCACCCTCTGGCACATAAGAATGCCAATGATGACAAAGGTTCCTGCAGAGTAACTAGCTCCATGAGCATATTTGGTGGATTGGTCTTCCTATAGTCAGATTGGCTTTACAGTAATAGTAATCTGTAGTGTTTCTTTCTGTTTTAATTACACTCCACTGGAAGGACAGTACTGTGAAAGATACCTCTCTTAATTCCTCCAAAATTACACTTTGCATTTCTTAAGTATCAATTGAGTAATAATATAAGATTTTTTTGTAAATTACCTGGAGAGATTTCTCCAAAAGTAAATCATGGATAGATTGCATCCTTCTTAGTAATGTCAATAATGATGGCTGCTTAGAGGATAAACCTCTATTGGTGATATAAATTCTAACTCTTAGAGCATGTAATGAAATGTTGAAAATGTCGGTACCTGGACTATAATACAATCTAGGCAAAGCAGAAAGTAGGTTAACTTTGGCGGACTAGAACTTTTGGGCTGTCTGGGTCCAACTTTTCTTGTTCATCTCACAAACCCCAAACTAAAAATAGGAACAGAGATATTTAAAGTGAAACATGCATTGCCCAGGTTGTGGGCTCGATCCCCAGTGGGGGGCATGCACGAGGGGGCCAATCGAGGTTCTCTCTCATCAATGTTTCTATCTCTCTCCCTCTCCCTTCCTCTCTTTCTAAAATCAATAAAGAAAAAAGAAAAAATGAAACATGTATTAAATAATCTCGCTGGAGGTAAATATATAAATGTTATAATTCATTTTTTAAAAGAGGGGAAAAAAAGCTCTGTCTGGGAAAAAAATCCATTTTTTTCTTATTTATCATATATGTGTGTGTATATATATATATATACACATATATATACACACACATATATATATGATGAATTGTATATATATATATATAATTTAACACATCCCCTATATTTTTAAGTCTGACTATGAGCTTTTAAGAACATTTATCTGTCAAGATTTCTATCTTGGGACATACATCTATAATGAGTTAGCTTAAGAATATGACATTTTCTCACTGATTACTGAACAGATTCTCAAATGATAATGACTTTTGTTGAAAACTAGACTGGTCACCCAGAGGTCAAAATCATATCAAGGAGTGCTATATGCTGTACAGAATTGTTCCTATAACCCCCAAAAGCCAAAACAACAAAAAACTCTCAGCATGCTCATTAGTTTTCCATTTATGTTTCTTTAAAATCTCATCCATCTCTACTTCATTTGCTGATTTCATAGCATTACCTCAAGCTGCTGACACATCTAAACTCATCTAAAACTATCCAAAATAAATCTCATTTGTCTTCTATAAGTAGAGTATATGAGTAAGTGTTACTGTGAGCTAAAGGGTATGTATTGTGGGAATATACTCATTACTTAAACTTGCATTTCTAAATGCACTTTCACATAGCATAGGCCAGATATAACACTCAATAGCATGTGTATTTTAAATCTATCAGTAATACACTGATTGACAAAATATATAATATGCAATCATTCTTTCAGAAATTATTATTTCAATATATATTTGAAAAATTTTAAAAAAGGTTGAAGGTATGGACCAATTGGCAAACGACTTGACAGGATAATATTTCTGTTTAAAATTTTTCTATTTATATTCTATATTTATTTACAGTTAAATGTTCTTTGGAATTATATGACAATGGCAGCTTCATAAAAATCCATACCATCTCAGAAATAAAAGTAGTAAGTATTCGGAAAAATATAATAGTGACAACCTGCACTTCCCCGACATGTTCTCAAAAGAGCGGCATGATGTAATGGATAGGAGTTACTTTGGAAATTGACTACTCAAGGCCTGATAAGTTTCTGTGGGCTCCTGTTACCTAATTCATTCCTGTAACCTTTTTTTCAAAGCCAATGGACCTCTATTTCCCCTCCAGGAATCTCTTGGATAGCCTGTGTGTTCGTTTCTAATAATATGTTCTTGTTTTTGACCTGAAGTACCACAAGAATAACCTTTCCCAGGTTCCAATGACAACATGATAAATGTCTTGAATCTGTAGTAATTATTTCTGAAATGTGAATTAAGGCAATGTTTGCTCATGATTTCCCTTAAAAAAAGAAAAGAAAATATACAATTTCAGTTTACTGTTGTGCTGGAAAAACCCCTTGGGTCTCCTTGAACTGCTCCAAATCTTCCATCTCAGGGAAAGGGGTATCCTGTTCGGAGGGTGAGGGTGGGAAGGACATCGTGTCACCTCTGGCGGCCATGTGGTCAAGGGTGGTTCAAGGCCACGTGATCGGACTCACAAGGGGGCAAGAAAGGGACTAGTTGTAGCTTGTCATTTGCTTTTGTAACTTCATAATTAGGACTCAATTCAGTGCTTGCTTAATAATTGGCCTCCAGACTGAAGGAGCGGGCTTCTCAAAACCAAGAAAATCAAAACTTGTACTGTGTAGCATAGCATGTTTTAGAACAGGGCAGAAATCAGATCTCTCCTCACATAATGGCATAAATGTTTCTCTGCGGCAGCGTCTCACAAAGGTGTCACACGGGCATGAAACAACAAGGGTAACGTATTTCACGACAGTTAATTATCCTGATTTATCCCGAGAAACTAGGTTTTATTCTGTAATCTGTGAGGAAATCTGCTGTTCTAGCCCTAAATCCTTTCCTCAGCCAGGTGATTATCAACTACATTTTTCTACAGGAGGGAATTAACGCCACACAGTGCCTAAGCAGCTTTGAAGGCAAAAAGGCCTGGACCTGTAATAGCTTTTGTGCAGGGTATTGATTCAGAGAGCACGAGGGAGCCCACACTGCCAGGGCTCCCGGGGGCTTTCTCTGCCCTCCTCTACCTTTGTCTTCCACCACACGACCACCTCCACGGTGGCCCTGGCATTAGCGCTCCGCAGGAGACCCCAGGTAACTGTGCTGGTGTTCCCACCGACGGAGCAGAACCGCAGGTAAAAAGCCGGCCCCACAATGAAATCTGATTTTCAAGCCAGCCACAATCAATACGGCTTTAAAATTTGATAACCAGGAACTTTGGCAGAAAAATAATCAGGTTCGCTGTAAAAAGCGGAGGCAAATTTTCTCCCAACGACATGGTCTGTTCTTTCCCTTCAAGCTGATGCCTTAGCGGGTATATTTCGTGTGCTTACGTGGGTGTGTGTCCGTGAGCCGGGCCTGTGTGAGTGTGTGTGTTTTCCAAGAGTGTACAGGCAAATATCTCAGGGTGAATCTGAATGCTTTTGTTAAAACTAGTGAGCGCAGGAGGCTGAGGGCTGGGGTGAAGGGGAGGAAGTGAAAGGAGGGGGGAGCAGAGGGGCACAGCGCATCTTGCTCCATGAATTTATTCAAGAGCATTCAGTCTGCGTGCACATCTTCACCACTTCGGCGATAATTAAATCTCAGCATCACAGGTGATGTCCTCACACAGTCTCTCTCCCGGGTTCCCACTGGGCCAATGAAGCAGGCCTCCCTGTGAGGCCTGTTAGCACAGATCAGGTGGTAATGTGGAGGGACAGATGAGCTTTAGCTGACAGATGGCAAGATGACCTGGAAAACCTGCCCCCTTTTCTAGGATCAGGCAGCAGCTGACAGGTATTATTTCATAAAATAACGTCTAAAAGGAATCGCCAGGGTCTTCGCATTAATCTGAGGCTGCAACCAGCCATGTAACGTTTATGTCAGAACAAATCTGTCTCTATGCAGGAGAGGGAGAGTGGTTTTTGATGAAGTTGTTCATAAATTTTAATATAATATGCCTGATGGTGTCAGATATAGTCTCATATCTCTTTTATATTTAAAGGCTCTAGTGAAACATAGAAATATTCAATCTTCAACAAGCTACTTTTAAATAACTAAAAAGTTAACCAAGGATACCTTACTGCCTCTTTTTTTTTTTTTTTTTTTTTTGGTATTTTCAGTAAAGAACTGGTTCATCTGAGCTCCTTGTTTTTAAATGAAAATGATTTCAACGCCATGCAAAGCTTTTAGCCTGGGGTACCAAACAAAAGGAATGAGGCTGTCTGCAAAGTTGCTTTTGTGGAAAACTTGCTTTCTGGAAAGGAGGAAACTTGCCCAAACCCACAGTAAACAACAACGGAAGGAAGCCCCTGCCTTCTACATACATAAATAATATTTCACAACTTCTGGAGGAAAAAAATGTCAACTACTGGCTGGTTGGCAGAGATAACCCTTTCATTAAATGAGCTCTCCAGGCACCTGACATTTGAAAGTTTCAGCCCAAATGAACATGTGGGGAATTCAGCCACCTGGATGGGGTTTGGCTTTGTCTGCCCCATGTGTTATTCCCCCCAAAATGATGCAGCAAGGTGTAACCTGTAACTTAATTTGCATCTATGTACGAAATTGCAAACTCACTTTGGTCTTGCTCTACGTGTACAATCCAATATTTCAGCAGCAAACTTCTAAACCTGTGTGGGGAAAATGCTGACATCTTTCTATTTATTTGATTATTATGAAACAAGGACCATTCATGGTGATTGTGCTAAAGAAGGGAACTTTTCCTCTTCTAGAGACCTTCTGTGCTATCAGATGACTTCTTTAAGTACCTCTAAGGATAACCATAAAGTTAATTCATGAACATAGCAGATGCCCAAGTAACACGGAGAGGCGTGTATTATAGAAGTGGAGCCATCTCCACACACTTCATAATCACATTTTCACCTGCCCATCTGCTGAAGACCTGGGTTTATTAGTGAATGCACCAGATACAGAATCATGCCATTTTTGTGTTTCAAAAACATATACTGGATACAATTTGCCAAAACGAGTAATGTCTTAGTAAAAAAAAAAAAAGCAGGAAAACAAATTTCAAGATGTTCCATTTAAAAATTGAAATTAGTAAGGCATATGGGAAGTTTCTCAGTCTACTTAGATACTTTTAAAAGACTACCTAGCTTGGAGCCTCTAAACTACTAGTTTACTAAATGTAAAAAATAAAGTAAATTCTCCATTTGACATCTCATAAAATGAATTAGAGGTTAAAAGTATTCATACAGATGTCTTTCTTTCATTATAACATAATCAAATTAAACCTTTAAAAAACTTCAAATGGCCCAGGCCTTTGTAAAAAATCTAATTTTTCTTATTTTACATTGAACATAAAATTAAATTACAAATTAACAGAAGTATAGAATTTAGATCTAATCATCATAGAAATATTTTTATCTGAAGCAATTAGGACCAATACTTAGTGAGTAATTTAAAAGGTTAAGTGAGGAATTATTATAAAATTATACATATATAATACCTATCTAAACCTATTAATTAAATTGAAAACAAATACATATTTTGTATGGAATCAAAGCTGTGCTTTGTATGAGGGTCAAAGTTCAGGATTTCATCCTCTCTCTCTTCCATAAACCTGTCTATAAAACATGTAGAATTGCTATTTTTCTTTTCTTTGAAGTAGAGCACAAATTCAGTGATACATGCAAAGTAAACTAAGTGCAGAATACTTCTGAATTTTTAAGATTTTTTTCAAATTTTTACAGCTGTCTTGCTCATACCTGATTTGGAACAATTTCTTTTAGCAACTTATTAATCAAGTCTTTCCAAAATATTCACCTTTGGTTTTCATAGAAACAATAGCTTCCTTTCTTTGAACATTCTTATGTCATCAGTTCATATAATGTTGAATTAAATTATGTATTTCTGTACAAAAAATGATGTAGACCACTTTAGAAAAAAATGAAAAGGTTTCTTCATAAGCACTCTACTCAACCGATAAGCACAACATGGTACAGGCATACAGAAAGTGGAATAGTAGTTGTGAGCCTTTAGCATGGTGTTGATATCAGTGAGTTCATTTTAGAAAGAATAGGGAAAGTACTAGCTAATATTTTGCTGTATTTAAGTGAGGCTGCTTAAGAGATCTTCTGAATATCTATTAATCAGTCGTGTGTGTGTGTGTGTATTCTACATCCATAATAAGAGAGATAAGGGAATGGAGGGGCAGTCAACTTTTCCCCCCACTTTTTACAATGAAGATTAATAGGGTTGTTTCCTTCCCATTTTGGAAGGAAATACTGCCTTCTATTCTTTTTTTTATCTCCATGGTCTATGCAGTGCCTAGTTCACCCTGGTAATTAGTAGTTTACTAGCTATATGAGCTTAGGCAAGTTCTGTGTGCCAGTTTCTTCATCTGTAAAATGTCAGTAATAATAAAATGTCAATTTATTTTCTAAATTCTGTGGATTAACAAACGCAAAGAGCACAGAGCAGAACCTGGCCTGTAGTGGGTACTCAGTAATTGACATCTGCATTATCAGTGTTACTGCCATCTAGTCAGTATTCTTTTTAAATATTCACTCATAAAAGATATAACCTAGAGACAACTATGAAGGGGATTCCTGAATTGAGACTCTTTCATTCTGTTTGTTTAAAATAGTTGCCACCTGTTAGTGGGTATTAAGAACATTTAGGTAAAAATTACATTCATTCAACATTCAGAGATGTTCCAAATTTCTCTTAGTTAAAATGATGAAATTTCACTATTACAAAATGTTTAATCCTGTTACCCCATTTTTATCTTGTTTTTTTTTTCTAGTGATTAATATTTTGTGCATATTTCAGATTACATATTATATTATATGGCAAGATAGTGAGGTTTTGGACTTACTCTCATGCTCTGAAACAAATACCCTTTATGGAAAATTATAAGCTGGCTTGGCCATTTTGAACAAAGATGAATGCTTGTACAAGAAGCCTTTCCAGATTCTGTTTTTCTAATGGACATTCTGAACACATGGGAAAAATATTACAGAGGACCAATCCTAGTCTATTCCTTCCATGTACTGTACTTTCAATGTCACCAGAAGACAGTCCCAGTATTTATTTGAGAACTTGAACATGGGTCGTCAGTAGGCTTCCCCCCCCTCCTTTTAATCAAGGCAAGTTGTGCTTTCTCCTTTTTTTCTTTCAATGGCTTTGCAAAAAGTTCACTCCTTAACTGCAAAACAAGCTCTAAGTTACAACACACACACACACACACACACACACACACACACACACACACACACAATTTTTGACATATAGCTTGTTTTGCTCTATCAGAAGGAATAACATAGCACATGCAGCCATATGCATTTTAGATTTTAAAAAATCCTCCTCCTTGGAAAACTTCATGGCCATTTTCTTTGTTGACTTAATAATATCCCACCTGACAATATTCAGATGATCTATAAACTCTGTGTTGGTGGCTGAGTGGTTTCAGGTTGTAATACTCCCCAAGTGAAATTTATCTGCATTTCCTCTCCTCATCGGTAATGTGAATTACATCATGTATGTTTTAAGGAAACCATTTATATTTTATGCTTGGCCATAACTAGAATATGACAATGATTTGAGTTGAATATGAACATTAAGAAGTCCCAAGAAACAATAGAAAGGAAGTATTTACTTATGTAGTTCAGAGTATTAACACTATGTTTCACTGTCAAAGACAGCTGCTAGGCCTGAGATGGTCCTTTGTCTGGTGCTTATAGATAGATCTGTCTCCTCTGGTATCTTAATGTTAATGCAAGTATTAATTGGAAAACCAAAAAAAAAAAACTATATCAATGTTATACATGCCTATAAACTTCACATTTTACAAACCAACATTACTTTTGCTTGATTAGTCCATTTCATCTGGTACAAAGGAATGACTTTAGGAGAACTAGGCACACTTCGAAGCTATTCTACCAAGTTGATGTTTGAGAGTTGGAAAGTTACCTTGCAGGCTAGATAACGGTCACACTGAGTGTCCCATGATTTAAGAAAGGGAACCATTACTGTAATTCTACCTCCTCTGGTACAGAAAAATACATGGACACACATCTTGAATACATTCAGGTAATTTTAGTAATCACCGTGCATTTGGGTGAAATGCCTGTTGGTAGGACTGTCCAGAAAAAAGCCATTCCAATGTCTATAGAAAATCTCTTAAAACATATGCCTTCACTTATACATTTAGATAGTATTTGAGTGAAATAAAGTGAATCTTAACTTTAGTCTAGAAGTTGGGTGTCCCTTGCTCGGCCATGCTGAGAGCTAGTCAGGTGGCAGCAAACACTTCAGTTGACTCTCTTTTAGCCGAAGCTTCTCTACCGATCTATTTATCTGCTTTCTCAGGTTGTGCATAAAACCTGATGTTCTCAATCACTGTAAATAACCGCACACATCCATCTGAAGTAGTCCTCCGTCAGGCCGACTCTCTATCTACCCTGTGTCGTTTGAACACACATTCTTGACCTCTGCCGGCACTGTTCCCTCACTGTGGTTCACATGAACACCTACAATGGGGAGATTTCTGAAGCAGCCATCAATTTTACGTGGTGAATTTATGAGAAGCTTCTCTCCAGGTAAAATAAAACAGTAGCCTCAGGCTTCTATCAAATGCTTTACACTATTGGCATTTGTAGAATGAGATAAAATCTCTTTTTCTATAAAGGCATGTCTTATTCAATTTTGCAAAGAATAGACATTAGGGGAAAAGTTTTCTTCTCTGAGGTGTTTTGAAGCTTTATTTTTCATAAGAGGAAGAGGTATATCTAGGTTAGGTTTAATTCCACTGGGAGACAGAGGGAAGGAGTAGATGAACTTTCTTGGGCACTCAGTGTCTTTGATTATGAGTTTACTTACAAATAAATCCAGATGACAGCCTACGACAGAAGTAGACTTCAAATATGGGTGATTCCTGAATGACGCCAGGAACAGAGAGAGCTATTTTGGAATTCCCAAACTCTCAAATTTTACTTATGCAGGTGGGTTACATTCTCCTCCTATGTACTTAGCAACATTTTTTTTTTTAAACTCTAAAACACATAGGCCTTTTTGCCTGAGTTAAATTTGTTTCCTTAGCTGGTAAAGCTTTTCCTTTCCATATGGTCAGGATAGCTAATTTAGTTTGTCTCTGAGGTGGCCAACATTATAGTGTGGTATCATAGAATATAAAAATAAAAGAAGGTATGAAAACCTTATTCTAAAAATGAAATAAAAACAGATGGGACATACGTTTCTAACGTATTTAATTTGCATCGTCTTTTTCTCCTTTTAAAGTTCTTGTGGACCAATCTTGCAAAAAGGCAAAACAAACCCTAAACACTCCAGCTCCATGCCAGCAAGCTGCCAGGCTGATCTTTTTATCTCCATCAACTCCAGGAAAAATCAACGAAGAGAAAAAAAAAAAAATCAAAACCCATGTGTTTAAATGTCCTAAAATTTTTTAAAAATAAAATTCTGAAATAACATTCTTCAACTATTTTTCACTTACATACTGTCAAACTATTACCAAGTGGAAACATAGTCATCTGCAAGCTTGAATTACCCGAGGGAGCCCACTAATGACTTTTGTGTCGTCTCACAGGGAGGGCAGGAACTTTCCAGACTGGCCCCGGAAGACCACGCACATGGCTGTCAATGTTAGTTTCCTCCCCAATATCTTTCCATTTCTTTAATGCTGCTGTAAAGATCTTATCACTTACTCCAAGATACTATCTCGTAAGTCCTGCCCTTAGAATACTGATTTCATGAGGTTTGCCCAATGTAACTCACTGTGTCATACCCTTGTGGTCTCGTACCAGCTACCATACATGAATAAGACTAGGTCTGTGTGATGTCAAAGCAAATGCATGAGGAGGCAAAATAATTGAGACACACAATTACTGGTTTTATCTGAACTGGCTTAACTATTTTTCCCCCTACCATTTCCTGAATCAACTATTTAAAATATCAAATCAACACAGTGGAGAATTGCTTGAGAACTGCAGGGATTTGGCTCAATGTAGAATATATGACAAATTATTTTGTATACTTTCCATGTTTGGCATAATTACTTTTTAAAAGTCTTTCCAAGAGATAGGGTTTGTATCCACCACAGCATTAGAACTGCATTATTAGCAATAGAGGATTTGCAAATATAATTCTTTCTGACATTAAAACATTTAAATTTTATTACTAACATCAGGAATACTTTATTCATTGATAGCTATCCATAATTTTTATTAAAGATACATTCAAATAAAAGCATTACCACATTACTGTTATTTAAATGAGCAAGATATCTGCTTGAGTAAAATGTTTTATTTTCTTCTATTTTTCAGAAGAAAATAAAAAGTTAATAGAGGTGACAATGACAATAATAAATTGTCATCAAGAGGAAACTTCGGCAGCTTCTTAGGCAAATATCCCTATAGTTCTGGCTTGAAATGGCTTTATCTATTTCAAATATGTTCTCTCTCCCTAGCATAATTCAAAAATGTCTAAAATGATTTCACTGATTATTGGAACAAGGCTTTAAAACTGTGGTTGATAGCTTCTTTGGAATCTCTGCAACATTGATATATGTCTAAGTGATAACATTTGGGAAGGAAAATAAAACCATGGCTGGTGTTACTGATACTTGATAATTTTCTCTCTCACAATGCTGGAAAGTTTAGTTTTTCTTTTCTCAAGTCAGGTGTTTACCAAACAAATTTTACATAGAATATAAAGGAGCTACATATAACGTATTGTAAGAACCGGAGGCGTACGCAAATGCTCTTTGGCCAGTGTCTTGTACCTGACTGCCTTTCTGTGGGACCCTCCGACGCAGCGAGTGGGGAGTCACACAACACAGCAGCTGTGCGTGGCTCTTTCACCCACAGGAGCCTCCCCTTTGCGAAAAGCTGTCAACGCTTCCTTTGGAAGCAAGTGTGAGAAGAATACTGTTCTTAGTTGGTGTTATGAGTTAAATCAGGCCCCCGGACCCCAAAAAGATGTGTTGAAGTCGTACCTTCCAGTACCTCAGAATGTGATTTTATCTGGAAATAGGAATTTTATAGAGGTAATGAAGTCAAAATGAGGTCTTCAGGCTGGGCCCTAATCCAATGCCTGGTGTCTCTGTATACAGGGGAGTTTGACACAGCTACAGACACATAGAGGGAAGACTGTGTCAAGACACACAGGGTGGCTGCCATGTGACAAGGAAGGCAGAGATGCAAACTATGCAGCTTTAAGCCAAGGGGTGGCTGGGACTGTTAGCCATCCCCCGGGAACTAGAACAGGCAAAGGAGGACGACGCGTTTAAATTTTATTACTAACCTCAAATGCATTAGGAGGCAAAATAATTGAGACACATAATTACTGGTTTTGTCTGAATAACTGGCTTAACTATTTTCCCCCTACCGTTTTCTGAATCAATTATTAAAACAAAACAACAACAACAAACAAACAAACAGACAATCAAACCAACACAGTCCCATTTCAAGGGGACCATGGCCTTGGTGATGCTTTGATTTTAGACTTCAAACCTCCAGAACTATGAGACATCGAGTTGCTGTTGTTTTAAGCCACGAGTTTGTGGTACTTGTTACAGCAGCCTCAGGAAACTAATACAGTTTGTGAAACGAGTGCACCTGAGGCTAGTGCCTCAGAAAAGTAAAAAAAGGAAGGGAAGGGGAGTAGAGGGGAGGGGAGGGGAGGGGAGGGGAGGGGAGTGGAGGGGAGGGGAGAGGAGGGGAGGGGAGGGGAGGGGAGGGGAGGGGAGGGGAGGGGAGGGGAGTAGAGGGGAGGGGAGGGAAAAATAGAGACAAGAAAAAGTCCTAAAGAAGCAAACCACCCAAATGCAAATTGTCATGAGTACCTTTGGAAAAATGAGGAAAAGATACCAAGGAAGGTACCAAAAAAGATGGACTGCCTGATTTGCTAAGTTGAAAATCACTTGATTAATACCTCTTCCTCGGTATGTGTTTTACCTAATAATCCAAGCATTCCAATTGCCTCACAATGGGGAAAGACTCAGGAGCAGGAAACCCGGAGCCAAGGAAACCTGCAGAGGGACCGGGTAACAGTGACTTCAGTGATTCCAGGGGAAAACTGCGAAAGAGAGCTAGAGGATGGTCAGAGTCTGCAGCGAGAGGGTGTCTGTAAATCACTGTGTAAACATCCGAGCACTGCTCCCCCAAAGTCAAGAACCAGTCAAGCAGTACCAGCTGTAAAAATGGAAGTGTGCAGGAAGTGGAGGATTCCTCCAACATCTGTTGGGGCCATTAAAAATGAAAAGTAAATCCAAACTGGCAATATAAGAGATTTATTTTTCTACGTTAACCCTGACAGCAACTGCCAATTTTTTTTCTATCTTTTGCCACACAAGTACCTTTCAAGGGGCGTAAGAATCAGCGCCAACTGCAAAAGCAGCAATAGGTGGAAAAATTGGGATTAGGACAATTTGATATTGATGGCAAACATCCAATAAGATGAGGGTAGAAAAAGGGGGAATATGAGAAGTCGAAGCTGGTGGGAAGGCATCAACTTTCCCCAGGAAAATATAATCATCTGGGGAGAATATAAATCTGAAGCACACCTTAAAATCAAAGGAGAGCTGAACAATTATTTGTAGGCAATATCATACTCTGCAAAATAAAGAATCTGAATGAAGAGCTCACTATATTATGAACTAGAATCTGATTTAAGTAAACACAAACTACCTGAAACAATGGTCAGGTATTTTCAAAATATAAGAAACAAGATGACACATCATTTCACGCTCTTAACAGAGAAAGATACGAAGAGATACAGCTAGCTCCCTTTAACGGACGTCGAGGGTGATCTGTTTGCCATGCACAATGCTAGGAGAAGATGGCTTTTGCAATTCAGAGCTACACTTGAAATAGATAATATGTCAAATCTTCCATTCTGTCTTCCCTTCTTTCCTTCACTGTTTTCTAATTCTGTTTGCTAACCCTGGTGTAAAGTTTGCAACCCAGTATTGTGAGTCCACACATTCGTCTGCTGTTTCAGTTAGAGTCTTAGAGTTCAGAGATGGAAGGAATTTTGGAGATAATTTACTTTAATGGCTTAATGTTGTCTATAGACAAAGAAGCAGTGGACCTATTTAACCAGAGGGAACATATAGAGTATGGGTATGGGCTTTGGTCATCAACAGCATTGGATCAAATCTGCCTTTACTGCTTGTTTGATTGTGAATTTCTCATCACATGGAGCCCACTTAATATATCATCCAAACAGGGACACTCTTGAGGCTAAAAATGGTACACTAGTAAGTATTCTGGGACAATAGCAATAAAGCAGGCCTATTCCTGAAAAACTTAGTCACTAATATTGTCAGATCAATAGGGACAACATAGGGTGGATGTGAGGATTGAATGAATCAATGTGTGTAAAGCACCCAGGCAACCAAATCAGTGGTAGCTATTATTCTGGTTACCAGGTGATTGGCTCACTAGTCAGTCCAAATGCTTATAACAGAGCCAGGAATGGAAAAAACAAAGTAATATTCTTTCTACTATACTACATTGTTACTTTAAACAGAGTAGATTAAGTAGGAGATTAATAAGAAGCAGAGTACTAACATATCATTATAATATATTAGTACTCCTTATTAATCTACTTAATCTGTTTTGCTTACACTATCACATGCATATTCAATTCTCCAATTAGATTAGATCTGCTCGAAGGTTATAACCAGAAGTCTGATATATTTATCTTCATTCCTTCCTTGATCACTATCTTTGCAAAGTGCCTAGTATAATGTTGTGCATCAAGTACATACTTACAAAAGTGGGTAATTTGGTTATTCTTGCCCAATGCCTCTGCATATTTTGAGGACTGCAAATAAGCATCCATTTCCTGGCACAATAAATATCTGTTTAATAAATGTGGAATAATAATCTCTTTAAAATTTACCTATGTGTACTGGGGTCCTTCATTTCTTTAAAAGAAGACCCCTTTTCTTACTTATTCATTTTGAAGTGCATGCATTTTCTTCTAAAGAGGCAACTCTTGTCATTTAGACTCCTTGATTTTCAATTTAAGTTTTATAACTCTATTTTTGGTTGCTCACCCCTCTTAAAATTGAGAACATATTTTTGTAGAAGACAATAACAATGAAGATTCAAAGTAGGAAATGCAGATTGCTTTTCAGGAAACTAAAAAGAGAATTTTGCGAACCATGCCGTGTTGAAGCTGGCTATTTACACAGTGTCTGGAAGTGGCCTTGCTAATGGTCAGCATGAATCATTTTACTATGAATTTAACTGTAGCCGTGATCAGCACCAATAGGCAAAATGTGTGCTTGGAGGATGATTTACTCAACTCTCAGTTATGTACATGGGAGAGACAGACCTGCTTTTAATCTACACATATTTGGAAACTTAAACTGCCAAAGCAATTCATTGAGTGTACTCTAACTTGGGAATTTTTGAAATTTCCATTTTATTAAACAACAACTTCATGGTTCTAAGATTCATTACTACCAAATGGTGTGCCTATTCTCTTCTATGTTATATTCTTCAACTTGCAAACTTTAATGTAAGCTTTGTTCTCTTCAATATGTTCAATTCTTCAACTTACAAGCTGTAATTTAAAGTTTATCATTTATCCACTGTACTTCTCTTGTACAGTCAACTTTCAATACTTCTGAGATTGATTATCCAGTTTGTGGATATAATTCAAGTCCTTGACTTCTCCATTTCCCTCAAGCAAACTGACTCTAGGGCATTTCTTCTCCCTCTAGACTCTCTGCTCTAGAGGGTGGCAGCAGAGGGTGAAGAAGATAAAACACATCAATCAATGTTTCCACTTTTAGCAGAACTGCTAGAGGATGGTATATGGAAGGATGTTGAAAAGTGATACTTTGATATGAGGTTTTCATTGATTTTGAATACACCCTTTTCTCTAAGGCACTAAGGGTGACTATGACTCTTTCATAAACTACACTGTTATCAGGGAAATAATTCAGAACAGGAAGAATAATACGTTTGATACACGCTATTACCATTTTGTATAGATGACTGATAAATGACCTGAATATGCCAAGAGGTAACACGGATACATAACATTAGCCATAATACCAGACCAGAGTTTTAGAAAAGTATATTTATTTCTTAAAGTTTTAGAAATACTTTAATATCTATTTAATAAACAGTTTTATATCTCCAGACATAAAAATGGCTTTGAACTTCCAATTACCCACAAGTTATTTCTAAAAGATCTTAGAAATTGTGCTTTATGATCTCATTTTCATTTGTGCTAATCATATTAGTCACTATTATCAGATCACCTGCTTTGCTGAGTTGAAACATATCTCCCAGAGCCAGATATCCAAACCCATGGTTCAGGGGACCTTCAATATTCTGATAAGTCTTAGCAAACCTAATGTTTGTTTGTTTTCCCTTCTGCTTTTATCTCCAAAGACTATTCCTAAATCAAGAATTATCTACTCGTTAAATATTATGACATATTGAATATATTAAATTAATTATTAGTGTTTAACTGGAGGTAGTAGTGTGTTGTGAAGGGAATAGGTATCAGAGAAAGATTTAAACTATGTATGAAAAAGGCTATTTGTAAGCACATTCAAGGAATTAGCTTTTGAGAAATTAGCACTGAAAAGACCGAAATGTATATGTAAATCATAAATGGAAAAGTTGTGATGCAAAGTCATATGTTCTATAATATTTTGTACTATAATACCTTGCTAATATTTTCTTTAAAATTCATATAGAAACTTTCTTAACATTGTGTTTTTAATATTAATTATCATAAAAGTATGTCTTCATTAAATTAATTTTCAAAGAATATCTGTATTTTGGAACTTTCACACTCTAATTTTAGTGAAAGAAAATCAGAAAACAAAATTATCTATTAGAATCACAATTTATAAATAAAAATATATATGTAAAGAAAAATAAAGGTAGAAAAGAAACATATAACTATTGTATAATCTATTTCAGAATGGGTATTTTGGAAACTGTTATTTGTACTTTTTTCTCTTTTGTAATTTTTCTAAAATAATCATATGTTATAAAATATTTTTGTTAGTCATGAAAAGAATAAAATAACTTAAAATGTGCTAGCAATTTTTTGTTCTTCAATTTTATAAAAAGAGGTTTTGTTTTTTTTTAATACGTTAATTGGAACAAGAAACTAGAATAACTGATCAGTAACAATTCTTCCCACATAAAATTCTATTATACTGTATATAACTTCATTAGGTAAGTATTAGCTGTCCATTGAAAAAGTATTTATTCTTTATGAGATTAAAATTTTACCCAAATGTTTTGAGACACAGTTTACTTAAATTATCCTGTCTTTGGAAATTTGATTAAATCTTGGGGAAAGTAGTTCATATATGCCACTTGTAAATAAAATCCAAAACTTATACTTCTTCAATAAGGGAGCAGAGTCTAATTTTAATACCAGGGAAATGGATTGATATTCTTCAGTTTATTACTTACAAAATAGATATTGAAAAGGGATTACAGGAAAATATTTATCACTACCAGTAATAGAAAACACAGTAGTAGGGGTTTACAATCTAACCTTTATGCTTATATGTGTAATCTAAAAAGCAAGAAGAAATGCTTTTTAAGAGTGGGTGTATATGAACTTCAATATTTAACATTTCAAAATATTCAACTAGAACTAAGATCAGGTTCATCTTTTTTATTATCTAGAAAAGAAATATAAACACAAGAAAGGTATAGCTAGAAGAAAAGCACAACAATTAAAAATACTAATTTAAATCATATTAAAATACTGCCAGAATATTCACAATAGATTTCCTGTGGTATACCCCTTTAAAAGCATTCTAATTAAGATCTTATTTCTAATACCTAATGTTAACCTCCACAGTACATGTTAATATCTTAATTTTAGTCTATGCATTTGAAGTCTTACAACATATACACTGAAATTAATGAAAATACATGCCCTTAGCCCATGGCCTCGAAAGCCCTCCTGTGGTCAGGATCACAGTTTTAGAAGCTTTGTTTCCCATATTGACCTCACACATGCCAGACAGAAGAGGCCTCAATTAGTAAATTCTATCAATGCTGACTGATAGACTTGAGCATTGTTCAGTAAGTGTTATCATTGACAAGCTACAAACAATACGAGTTACGTAAAACTCAAGTTAATATAGCACAAATTTATATAGAGTGTTCAGGCAATGAGGGCTTTTGGTTAATTGATTTTCCTGATGAGCTCAGGGTGAATGAAAAGCTCTTTACTTTTCTGTCTGTGTAATTTAAATTTATCTTTAAAATGTTTTAGCTCATCTCTCTACTTTTAGCACTCTGAAGGGTTGCATAATGGACTATATTTGTAATGTTAAGAATCTTACAGTACACAGCAGTCATCATTTTAAACATGAGTTCTGACTGTACCCAGTGGGGAATGTGGAGGTTGAAGACATAGGAGATGAGAATATGCACTTCAGGCCATACTGGATATGGGTTTGTTTGTTTGTTTTTCTCTTTGCAAAGTACACTTTTAAAATGTGAACTCGTTCTGTCATCATTTGCCGACAGATTTTCTTTACAGCAGGGTTTGTTCTTTCCCAGGGCATTCCTTGCCCCATGCACTCTCCCAGAGAAAAATGAAATCCATTTAATGAATATTTAGGAAAGTTGCGTCCTTTGTTGGTGTGTCACTGTTCTGGATTTCCAGAATGCACTCTTTAGAGCCATGGTGTTGACAGAAGTTAAAAGTAGGAACACTTCACCACGGCAGTGTTATCAGTGGGTGTGCTGTCTTTACACCTGAAACCTGTACCATTTCCATTCTGTCCTTCAGCGTTCACAGCGCAGTCTACGATTTCATTTCCAAGTCACTGGAGCTCTCGGGGAGGTCATGTCTTTATGCATGTCACCACTGGATACTCTCGCACTGTTGTTCTAACACCTAGTGAGCTGCGCAGTCCCCCCAACATTCCACATGTGCAAGAGAGTATATTTTTCTTAGTTCATAAGTTCTTGGCAGAACTCTCATTCCCAGGATATTTGGGCTATGTTGTTCTGAATTTTCATCACCAATCAGATTACTTACTTTCAGACCATAAAAAGTCACAAAAAAGAATTTGGGGCAACTTATATTTAATAGGGCCCTAGGGAGGAGTGGCAGGCTGGGAGGTGAAGAGAGGAGGAGAGGCCAAAGGCATTTCCACAGACCAGCAGGTAGAGAGTTTTGATTCTAGCTCGGTGTTGATAATACAATTAGTAATAATACATACATTTCAGTGTAATCATGCAGAATGTTAACTTTAAAGTTAAATAAGTGTCTGGTTTATAAAAAGTATGAAGTATCATATCAGTACTTGTCTTATTAGAAAATTACTTAGAATACATTTTATGGTCCACATCTTTGATTAACACATGCAGCCCAATTTCCTTTCCATCCAACCTGTTGTTTGCTTATTGTTTTATTTTACAAATTTTGATCCCTCCAGTGATTTCTTCTTGTAGTGAAGTTGTGATGGCCTTCATCTACTCATCTTTTCTCCCTTTTATGGATCAATTCCATAAAATGTTAAATTATGAAATTGTGCAAATGGAAAAGGCTCTGTACTTGTCCTAGAAAAGTCATTAGTCTGGTGGGGGAAGAGCGAGTTTTTCAATAAGGAGCTACTCTGGCCACAGAGTGGATTCTCCAGTAGTGACATGCAAAAGTTACTGTTGCAGCCCAAACTAGAATCAAAGAACAGATTATTTCTGTAGAGGATCAGCCAAGGTGGGGCACAGTGGGGAAGAAATGGGGTGAGAGATTGGCAAGAGCAGGCATCTACTAATGATGGCAAAGGGTGGCACTATATGAACGCGGCACATTGCAGTAACAACATCCCATAATCCACCTACATTATTTTTATATCCCATTTTTTCAAAGGTAAGAAATAAGCAATATGTTTCCTTTTAGGAAATATATTATTTCTTACCCACTGGCTTTTATTTCACCCATTATAATGACTTTCAACAACTTAATTTGCAGTACCTTTTGACAACTGTTTGAGAAGTAGCAGAATTACAAATTCAGCTACAGGTGATTTAACAGGATAATTTTACCTCTTAGATATACAACATTTGATATTTACTACTGTGGACCTATTTTAAGGGCTAACCATGATCGTAATAACAGTTCAACCTCAGTAAAATGATTTTGCAGCTTTGCTATGTCCAAAAATGTATTCATCTATTTGTGACTTCTTGTTCATGGGTAATTCAATTATTATTATGTTTTATTTTCCCACCAGGAGATGTAGACCTTTATTAGTATTAAATTAAGCATGGTAACTCATATATTTTTTTTTTGTAATGAGAAAACACCCCAACCTGGGTCTATATATCTCTTCTACTCCTTCTTCAATCCCAAACTCAGATTCAATGTGTTTCTCTGAGACTTTTCCTAGACTACCAACAAAATTGATTGTTTTTTTTATCTTCCATGTCATTCTATATACTCTGTTATATTTTTATGAGGACATAAAGTATAATAGTTAAATGCCCTGGCCAGTGTGGCTCAGCGGTTAGATCGTCAGCCCGTGGACCAGAGAGTCCTAGGTTCGGTTCCCACTAAGGGCACGTACCTCCGTTGCAGTTTGTCCCCGGCCCCGGTTGGGGTTGCGTGGGTGGCAATCACTCGATGTGTCTCTCTCGCACCAATGTTTCTCTCTCTCTCTTCCTCCCTCTCTCCCTCCTGCTCTATCTGAAGATAAATGCAAAAATGTCCTCGGGTGAGGATAAAAAAAACAACAACAAAAATAAATGCATGGATTCTTGAAACATACTACCTGGTTTTGAATCCTGGTTCTGCCACTTAGTACTTGTGTTATATTGGGGAAGTTTCATTACCACTCTCTGCCTCAATTTTTTCATCTATAAAATGGGAATAATAGCAGTACCTAACGAATAAGGTCCTGAGAAACAGATGAATACATATATAAAAGGAGTTATAACATTGTCTGACATATAGCAAACACTGTGTAAGTACATGCTGTTTTATATCTATCTGTCTATCTTTTAAATACAATTGTTTGCTCAAGCATGTATCTCCCTCAATAGAGTATTCTTTATTTCATACTGAAAACATATAATTTATTCTTGTGCACCAAACCTTTCAAATGCTCCTAAAAATTGTTTAACATGTGGTAGGAGTTTAATAAACGTTGATTAGTATAATGTTGGAATGAAAGATCCAATGAGCCAATGAATGAACTTGAAGAATTCCACAATTTGAAATTGTTTATATGGAGTTTTTTCTGAGGCACGTATTCATATCACTCATCAAATTCTTAATGAAATTGTGTAACAAAAAATAGTAAAGAAAGAACCTTCTAACTTCTAGGACAATTTTAAAATTTCCAGGTCCATTTGGAATGTGTAATCTGAAGTCTATATAAAAAGTGACAAGAAAGCCCGAAGTACTACGGTGTTGTCATGATTTTTTGTTCACCTTAATTTATCTACCAGCAACTTTTGAAATTTGAATTTGTACACCCACACACATACACGGGTAAACTAAAAGCAGTGCTGGTGTTGGTGAAACGGAATACTTGGTTCCTATTCTTGAGAGACTAATGATATTTTTGTGGAAGTCTAAGGAATGAAATTAACTGTTTGGGTTAAGGAATAAACCATTAAGTAATTTCTAAATACATTTATGGTAATGGGCTGTGTAAATTGAAAATTTCTATTGAAGTCTTCGGCACTAGCAGTACACAGATAATAATTTCTTAAGAGTAGATCAGCAGAGTTATAAGAAAATAGTTGATCGAGTGTAATATTGGTTGCAATGCCATGTTTCAACCAAGGAGAAATTTCTCAAAATGGGTGTTTAAAGTCCTATGACTCATAGACTTACTGATCCTTGTACCGTTTTCAGCTGTCCTTGAAAAAAAAAAAAAAAAGGAACAAGCAAACAAACAAACAAAAAAACAAACAACAAAGAAAAATGCAATACTTGGCTCAGTGCCTAAATTGCTACCAAGTCCAATCTGCATGTATCTATTTTGAATGTATTAGTTTCTGTTGAATTTGTGTGTGTGTGTGTGTGTGTGTGTGTGTGTGAAAGAGAAACATGGAGGGGGCACAGAGAATGATTTTATGTCAGCTTGGAATCTCACACAGAAATTCTAGAGATCACTGAATAATATAAAAATACATCTTCATTGCTGGAGAAAGGGTCCTTACTGTTATATGTCTTTCAGAAATTTATATAACCAGTGATACTTACATTATTTTCTATATTCAGTACCATTCTTTGTCAAAAGCAGACCTCAAATACATTTCTATGGTGCCAAAACAGCACCACCATCAATAAACAAACATAAATATAACCCTAGCCCCCAACATCTTTCCTCTCTAATTGATCAGAGAGCGTAATGCAAATACCCTGATAGTCAGTTTGGGCCAAGATATTCAAAGGAGAGAAAAAGTAATGATTAACGAAACAGGGCCTTTTGTCTTACAAGATCACTAGAAACCCAGGAAAACTAAACAAAAGCTTTTCACATGGGTTTATATATGCCAGAATATATAATATATGTGAGAATAAATGAAAAGATGCAGCACTTGCCTCATATGTCACACATCATTGTGGGAAAGAGAAACTTGAAGTTACTGTGGGTACCTGTAGAGTGGGAACTTAAATAGAACAGACTTGAGCCCCATTTGGTAGATGCTTGTTGGAGTTAACAATTCCAACCATTGTTAAATAAATGTAATTAAAAAAATTTAAAAATGACATATAATTATCCTCTAATTATGTAATTTTGGGGGGGAAAGGCCTATATGCCACAGTGAATTTCTTATGGCATTTCATAAGATATCTCACCACTAGATCAAATTATTACAAAAGCTTTAAGTATATATAATATAATAAGTTTGACTTTTTTATATAACAGGCTTATTGAAGTGGGCTAGCGAAATGAAAAGGCAAGGTATAAACATACCAAAATTTTAAGTTAGTAATTAAGTAATTAATTTATAAAACGTTCTTTTTTAGTTTTGATATTAAGGAAAACATGGGCTAAAGTTATCTAGGAAATTGACATCTTTACACAAGTCATGTTTGTTGTTTAAGTTTATGTTGTTCTTTGGGGCTCATATAGTTCACTTTTTTTGGTGCGTAAATACAGCATAGTTCTTTAGCACAAAATAAGAACTGTTTTTTAGGGCCTACTCCCTATTTGCTATTACTACCCCAAAAATGAGAGTGCTAATGTCACATTATGACAGCATAATCCAGTGGAAATGAGCGTGGGCTTTATAAAATGACTGATAAGGATTCCAACCCAGGATTTACGCTTACAAGCACAGAAATATTGGGCAAATTATGTAATTTCCCTGACATTCAATTTCTTGAAAATAAAGGAAGAAAATGTAATAGGAAGAAGAAGAAGAAGGAGGAGGAGGAGGAGGAGGAGAAGGAGGAGGAGGAGGAGGGGGAGGGAGTGGGGGAGAGGAGGGGGAGGGAGTGGGGGAGAGGAGGAAATCACCACCATTGCCTTTGCTGCCTACTTTCTCTGAAAGGTTGTATTACATAAAATAGTCATTGCAAAGTACCTGGTAGAGTATTTTGCCCTTAATCTGATCTCAATATATCACAATCATTGTTTTACTGGTAATAAATTAACAGCATGAATAAATCGTATGTTATATGTATGGAACAAATACCTGCCTTACTTACTGCAAATTCAACCAACAATTATGTTGAAAATGTTGCAGGTTGTGATGAGAAAGATGACGAAACTGAAGTCTGTTTAAAATCAATGGCTTTACATCATATGATTTCCTTCTCAAAATGACTATTTTTATTAAACGAAGGAATTTCAAAACATGCTATGTAATTAAAAGATACTAAAATCTACCTTTGAGCTCAAAGGTTTGTCTGATTTGGTTCTAAGAGAAAGCAGAAAAACATTTTTACATTATTTGCCATTTTAAGAAAATTGGCATAATATTTATGATATTTACAATCTTTCCCTGATGTGGTCTATAGTTCACAGCACCACAATTTAGAATAAAGAAGAGATAAAATATGATCAGTGAATACTATTTGAAGAGCATAAGTATCACTGAATTAGATTATGGAAATGAGCTGAACAATATACTATAAACATAGTTATAAGATGCTTTCGAACATAGTATGCAAATGTGGAAAATGCATTTGATTTAGAACCAAATTCTGCCATTTTTAGAATTTACTACCATCAGTGTTCATTTTGCCTGAATGCCTGTACAATATTTTTTACTGTTTTTTGGGCTCCCTTGTGGCGTGTTAGGAAGTCTAGATGTGTCACTATTCATTTTATGCAATAAAGAAAGTATTAATCCAATATTTAGCTATTTTTATTTTCTCCGTTGACTATATATTTAATTCAATCAATTGTTAATCATAATTCATTAACTACTGTCAGGAGATAGTGGTGAACTAAACAGTCAATGGCATTTGGAGAACTTATCTGGATGAAATTGAACTGACTAGACAGCCATTTCAAAGCTTTATTTTTCTAATTTAAATTAAGTGTGTGGTCCTGTATTCTACACAAAGTGCTGACTCCCTTGCTTTCTCCTGTACCTATGCCTGAGTGTTTCCAAGTTCTCTTGACTGAATCTTTTAAATACATATATATTTTTTATTATTCCTTCAGTTTCTGCCTTAGTTTGGACTCTCAGTCTCTCTCATCAATATTATTATTTACCACCCAGAGGTAATTGGTGCTGCTAAGCGCCTTTTCTTCATCTGTCCTAGAGTTCTCGTTCCAAAATGAATCTGATAATGCCACTTTTCTACCTAAAATCTCCAATGACTCCCACTGAACCACGGAAAAATCCAAATTTCTTAGTAAAATATGCACTTACTTTTTATTTCGTTTATTGTCACCCTTTGTGTTGAAGCTTACCTCTCAATTGTATCATGGAATAATGTCTCTAAAGACTTCTTTGCCTCATCTCCAGGTGGCAATGTATGTTCTTTGATACTTAGCTGAAATGTCATTTACTCTAGGAAGTCTCCTGAGACACTCTTCTTATCTCTTTGCTTCCATCGCACACTGAGTATAATTCTATTTAATCTTACAATATTCATCACACTGACTGAAATTTATTTGGTACATTTTATTTGCCTTATTAAATTTCAAGCTTTTCAAGGATTTTCTTATGGAAAGTATATCTGGTTTTCAAATGTTACCTTATTATGTGCAAAAAAAGAGTAGAAAAGTGTGATTATAATTATATACATAATTTGTATCAGTTATAAACTGATAAGTTTCTTATCATTAAATATCTTAAAAGATCTAAATATAGTTCTGTTGAAATAAGTTATGTTTCACCTTTTGTATATTCACCTTTCAATAAACTCCCCTTTTCTGACCTCAGGTCCATAAGTTATAATATCTATAGTCCTTTTAAACTGTGAAATTAGCTTCTAATTATTTATTTGGTTAAACCCTATAATAGGGCCATAAAGAAGGTGCCTGACAAATGGCAGTACAGTGAATCCAAACCTATTTTTAGACAGTCCAAATTAATGCTGTTTGTGACAAACATACAGTGGTTTATTTTATAAACCCTCCTAACAATATATAAAGCAAGACTTACAGCTATGAAGGCATATTAAAAAGCAACAACAAAAAAACACACCAACCCACATGAGAAAAGTGAAGTAAAATGGAGGTTGCCAAAAGAAAGATATAAAAAGACACAGAGCAAATGGAAAGTCTTGAAAGATAAATTAATGTATGCCCAAAGGCAATGCATGCCATTTAGTAATAAATATAAGGGAAATAAAAGAGGAGCCAATTAATATGAACAAGAAAATGAAAAAATAATCAGGAATAAGGAATAGCAATATGCAGGGTGAGTTGCATGAGAGTCACAATAGGATGTGGAAGATTATAAAATGAAGTGAAGGGAGAACAAAATGATAAGAAAGGAAAGGAGGCAAATGAAGGGAGAACTGTGACCATGATAAAGATAAATAAAATGACATTTTTCAACTGTAGGAAGGGCAAAAGGTCAGACCCTCGAAGAGATGGAAGAGATAATTTATTGATTGCAAAGGTAGAGGAGCTGATAAAACAAAATTAATTTTTTTTCTGCCTCAGTGTCCACAAAGAGTGAAGAGGCTAACATCACAAACACAGGCCTACATTTCCCAGGAGGCAAAAAAGAAAGGAAGGAAATTAAGATTGTGAAATGTCTAATCAATTGAAGTTTTTTTTGTGTGTGTGTTTTTTTGCCATGGTTTATTCTATTTGAAAACAAATGATAAAACTAAACAGTATGACTACTCCATCTTGGCTACAATAAGCATTTTAAGAGCTGATTGCAAGTGGAGTAAACCTGCCCATTAGGTGAAGAACGTAAATGACTCATTAAAAAAATATCTTTAAGAAAAATGCAGTAAACACTAGGCTAGTGGAGTTAAAATTAGTTGGAGAGGACAGAGAAATATCTAGGTCACACTTTACATATTTTATTTTAAATTTCAGGAGAAATATATAATTATATAAGTGAATGTCCATAAGCCTATTAGAAGAATCATTAAATAACAAACTGAAATATAAGGATTTCATTTTTATAGCATTATTTAAGAACACATCAATCACATTCTCTTAAAAAAAAATCACAGGAAAAATAAAACATGATCCTGAAATGCATAATTTTTGGTATTTTAAGTAAGTTGTCAACAGTACAACATTGACCTTAAGGTAAAAAATTGTTTTTCTGATGAAGCCTTTATCAAATATGCTAATTATTATTATGGATTAGTGATCTTGATTTCTATTACACAGGTGTAATTGAATCTGAACTGAGATTCAAATTTCAGATCATATATGTTCTTAAATAGTTATAAAAGGACCATAGATTTCAAGTAGTTTGAATGATATACATTTGTTAACTAGAAAGTAAGAAAGTTCATATCTTACTACTGTACTATCTAGTTGAACATAGCAAAGCATATGCTTAGAAAAAGTTCTAGACATAATTTTATAGATTTTCCAGAATCTAAATTATTTTTCAGTGGTTTCATATAAAATACTACTCAGAAAAACTGATTCAACATTATATAATCAGGATCTTTTGCTTGAAAAAAGACCATGTTAGATGCTGTGAAGATACAAAATTGAAAGAGGAACTTAACACATAATACAGCAGAGAACATATATCTGTGCTGCTATAATCCAGGTACAGTGAAAACCACCATAAAAGAGGTTCAAATAAAATACCTAGGTTATTTGGAAGAGAGATTTGTGACAATAAACCTTTAATTCAATTGTTCATTCCAGAAATATTTCAGAATACATCAAGTTTGTATATTGAAAGAAGGGTACAAGTTAGACAGATGAACGTGTGCAATTGGAACTTTTCAGAAGAAGGAATCAAGAAATCCAAAACAAGGAGGTGGTAAGGGAGCTGACACCTATTAGTTGCCTAGTGTGTACCTGGTGTTTTATACACTTTCTGTCACTTATCCTTAGAACATTTGCACATTAGAGCCAAAAAATAGTTGCGATTGTGACTCCACAGAGGAAGTTTTTTAAAAGGTGTGTATGGTTATTTCTTTTTATATTGAAGGCAATTTTGAGTTAGAGATGTTTTTCAAAATTTCTCCACATCCTTGAAGTGGTAAATAAGGAGTCAAGATTCAACTCCAGGAAGTTCTATCTCTATAATCCAGGGTCTTTCCAGCAATTTCTTGTGGGTGAATTGACTGTCATATCCAGAAAAGATGAGATAGAGTTCAGGATGGATGTGAAGGTTGGTGCAGATGTTGATACAGGGTCCCTGAGTGCTTAACGTGCACTGTGTGCCCAACAGTTGTGGCACTCTCCAGATGGGCTATCAACACTCTCTATGAAGAAATTACCCATCAGAAAGAGGAGCAGAAAGTTGAGTGAAGAACCTAGAGATTTTAATGTGAATAAATTTAATCTGTCAGGTTTCACCAAGATCTAAATAACAGAACCTTAGGCCAAATATTTGGTAGTCTTTTTGAATCTGGTGGCATCTTATTGACTTTATCCCTTAGGGCTGGGGTGGAACATAAGCCAAAGAAGGAAGCAGAAGTAATCACAAGACAAGAAAAAACATAGGCATTAGTGACATGGAGCTTTAACAAAAGCTGGATGATCAGTTGTCTTTTATACTACAGAGAATTTTAGAACATTTCTTCTCCTTATTCTGCATACCACATCCTCTGTGATAAGAGCCCAAACACTACCATGCCTTCCTCACTTTCTACTTCCTTCCTTGCCCCTAGTGCCCCATGGACTGAAACTACTTATTTAAACTATTGCAAATACTCCACGATAGCCTTTTTTTCATACACTATTCAAATTGTTTTTTTTTCCTTGAAATGCTTTATTTTTCTCTTCCTTCCTCCCTCTCATGCTCTCCCTCTCTTTCTTCTTTTCTTTCTTCCTCCTCTTCACATCTTTTGCTTCTCCTTCTCATTCTTCTTTGTGCTCATGGTAAATTTCTGCACATACTTCAAAGCCAAGCTTTCTTGATATTGTAATACATGAGCCCAACTGATCTGCCACTGGTGCACAATTTCTCTCTCTTCCAAAGTTTCTTAGCATTTATTTGGTACTTACAACATCTTAAATATAATTATCCTGCACATATTACAAACATTATGCTCATGTTTTATATATTTTATTGGACTTCAAGTTTCTTAAAACTTAAATGGTTACTGAATAATGTGAATTGTTGGGATAATTCCTCCTCAATGATCTCTAAACCATTTCTGTGAGAGGACAAAATAATTTCCAAGTTCAAGCAAAGAAAATATAAATTTTCCATAATAGCACAAAAAAATTAAGGTGGATCTGTGTCTAAAATAAACCAAGTAATCTTGTCATTGGTTAATGTTAACCAGGAACTGCTCATTAGGATTTCTGAGATCAGAGAGAGAACTATTAAGTCTGTTAGTGTATGTAATGGACAGCTGAATGTTCTGTCATTTCCACTACTATTTCCTCTCTGACTTCTTCTCTTGCTTCTTTCTCTGGAAATAAATAGTTTAAAGGGAAGATTTGGCTCCATCAGTATGTCTTAGGACACTATCAGATCCTTAGTAAGGTCCTTACCTACTCTAGCAATGCTTGCCCATTGATACCACCAATAACTCTAAAATTGGAGACAAAACATATGATAACTTCTATTCTTCATTTATTAGTAGCAATGCTCAAATTCATGACATTCCAAAGTTTACTCATTAAACCTGATCTCCTGTGTAGTTGCTATTTCATTTTTCTAACATGTGTCTACTGGGGTCCTACTGTTTGAAACCCAGTTCCAGACGCTGAACATACTCCAGTAACAAGTCAAGTCCCATGCTCTGATAAAGTTAGCATTTTGGTGAGTTTGAAGAAGATATATCAAAAATTTATTAACAAACAAATAGAAATGTATACTACTAATAATAGGTGTTTTGCAGAGAGAAAATGATTAAGTCTCTACTTTTAGAAATCGCAATTAGGGAAAGCCTTGGCAAGTAGGTGAAATCTGAATGAAAAAAGGGAAAAAACTATACAAAAATCAAGAGAGCAAGAATATTTTAGACAGAAAAAAAAGTAGGGGCACAACCTATAGGGCAAAACGGATTTAACATGTTCAAGAAAATTTTTAAAAAGTAGAGTGTGGCTGGAGCAAAGTAAAAGCAGGGGGATGGAATAAGATGGGACTAGAGCATTTGGAAAGGGATGAATCATGCAGGGTACATTAAACCAGAATAAAATATGAAAATGTTATTCTAAATAGAAAATTATTATATAGCTTTGAACAGATAAATGACATATTTTCATTAACATATTTAGAAGATCACTCTGGCTGCTGTTGAAGAATAAATAATAAGAGGAATAGAACAGAAGTATGGTAACTAACTAGAAGATTATTACAGTACTAAGAAAAATAACGATGGTGACTTGAACTAGAGTGGAGATAGAAAAAGGTAGATGCATTTAGGTTGCTTCGATATAGGACTGAGAGGTCATACTGATGATCTGAGTGAACTGGGTGTAGACAGGAATCAGGAATGAATTCTAGAATTTTACCTTGAACAGCTAAGTGGTGGCAGTGATTTGTCATGATGGGAAATACCAAGAGAGAAATAGATTTTGAGTGGAGAGAAAAACAAGTGTTTTTGTTTTGTCTTGTTAATTTAGGATACATATTAAACTTCTAAATAGAGACATCAAGGAGGCAGTTGGATGTGCAGGTCTGGAGATCTATGGTCAAAGCTGGATGTAGAGACTTGAATGTATGTGACCTGTAGATAATGATTTCAAGACATATTCCTGAATAAGATCAACTAGACAATTGGAGATATTAAGGAGATAAAGGAGTCCAAGACTAAACCCAGGTTAACTCCATAAGTAAGAGATAGGAAGGAGGAGACAGAAAAACTAAGAGACAAAGGAATGTCCCTTGAGAGCATAATGCCAAAGAAGCCAAGAGAAGATGTATTTCAGGAACAGGGAGGTCAACTATGCCAAATACTGCTTGTTGCCACACAATACCTTGGGCCTTGGGAGTACAAAGAAGGATATATCCTAATTCCTGAACTTCAAGTTCGTATTCAAATTGGGTAGTTAGTAAAGCAAACAAACAATTTCACTCTGGTATGTAACTGTAATAGTTTAAGGTATTATGGGAGCACATAAGAAGGACATGTCTGCCAAGACTTTGAGGGGAGCAATTAGAAATGGTTTTTGGAGGATATGTTATCTAAAGGGAATATAATAAAGGGTTTAATGACAAAAAACAAAACAAAAACAAAACTAGGAGATGTAGCTACATAGGAGAGCATTTCCAGTAAACAGAATACTTTGTAAAAGGCCAACAAAGGCAAAAGGGCAAAGTCTGATAACTATAGGTATACTTTCAGGATAGATAGGACTTAGATGCATTATGGGATATAAAGCTAGAGAAATCAGCAGGAGTCAGATCATGGAGACGTTTGAAATACATAGTGAAGAGTTTGAACTTTTTTCTAAAGGCTATGGGAGTCATGGAGGAATTGGAAAGAGAGGCCAACTACGAAAGCAATTTGTATTTTAAAATATTTTCAGTGGCAGCCAGCCCCAGTGTGGCTTAAAATGAATAAAGAAGGCTATTAGGAATATTATTTAGGAACAAGTGGTAGAAATTCCATCAAGAAAGGATGAGTAACTAAAGTAGAGGAAGTAGAATTTTAAAGAATCTTATCTAAGTTCGTCAAAGTCCATGTATCTTATAACAGATCATAAATAATAAAGATGGACACTATTTATAATTAAGATAGAGAGTAAGTTTGATCCAGTAAATGGAGCCCCTTAAATTGGAATTTGGTCAGCAAAAAGTGGTAAATAATTCCTGACAGATGGCAACACCGTATCATCCATGACCACTAACATCAAGATCTCTGCTTTATGCTTCATCCAAGAGATGCAACTTCTGACAAAGTAGTCATTTCCAATTCTACAATAGGGCATTCGCTCGCCACAAGAGTATTTACTATTCCCTTTTTAAAAAGATATGGAGGTCTCTCTTAATGAATAATGTTTGTGATAATGTTGATGGATAATATAATAATAATTTGGAGACTTCACATATGACATAAGAATAGGCATATACCTCTCTGCACCTTAATAGGTGACATATCAAGTGCTCAAGATTCAACTAGAGATCAGAAACCATCTCCAAGGACTTTGTTAAATCAGATTTCTAATTCAGTCTGCAGCACCTTTTTTGCTTGTGCAGCTCACTTCTGCTACTCACTTTCTCCCTAGTGTTTATAGATATAACTTACTTCTCTCCAATTCTGGGACCTTAGCATGGTACATGACAAGGGCATTTCTCGTCACATTGTCCTGAGACATGAGGGATATTACAAAATTTTGCTTGGAGGCCTATGTTTGAAATGCTTCCCATTGTTAATGTCTCAATTTAATTTGGCCAAAATGTGTTTCAAATTTTGTATCAAAAATTAGGCAATGAAAAAATTTAAATATAAAACATTAGAAACCCATATAAATGTTCATCCAGTTAACTGGCTTCATGTATTGCCTGAACCACTTATTTGGTAATTAATCACGTTCTTCCTGGAGACATCATCTGCATTGTGCTACTTATTGGTACTTCATTCTTTGTTATTTACCTATTCAGTCTGTCTCTCCAGGTTCACATAGTCACACTGTTTTGTAGGTGGTCAATACACTAGAAATCACTAGAGAAATGCTATAATTGTATGGATGAGGAAACCGAGGCCCAGAAATGCAAAGGATTTTTTAATTTCTGTAGTCTGCAAGAGACAGAACTGGAATGAAAACTCAGACCTCCTGTTTTGAAGTCCAGTGTCTTTGTTTAAAGAGAGACTGTCTTATACTTTGTATTGTCTTTAGCTCTTATTAAATTATCTTACATCTTTTGTTGATTTGTTGGTTTTTAAATTGTTGATGCCCACAATGTTCTAGATTAATCATTTCATATTAACAGAAATGTGATTTTATAGGAAAGTTGAACTGTTAAAAGTAACTTTTAAGGTTTTGTTCCTTTCTGTTCTCATCTGAAAACCAAAATCACATTAAATCTCTCCATCTCTTTCAGGTCTGTTTGAAAGCCTATGAACTTATCCCTCCCTCAAAAAATAAATAAATAAATGAATAAATAAATAAATAAATAAGGATATAAATATCATAAGATTTGTCCTCATTTTAGGATTGGAAGTGATAAACTACTTTATCATGCCGTTTTATAGTATAAAACTCTCCTATTAAAATCATAAAAATGTGTTGTAAATATCATTATATTTTGGAGTTTACTTTTTGAATGTAGACTAAGATAAAATAGAAGTTAAAAATATTAGGCATATTACTGTATAGATAAAACTACATATAATATTTGTAAAATTGAATATTTTTGCTCTTATATTTCCTTTTATAAATACTGACCTAAACATATTACATATCAGGACACATTTCTTTTTTTTTTTTTTATCCTCACCTGAGGACATTTTTCCATTTTTTGTTCAGATAGAGTGGGAGGGAGAGAGAGGAAGAGAGAGAGAGAGAGAAACATCGACGTGAAAGGGACACATCGAGTGGCCGCCACCCGCACCACCAACCAGGGCCAGGGACAAACTGCAACCGAGGTACATGCCCTTAGCGGGAACCGAACCCAGGTCTCTTTGTACTGCAGGCCGACGCTCTAACTGCTGAGCCAAACTGGCCAGGGCCAGGACACATTTCTTGAATTCTAAGGTGAGGCAGAGTAAGATGCTTCTACATTTTTCTTTATATCTTTATATTAATTTTTGAAGAAAATAGTATTCCAGAAAAGGACATATTGAGGGATGGAGGGAACTGGCAAGAAATAAATTCTGAAGGATATTTATAAAGAGAAGAAATTATGATATTTTCTAAGTATAGATAAAGATGCTAAATATTTCCCAAAAGACAGGCAATAAAAAAGGGGACCAAAGAGAATAATGAAAGGAGTTGGTGATGGTCCCAAAGTGGAGAGCTCAAGTTATTCATATATTTGAGCAGAGTGTTAGCATTTTATCAGCTTGGCAAATGTAGGTCCTACAATGGACTAATGAAGGCTATAAGACATTTGCTCAAGTGAATGTCATTCAATGCAAGTAGGCATAAGAACGATTTGCAAGGACAGAGTGTTGCCTAAGAGAAGGAAGGCTATAAAAATTCAGTAGCGAAAACTAAGGAATTTTATTTTACACACTAAGTAAACTAGAACATATTTTTAAAAAAATATTTGTGGTATAGCACAAACCATATTCAGATTTTGTTTGTTCTTATTTCATATTATTATGTAGATCCTACATGTTTAAGTCAATCTCACCCTAATGAAATATGTTGACATCTTAAACATATATATATATATATGTTTTATATTAATTACTCCACAGTTTCAATTTACTAGATATATATGCATTTTTTTTTTTTTTTACATTAAACAGATGGTAATTACTATCCCTTTTATTACAAATCATTAGAATTTGGCTACCCACTCAATATTTTTATTTTGTCTTTCTGAGTTATAATGTCTGTGTTGATGATGAACCCCATTCACACATATAAAAACATACATATACATATATAAGTATCATTATATATGGAAAAAATTAATTATAATCATTTCATATTCTGAAAGAATAATTTATAGAGGGGAACATAAGTTAATATAGATTTAGATGTTGCATGGCTATACATTTCCTTATAGAAGAGAAATATTTCATACATTCAACATATTTATAGGCATGTATGAAATATTTTCCTTTATAAGGTCAAGATTTATAAAGAAAAAAATACTTTTTTCTACAAAATAAATGGTTCCTCTTTCTAAATTTTTACTTTACATAGTTCCTCTTAATCACAAAAATATAATTCACTTTAAATGTTTTTTTCCCCCGCATAATGTCATATTAAATGTGGCTTTTCATTATTGGTTTTGATGATTTTTTGAAGATTTTTGTATTTAGATGGCATACACATTTTCAATCATGTCTTAATTACTTTTAAAAATGCTGCACTGGCTTAGGGACAAGACAGATAACTTGTTAAGCATTTGAAATTTCTGAGCTGTTTTCTCAGTTCTGGCAGTCACTACCCAAGTCCAGATTGTAACCTCCTTTCTGCCTCCAAAGCCTGCCTTGGCTCCGTGTCCAGTGAGGGATTATGGATTTAGCAAGGAAGGTAAGTGTGACTACAAGCATTGGCTCACCATCTGCTCCCCAGCAGAGCATGGGCCAACCTGCGTCGCCTGCAGCAAGACCAGGGCACTGTTCTCCAGCCAGCCCCCTTCCAACCTGGCTCAAGACACACATCACATTCAGTGAGATGATTAGGTCTAAGTAGTCCATATGTAACAGAATATTTTTCCTAAATACCAAAATGAAAACAAAATGAATGCCATTTTTTCATTCTCCTTATTCGATACATCAAGTTTTACACAAATAAATACTCTCTTAAGGTTTATGCAAATTATAGAAAAATAAAACTATGCATTATTTAGCAGTTCTCCTATTTCAAGATCTAACAGACTTTATTCACAGCATGTTTTTCCCTAGTTTATGCTGGCCTTCTTTTCTGATTCAACTTTTTAATTCATCTTTTTAAATTATTCCTTTTTAAATCATTATCATATGTCTTCATAGATTTTCATGTATTAATCTATTATTAATTTTTACTATACTTAACTTAATCTTAAATTGTTTAAAGCTCTTTTAAGAGTAAACACTTGCTTATGTTTTAAAGATAGTTTGTACTCTAACATTTTGCCTATTTCGTCCAGTAACCTCATTCAAACTTAACTGTCATATAAATGATAATTTGATTATGGGCATCTTAAACATAGAATAATCACATTAAAAATGGACATTAACCTTTGGGTACAAGAATCAAGAATATTTTTCAATTCTCAAGAATTGAAAATTCTAAGAGAATTCTAGCCACCTACATTTACATATTTTATTTCCTTCTTGAATTTATCAATACTATGCTATTACACATTTTCGTATTTTGTTTCAGGTCAAGTGGTTTTTTAAAAAAATATTTCCTGCCCGGCTGGTGTGGCTCAGTGGTTGGAGCGTCATCCCATGGACTGAGAGGTTCCAGTTCGATGTGCCCTGCTTGGGTTGCAGTCTCCATCCCCAGTAGGGGGCGTGCAGGAGGCAGCTGATGGATGTTTCTCTCTCACATCGATGTTTCTATCTCTCTCTCCCTCTCTCTCTCTGAAAAATCAATAGAAACATATTTTAAAAGATTTCCATAAGTAGCAGAAAAACAGGCAGTTTAAAGTAGCTTTCTGCTTCCTTTAGCCCTGTCGCTGATTTGAGTAC